>WAAE01002751.1:0-295079 GCA_013400495.1 Nicator chloris
TTTCTGTAAAAAACTTTTCCCTAGCAACATATATTCTCCTACTGCTTTAGGAATATGACATATGGAAATAGAAGTTGAATATGTGCAGGGGATTTGCATAAATTTTCCAGTTGGGCCAGATTGTTCTTTTTTTGAACCAAATTTTAAATCTGGAAATTTTAATAGATTGTGTACTTCATTCAAGCTGTTGAATGTTCTTTCTGAAGTTCAGTTCCTGGGGATTACTAAGATGCTGCTTCTAAACAAGATTTTTGTTTTGCCCGGTTAGTAAAATGAGTAACGTTCAATCTGATATTCCCAGTATTGTGTTTCCTCTCATGCGTGATGAGAGATGAGTCCAATGAACTGAGATTGCAGTTCTGTTAGCGCTGAAAAACTGGTGTCTCTTCAAAATTGCAGGAGCATTTCTTCACCGCTACGTTGGTAGAACTTGGGCGTTTATAAAATAAGATCTGAATAGCAAGGACTTGAATAGCAAAGGCAGAGGTGCCAAAAACTCCATGTAGTCTGTTAGGGATGTTTCTGTTGCTATCGATTTTTACACGAAAAGCACTTGTTTTCTGTAGTAATGTTGCCTTTATAAAGCTCTTAGATCAGGGTTTGTTGGCAGGCCAAATCCAGATTGTTTTCAAAAGCATAGGTATTTGTGCAGCTGTTAAAACAAACCTCAGTCATACTTTGTGCATCACAGGATGTGAAATATTTCAGTTCACAGTTCTTTATTGTGGAGAAAACATTGAAAATAAAAGCAGATCTCTCCCCTCATATTGGGAATTCCATATTCCAGCGTGTACCATGGTGGCAGCAAGGTTTCTCCAGGTTTCATATATCTTACTTTGTTTTTACAAATAATGGCAGATCCACGCCAAAATCCAGAATTTTTTGTGCCTTTGGCCTTCCCCTCCTCTTGGCTTGAGTTGGGAATGGTGTAATGAATATTAATAAATGACCCAGCTTACCTATTCCTGCTGTGTTTTTCTGCCTGTCTTCAATATGTGTGTGGTGTAGTGTGCTGGTGGTAATGGTGTGGGGCTGATCTGTAAAGGACTGAGGTTAAAGTTGTCTGGGGAAGCTTTCCAGAAGGGGTGGTGAATTAAAGATGTCAGAAGCAATAATGCCTGAGAAACCACTTGTTACCAGTGAATTAATGACTTGTTTGCTAATTAGCAGCCTGAAGCAAAGTTGAGGTAACACTCTAACAATCTGGTCATTAATTCAGTTGCAACTGATTTCAAGGGCAATGTTGCTATTTTGAACAGTAATTGTATTCCTGATTCTGGATTATACACGCTGTGTCCTTACTGTTGAGTCAGTCTCCTCCCGAAGTCTTGGAGGGATGGTAGAAGACACTAAAGGCAAGTACCAGTGGGGAAATTTGAGGAAATAGTTTGTTATATAGGTCAGAGCTTCTATATTTTTGTCTTCTGAGGAAATAGGGACTGTAGCAGGACTGCTGTGGACACCTTGCATCAGGGTGATTCATCTTCACAGAGGAAGTTGGTGGTGTTTAATGCTAAGCTGATGAGAGGTTGAAGTCCTTTTCTCCCTTAGAGAAGAGAAAAACCATCTCTGCCATCAAATCAGGCTTCAATAACTTTAAATTATTATTTATTTGTTAGTGTGATCATTCATGAAGTGACTCTTGTAAAATGGGTTTCTAGGCTATGGGGTACTCAGCCTACGGTGAGAGAACCCTGCTGTGTTTGGTTCTTTCTATACTTGTGTTTTTCTTGTTACTACTGGCAGTGACTCTTGCTTGCATGTTTGGGACATATACATACCATACCAACTACAATTCAAACTAATTTGACTGAAAAAACTGGCATTTGGAAGGCAGGAGCACTTGTTCAGGGATGAATATTTCTTCCTTGGAGGGAGCTGGTCAATGTTGTGCTGACTGCAAGGGCCACCAGCAGCGCACTGGAGCAGTGTCAGGAGGAACAGGCTCACTTCACCTGAGACACTTCATGTGCTGTTCTCCAGACTTAGAATCATGTTATCTAAATTGTTTTCTATTAAGTTTTTTTTTTCTGTTTTCTGAGGACTTCTTAAGCTTACAAGATTTACTTAAAATAAACAAAGAAAAAACCCCCAACCTCCCCCCCAAAATGGACTTTTAAGACTTTTTGTGTGTGCTTGCTTTGAAAGTACCATTATTGATGTTCTCTGAGGGATGAGTAGCTGCTTAATGGGGATCTTTGCTGAGTCAGTGTTCAGAGTTGCACAGCTTGGTAAAAGGGGACACTGTGGTTTTGAAGATTAGAGAATGTGGGCAGAAGCAAGGGGATTTATTTAATAAGGTGAATGTTTAGCTTCAGATCCCACCTGAACTTTAACACCAGCAGCTTCAATATCCTCTCTAAATTTGTTTTGGCATCTTTAGCAGGATATGCCACTCTCTCAGTGCAGAATATACTAATGGACTCATATTTTTGTCCATCCCTTTGTGTAGCGTGAAACTGTAAGCATTCCTAAACTATAGGAACCTCGTGCACTGCTCTGTAGAATTTTGGAAAAGTAACTGCTGTTCAAATGGGTAGTCAAGTTTTTCTTTTAAAAAAAGAACATTTCATTTGCAGTGTGACATTATTATAAGATCATCTCACATAGGAGAAATTTACTGAACCTGCTGTCCCTCATGTCCTGTGGTTATATGAAATCAGCATATCACATCTTCAGTTACTTTCTTTAGAAAACTTTCTGGAAAGGGATTTAATAGACCAACAGTTCTCCAACTAATTCCCAGACATTATAGCACTGTCACAACCCATATATTCATAGACTTTGTGCTGTGTGTCTTCTACAGACTGCATGCCTTCCCTTCCTGACCTGAGATCTTAACCAGTTTCTAGATGATGTTTTTTATCTGAAGAAAGAAAATCCCTATTCGGGTCACTTGTTGGGTTGTGTGTTGTTTTCAGATTCAGTTATTGCTTGCTATATTGCTTTTCTGCCTTGTGGGAGCTGAGCCAGCTTCCTTTCTGATTCAGAGAACTCCTTCCAGCAACAAGATTCTGACTCATTCCTGCTTGGCTTCCAGAGACTGTTTTGCTGCTAACTTTAGGCTCTCCATCTTTGCTAGTCAACTTTTAGTAGCTTGGCATCTTTGGGAAAAAAATGGTGCATGGCTTTGTGGGCAGGAGATCCAGTTCTGTTAACTTCCGTATCTCCTGGCAAGTGAAGGAAGAGGCAGTAGTTTTCCTTTCATCTTCTAAACTGGAAGTTTCTCATAGCTCAGTATTCTACCATCATAATCAGTAAAGAATTTACATCCAAATGTACATTGGAATTATCCACTTGTGGGGAAAAGTCTCTCATTATTCTAAACCACTTGCCATCTGCCATGCAGAATGCTAATAGGGATGATTACTTATTGCATTTGCAGGTTCAGTAGGATAAGGATAATTTTATTTTATATGGTTTAGTACAGTTTTTTGCTTATTGCTACCTGTCTGCTCCCCCAGAGACCCACAGCCCACCAGCACAATCCCAGTGCCCACAGCTTATGGGGTCTAAGAAAGCCAGTTAAATTTGGTTGAAACTGTACTTGGCAAAACACAATGAAGTACCAGTCAAAGTCTTTCAGGATGATCCATTGATCAAATGGGAAATGACCACTTGTGTGTGAGGATAAACCATGTAGGAGAATAAGGGAGTTTGTGATACACTGGAGTAAGTCAGATGGAGAGCTGGAACCAGCATTGCATGGGTCACACAATCTCTTTGCATCAATTTCATGCCTGAAATGAAGAATTTGTTGTTGATTTCCAAAATGAAAGATTGTTACAGAAAACCGCTAGATTTTAGTGACTTTTGACATCAATCTGTGTGGTTTAGGATTTTTTTTGTTTCTTTCTTTTTTTCGTTTGGTGAATGAAATATGGTTGGGGCAGGCTGTTTCCACGGAATGCAGTACAGTGACACAGTAAGTGGCTGACACTTGAGACTTGGACTTTCGTGGTAACTTTTGTTCTCAGTGATAGAATCTAATTACTTACACAGAAGAAGATTTCAGAACAGCTTCTGCATATCTGTGATCAGAAGGAAAGGAGGTATCTGTCCTGGGAAGAACAAGTGCATGAACTCCAGTGGGGAATTGGGTGGCAGTTTCAAACAACTGTCAAAACAGAAATTGAGATTGGGAAGCACTTGAGGGACAAATTTTGTAGGATCACAGAGTCACCCAGAAGCTCACAGTACTTTAAAATATTCATTCATTAGGCACTCCATGAACAATGTATGGAAAAATAGAGTTGGGTGACCTGTTATTAAAATGCAGCTGTCAAGAAAGAGGGGAAATACTACAGGTGTGCAGGAGTGTGCTGCTGACAGTGTGACAAGACATGTGAGAAGGATTTAGACAGAATACAGTGACTTCAGCTGAAATTTGGAGGTAGTACCCCTGTTCATCTGAAAATTGTTATGAAGTTTCACTTTTTCTTTTAGTCTGTCCCCTCTTGCTCTAAACAGTATGTTACTTCTGCAAGCTTTCTATTCCACCTGGATCAGTGACAAAGCCTGATGAGCAGTTTTTTGAATACTTGAGGCTGATCAGAAATACTTCCTTCCTGATCACATTAGTTTAGCCTCATGAGACATGCAGTTTGTTTACACTGTGCTAGGTTATATAGCTTAAACATTACTGATTTTTTAGTAGACAGTTAGGTAATCTATTAAACTTCTTCCATCTCTTATTTCCTTTGCCACTCAGCTGCAACACAGCTCTTACCTCTTCCATTCAAACCACGTTATGAAGCTGATGTGCAGGATCAGGGAATCTCATAGCTTGTAGTGAGGGCACAGTGTTTGTTTTGTGGTGGTGCAGCATCCTGCAGCCTGTGCTGAAAGTTAGCTTGCCTGGCTCTTTGTTCTGTGCTGATGAGTTTGTTATGTGTGAGTGAAATGCTTCAATTGTGTTTAATTTTCTGCTGTAAATGTCAAGGATGCAATAATGAGAGAGAATGAAACCTTTCTATGTGCTGTGTATCGCATCTGTCTGAAGTCATTTTTATGACATGTTAGAAAAGCCATCAGAGCCAACTGGTACCCAAGGGAGGACGCAGTTTTACAGGTCAGTTAACCATCTATTGGGTTTTATATATGTACAGTGCAGCCTGGCAGCACACCACATTTATGTGATCAAAGCATCACTGAGCTTAGTCTGAAACGTGTGTAATGGACCCTGGATATATAAACATACTAAGCAGCTGTAAGGCATGTCTGATTCCTTCCCAACCTGCAGAAGCTGCTGCTGTGTGCTCTGGGTTTTGCTGGCAGTGCTGCCCATGCATCTCATTGCTGCTGTCTGGGGCTGTCTGTGCTGTAGTGACAGTGGTGACTAATGTGGTTTGCTCAAGTTGGTTCAGACATTGGTCTTAGTCAAATAATGCAGCAGAAAGCAGCTGATCCAGTCATTGGATTTTGTAGCCCACAACAAGTTCCAGATTGCTGGCCCATTTAGGTTGCTGCTTGCAGCTGTATGCTGGAGCCAGCTACTTTTAAGTTGGCTTGTATGAGGGACCCTGTGTCTTTGTTTATCAGTTTCTGAGCAGGGGTATTGAAATTTCTGAGTTTAGAAACCATCAGCCTCTGTCTTGAGTTTTTTGTCCAGCTTGAATGGTTTCCCAGAGTAAAATGTAAAAAGATCTTGCTCTCAACTCCATCTGGAATTGCTGTTCTTCCCAGTAAAGCCAAGTGATGGTGTGTTACTGTGGAGTTACTGATTTTGCACTAGGCCAAAGAGCTGCCAATTCCTAAAGCACTTAAGTGGTATCTCTGTTTGGGTAGTCTGATCTTCAGCTGAGTGGAAGGACCAGCAAATACATAGACCTCTTTCAACTTTCCCTTGCTTTCCAATATTGAGTCTGTAATTCTTTCAAAAAGGGAACCTGTCAGCAGCACCTAAGTAGTAGCCATAGTGCTGTGTTTGAAACCTTCTGTCTCTGGGTCTGTATCCTGATGATAGGGCCTTAATTGCTGTTTGAAATGGGTTTGATGTTTGTCTTCAGAAACTGTTGCTTCTTGATCAATGGACGGACATTTAGACCAGCACTTTTCCTACTAGTGCAGTGCTTATGATAGAAATTCTCAAGGAACCCTGCTTTAACCTCCCAGACACTTTGTACTTCTTCATGGGGTTTATATCCATGTGGGAATGAATTTGCCAAGACAAATGAATGCAGTCATTGACTGAAGCAGCTGTTACCTGCTGCTATTGAACAGTTAGGAGAGGGTTAAGAAGAAAACCTCTTCTGAGCCACTAGATTGGCCCTGACTAAGATGAATGTCTAATTCACTCCCAGCGTCCTTACTGCTGCCAGTAATAAAAAGCTTGCTTCACATATTCACCCCACTGCAGACGTTTCTCTTAAATTAAATATCAAGAGGACATATAATAGCACAATTCCACGCCAAGCCAATATTATCAGATTGATGTCAGCAGTGATAATAGAAGAAGGATAAGTTGATGAGATTTCATTTATTAAATAAAGGGAATACGCAGTGATAGAAAGGATTTGGTAACTCTTGGTGTCAAAATGCAGCAAGATCGTGCTTATTCTGTCTTAACTCAAGGGATAGTAGAGAGAAGGATGCTCTTTGTTTCATTTTAAGAAAACCTCTCCCTTCTTTTCCAGACAGAGAACTGATTTAAAGCTCTCCATGGGAGGGGGAGAGGAAGTTCTGGAATCATGGATTTCATGTGTATGTAGCCTTCCTGCCCATCACACAGTGGCAAGGCAAAGGTTTCTTTCCTCTCTGTGATAGGGGAGGCACTGCTAGTGAGTTTTATTTGTAAATCCATCTTTTCCTTTTTCCAACCTGTCGTCCTTTCTCCTTTCCTCCTCCTTTAAACAGATGAGAGTTATTGATTTAATCTTTCATATTCTGTATGTCCTGCATGTATTTATTTCCAAGGTATTGTCAGAGCTTGTCTTCAATACTTCTGTCTGCAGATACTGTGCTATCACTTCCCAGCCCAGCCTTTCTCTCCTGCCTTTTTCCTAGCTGTAAATGAGACTCTTACACCTGTTTTGATAATAGTTGTAGCAGTTGCAACATATTTTATTTTAGACAGAGGCCAACTGTCTACTTAATTTGATGGTGACATATGCTTAAAACTTTGACCCACTTTAGGAGAAAGGTCAAAGCATACAAGTCTTCCACTAGTTGTATATACAAACCTCATCCCTTTTCCACCGTTTTCCTTCTCTCTCATATGAGAAATAATAGTAAAAACCCTCAATGACACATCAGGAGCACTGTGGTCGGGTGTCCAGAAGATGAATTTTTCTAAAGATTAGTTAGTGCCAACAGCCTTGAGCTAGGCTAAGGGTGAAGGGAGATAGCTGATGAAAGTCCACCTCCTTTGGAACTCAACCCACAATGTCATTGCATTTTACAGATGTGTTTGTTGTTGCATGCTGCTGATTTAATTCCTTTTTGTCTTAAATATCTATGAGGAAAGCCAGACGTGTGAGGTGTGGCTGTTATATGTGTACAGGGCTGCAATTCCCCCTGTGTGGAAATGTTGCAGCCTGAAGCTGAGACTTAATGTGAGCAGGAGAGTGGCACCCCCTGGATTCACACTGGGCAGGCATTGTGATTGCTCTGCAGGGAGGAAAGCATCTCAGGCAACTGTTCACCAGAGCACTACCTCTTTCCAGTCCAGATGGGTACCAGAACTAATCTGCTGGATGTGGATAACTTGTGTACTCCCAGATTCCGCAGTAACTTGTATTAATAATAATTACCTAAACCAACTTTGCAATTTGTTGATTAGCGTCTCTAAATCTGTTTTGAGAAGCTGGTGCAATTGATGCATAACCACAGCTTGAGGTTTTATTTTGAAGAAATAAAGGAGAATAATCTTGTTATGATTTTGGATAAATAATATTTTGGATAGTATTTATTATACCAAATAAATCCTCCCTGTGTTGTGGGAAGTGGTGTGTAGGAATGCTGGTTTATACACTTGCTGGGCAATGTATACTGGTCTGTGCTGATTGATCCCCTGCCTCGTAGCCTTTAGGCAAAAATACCCTTTTTTGTGGCTTCTTGCTCACCCCTGTGGGCTGAGCACCAAGGGGTCTGTTAAGTAAAACAGCCACAGACTGCAGCACTGTCTGAGCCCACAGGTGGGTCCTAACTTCATATTTATTCTAGGCAGTGAAGACTGATGCCATAGGAAGGACAGTGATCTAAAGCAAAACACAATTCTTGTAGATCTCCCTGCTGACAATGACAACCTCTAAATATTTCTGAGATGTTTGTACCGTGTTGTTCAGTTCAGATGAACACAAACTGGTTTGTGGTATGCTGTACCTTTTAGCTCTTCCAGGTTTCTATATGAAAATTACAAAATGCCCTTCAGTTTAACATCACTGAGTTTAAAAAAACTAATTTTAAAAGTCTTAACTTTTTCAATGAATTGAGGGATTTGGTGGTATTTCCTGACCTGGTATTGTTTGGTATCATTTCCACAGTCTCACTGATTTGATTAGAGTGATATTAAAGCTAGCGACAAAGCAAAATGCCAACATTATGAGTTCTGAAGCTGTCTCTGGGTTCTTTTCTATCCCAAAATTTGAAGGTTTTTTTTTTTTAGAATATGGATTTTCGAGGCTTTAAAGGTGATTTGCTATATAACATAGAAATTAGAAATGAACACTAGCCCTTAGGGACTGTGCATGGAATAAGTTTCTTCTAAAAGCTGTAAGATTAGTGAAGAGGTAGAAAAAGAAGTCTGTATAGTATCTTTGTTGGTTTCTGATCCAAATCTCAGTGTTGCAGAATGTGGCTGCCATACTGATAAATTCCTACTCTGTCCATGTATGTTGGCAGTAAGACTGAGGACTGAAGAAGTATCAATTAGAGTATATCTCAACCAAATTACTGTGAGAGTGCACCCAGGTTGCTGATATGGAAAAGACAAAATTGTTCTTCTTTTGATCCTTCCACTTTGCTGAGCACCTTACACAGATGTACATGATTGGGAAACTCATATCTGAGCTCTCCAAAAGCTTTTAGAAGATCTTGGTTTAATATTTCCTGTTTCTTAGAAATCTGTTCCGCCTGAGACACTGAGACATGCCCAGGGACAGGTCATATTTTCCCTCTCTCTGCCTTGCTATGAAGCCCTTTTGTTGAATGAGTGCCTGTTGTTACTGTGGAAATGAATACATCATAGCATGGCATTAATATCTTCCTGTAGCATCAAGTGCTTTGGAAGGAGGAGGTGTGTTTGATATTTGGGCACAGATCCCTAAGCATATTGGGGCAGGAAATGCAAGGAATTAAATGGATTTATGGTTTAGGAAACGACATCTGAGGGTTGCTACACCTAAGCATATGTTCTCTTATTCTCTGGTAAAACATACCATAGCCATGGTGCTGCGAATGCCTGCAATTTGTGTCTGCCTGTGTGCAGCTGATGTCACTCGTCACTGTGTTTGTGCCATTGTTGCTGGGATTGTTTTACAACGACCTTCCTCTTTATTGGTACTGTTGCTGATGATGTGCCATATGTACACATGCACATTAGAGTAAAAGAACATCATCCTTAATTGTTCTTGGGTAGCTGTCAATGCCATTTACAGAGTATGAGTACTGATTTCTGCAGAAATACAAAGAAACATATAGCTGGTCTTGCTGTTATTCTGTTTTTTTTCTAGTCACTAGGAGAATTGCAGTGCTTCCAACCATGCTGGATTTCTTGTAGCGTTTAAATAGATGAGAATTCAATAGATCAAGGTGACTTGTTGAATAAGTGTGCAGTTCCTTGTCAGACTGTTACAGATCTGGTGCAGGCCCAGCCAGGATTCTTGAGTTCTGCCAGAGATTTCCAGTGTGCGTTAAGAAAATCATGGAAACTCTTGGACTCAGGGATTTTTTTTTCCTCCTGACTGCAGAGGAGCGATGATATTTTATATAAGGGTGAAACAGCCTTCTACACCAGCTAAGAAAGATCATGTTCCTTCTTTCTAAGTACCCTGGATTTTTCAAGTGAAAGACACTGCTGGTCATTTGACCCACTTTGGTGATTGCTGCTCCCACCAGCTTCTCTATTAGGACTACATGACTCCGGCATAAAATTAGTATATGTGTTGCTGGCGAAGTGGTAGTAAGTGGTTGAAAACTCCTCTTCACACATCATTTTGTGCTTGTTTTCCCTGCAGGAAGAGGAACGCTGATCCTGTCTGTGCACACCTGCAGTCTGAAATTCTGAAGTGCTACCGAGAAAACAAACGTGAAGTGCTCAATTGCTCGGAGCTGGCGAAGGAATATCAGCGCTGTGTTAGTGCAGCTCAGAAGGTAACAAAAGCTTCTCCGTTGTACTGGCTGGCTTTGCTGTCTTGTTTTGCATGGTGCTTTCTTCTGAGAAGTGTTTTGGAGAGCTGTGGTATCTGTTAGTTAAATTGCAATCTTCATAGGAGACAAATCTTCCTTGGGATCCATATTCCCACATTCATTCCACATTTCCCAGTCACACTATGGTATGTCCCAACTTCATTCCTGTCAGTGGGTCCTGTTGTACCAAGCTGTCACCAAAACAGTAGAACCAGTGCTCCCAGGTTTCAAAATCAATCAATGACTTTTCCTAGTTTTACCTTCTTGGATGTTGTATACTGCAAACAGTAAGTAAATCCATTTTGGCGATGTCTGCAACATTTTCAACAGGCTCTAAACATCTCCTGTTAGAGGACTCTGCAGTTGGAGATCTTGCTTCTTTTCACTGCTGCATGGGGAAAGGTTCTGTATTGGGCTGTCTGTTAAGAAAATTCCACACTCCTAAAAACTCTTTTTTTCTTGTGTGGGAGGCCAGGAAGCCTTGTAGCTCTTCTTTCTGAGATGCGGAGTCCCAGTAGGTTCTGTTGATGCCTTAGGACAGTGGCTGCTCAGTACCTTGGAAGAATTTCTGGCTATTGAAACAAGTGAAGGGGAAAAGAAAATGAAGTATTTGGACATTACAACTAGGGTATAGTCCTGGGCCATGTGAGAATTCAGTGGGTCAGGTGTCCCTCAAGGGCAGACTTTTCTGTTTTGTTTTTTGGGTTTTTTTGACAGTAGAAAATTCTCCAAAAGGTGCTGAGAATATAGTAAAGTAGATGTAGGGAAAAGGATGGTAATAGAAAATTGAGACTTCTCTCATGGGATTACTAAAGCAAAGGGTGGGGGAGAGGTGGATATTTCATGGAAGCAGTCGTTCTCTGCATTAGCATTGTGAGGGGAAGCTGTATGCCTGATTTGAGTATAACATGAAACAAGCTGCCAGCCGGCTCCCAGAAGAAGCCCGACAGAAGGAGATGGGAAAATTGTCAGGATATATTAGACCAAATGTTGTTGCTAGTCCTAGTGGAATTTTTTTCCTTCCTGTTTACAAAGAAGGTCTTTGTATGTCTGCAAATCAGCAAGGTTAAAGCTGCCAGGGAAAGGGCTTTTCTCTGGTATCTCTAAAGTCCCCAGCTCCCAAAACATGTGGTTTCTTTTTCTTCCTCAGCTTTAAAGTAAAGTGGTGCCTGTGCTGCTGCTGCACAATCCGTGCCCCTGGTTGCTGTGCGCAGAGCATTGGTGCATCTATTGCCAGCCTCTGTTATCCTCCTTGCCTGCTCTAAATCAGGCTTGTAGCCTTTTCAGTGGAGTATATCTTTAGCAAATGCATTTACCAATACATCTTTATTGCATGCATTGCGGGCGGAATGTGATTACCAAAGAAGACAGATTGCATTAAACTTCAGCGTGTTTGCAAGCTGCGGCTCCAACCCGCCTGAGAAAGGGGCTGGGATGCTGCCAGCCCTGAGCCCCAGCCCAACATTATTAAAGAGTAAATTGGAATCCTAATGACTGGTAACAGCAGAGGGCAGTGAAAGATCCTAATAACTAGGATCTTTTTTGGAATAGGTGGAGGTTTTGGTAGGTTTTCTTCATAAACCAAAACCTGGGGTTTGTCTGGTTGTCTCTGTTCCCAGAGTCTTCAATGAACTTCAGAATATTTTCCCCCCACTATTATTAGAAGCTACTTGGAAGGAGAAGTGCATAGGATATTAATTTGTTGTGGATGATGACAATATGGCAGAAAGTCTTGCTGTGTTTTAAGAAGGGGATTGAGAGACTAAGGAATAGGTTACTAACACCTTGCAGCTGGAGACAGGCACCAGAGGGTTCTGCAATTACAAATTCAAATACAACCTTTATAAGGCAATATGTTTTCTGTAGTTCTGTTTTGTCCCAGGACAGCTCAAGCCCTGACAATTTGCCTCACTGCTCTTACTGACTCTTCTGACTCCTGAGATACATGTAGCAATCACAAGCTGTTGTTTTATCATGTAGGATTAAAACTCCCTCTTCCCTTCCCCTTTTTCAGCTGTTATTTTTCTTTAAGTTTAAATTAGCATCTTATACCAAATGGCTTTGTCTCACGCATTTCTCTTTCAGGAAATTCAGGTTGGAGGAATGTGGGAAAGAAAGGCCAGAATCTCTTAATTTCTGGGGTACTTTTTACCTTTTTTTTTTTCTAAACACAATTTGTTTTCCAGTGCAGGAGGAAATGTAATCAAAGCTGGATGTGTGACTTCAGCTCACTTGCATGGTGGTGATTTGTTGTTCTGCTTTTTACTAAAGATTTTATAAGACTTGCTGAATATTCTTTAATGAAGCATCTGGTTCTCTGCAAGTTCCTTTTGATGGCTGGTAAAAATGACTCCAGGGCATGGTATACATTAGACTCAGAGAAAGCAAGCTCTAGATTTCTAGACCGAAAATTACAGCTTGCAATGGATGAGAATAATTCTTTGCCTCTTCCCCCTTACCGTGTTTGTTTGAGACTGTTCCTTTGGACACCCATTTCCCTTTGCCTGTTGTGCACATTTCTGAGCCAGGAGCTGAGATACACTCTCAGTTATTTCTGCCCCATGAACAAATATATCAGGTAATCATTCAATGAGTTTTAAAATTTATTTTCTACTGCTTTCCTGTACAGACCCTCTTCGTGGAGCAGGTTACTTTATTGTGGTGCATGATAGAGATATAGCTATTGTTACCTGTTTTGTATTATTTCTGGCTATTGGGCCATCTCTTGTAGTCAACAGAGAGAAATAGGCATATGTAGAGTATGATGCATCTGATTCTAAAAAGTCATCTGAAACAGGCCAGTTGAATTGCCAGTCAGAGATGAGTATTTCCCCTCTGCCTCTTGGGAGGCACATTCAGAGCATAGACTGCCTGTTGTGGGAGAAGGATCCTGCTCTGGCTGTCTGCCTTTGTAGCCAGTGTGCTTTCAACTTATCCTGCCTAATCTGCTCATGAGCTTTTTCATTTATACCATCCTGAATGTTGAGTTTTGGTCGTGTCACCATTGACTCAGTGCAGCAGCATCAGCCCCTTTAGGCAGTGGGTTCCTTGCTGCATCCAATGCTTTGCTTATGTGGAAATTCTCTGACTTTAGAGGGTGTTACTGTGATAACTCCTGTTTAATTTAGGAGTCTTTTCTGGTGGTCTGTTTCTATGGCTCTGCAGAACTTGAGCTACAGCATAAAAATCGCTGGCTTTAAATCTAATAAAAGCTGGGATAATGGGACAGCTGTAGGAGGGGCAGTTCCCATTGTGTGTTTCAAAATTGCCTGTAGTTTATTGACCACAAGTTTCACCAAGAATCACTACTGCCGTTAGATAATGAGAATTGAAAATTGCTGCTGCTGTTTCCTCAAGGTTTTGTCTTGTGCCAGTGAGAAGGGGGTGTGGAAGGAAAAAGAGAGTGGGCAGTGGAAACCTGGGTAATTTCTTAGTTTGGGTCTAGATGGAAGGGGAAAAAAAATTATTTTGTTTTAAAAAGTCTGAGTCCTATTAGTGAATTGCTTTCCTCCCCCATGCAAATATGCATTCACATGCAAGATTTTCAGAGTGTTTGTGACCCATTCTGCTGCCCTTGCGTTCTGTTCACACCAATAGGCAAATCTGAATTGAAGGCGAGTTTTAGTTGGTTACTTTGTTACATAATTCATGGTTATACCAGGGAATCTCCAACGAGCTGCCACTTGGAAAATGAGGCCTCTGGTGACCATATATTAATGTGACTTGAGATTTCAAACAGAACCTGCTTCCTGCAACTGTGTGCAGAAAGATGTCTATTACTGAAGAACTTGTTTTCAGGGGTTTCCTTACTGTCTCTAGGTGCCTGTCTTTCACAGAAGGACCAAGGTGAAATTTTTGTACACTAGCTCCTGGCCAAACCAAGCCTTCAGGAGCCGTGTACTCAGACATGTACATTCCCTTGTCAATAGGAGCTGTATACATTGGGCTAGGAGCCACTCATAATCCTGCACTCTTCCTCCCTGTTCTGTGTCCAGCTTCTCACAGATCTGCTATTCATAACAGACAAAGTAGACCTACTTCTGTCAAGGCTTTAGGGCTTGTCTATGTAAGGAAATGACAATGCAATAAACTGGTGAGTTTCTCTGTATATGAACATTCAGGGTTTGTAATGAAAGTGCAGGGAAAATGCACACACATTTGCTGTGAGTCACTCTGCTGTGTGCAAACAAGGCCTTGCTAAACACTGATTGACTGAATTCCAGTGAAGGGACACTTTTAACATAACCTTGAGTCGTCTGTATTCTGCTTTGCCCTTAACTATAATAAAAAGGAATGTGGTCAATTTCTTGTGTTTACATTTCCAAGTGATCTCTGAAAGCCCAGTTCCCTTTTGGCACACAATGCAAAGCATTACAGCTCTGCTGGAAGTTTGTCTCGAATATGTGGGCAGAGACTTAGATTGCTGAGAGGGTGCTGCAGGTATTTCTGCAGTGTCCCATCCTGAGGGAGCAGTTTTGCTCAAGCACTCTTGGTCCTGCTGAAGCATGGCCTGCTGGGAGCTTTCATTTCTGCAACTTGGATCACTCTCTGCTTGACAGAGTTGGATGCCATGGGCTGCACTGCAGGTATCTGATCATTCTGGATCATCAGGCTTTTGCTAAAGTGTTGTTTCCATTCTGATGGCTTTCAGAGTGCTTTATAGTTTAGTTGTGGACTTTTTGGGATAGAGAGGAGCAGTCAGTGTGTGTGACTGGAGAAAGGACGTTTGTACCAGGTATAGCAAGGTCTGTATCTGTACTCCAGAAATGCCAGGATTTCTCCTCCCCCTTGGATTCTGCAGAGGTAGGTCTTGGCTATTGAGGCCTCACTGAGGAGATCTATCACATGGTGTGCTGCTTGAAATACAATATATCTAACTTGAAAGGCTTTAAGGTTGTTTGAGTTTTCTGGAATTCATGTTTGTAGTTTCAGATAAATCTGTGTGTTTCCTGTCTGGAGGGTGCTGTGCCCAGCCATCCTCAGCCAGGTATACGGCTGTCCTGCCTACCTTTTGTCTGTCAGTCCTTGCTCAAAGCACACATATCTGGAAAGGGTTTGTCTTGCCTTCTCTATAAAAGAAATTCTCTTTTTTAAAAAATCTTTCTCTCTTTCAACCTTTATTTGTGCAAATGCTGTGGTGATAACACTATCAGAGGAGTTTATGACTCAATAAATGGCCCCCACAAGGGAGTCGGGGGAGAGCTGCAAGCTGTGGGCAGCTGCTGTTTAATCGTAAACACAGAGGAGCAGTGGATTAACTGTACCCAGGCATACCCTGACCTGGTATTTGCAAAGGTGAAGAGAATCCATATTTTGCTTCTAATTATGAAGGATGGAAACAGTTATTGTTTTGATTTCAAGGCAGCAGTTGTAGGTTCTGGCGAGTCTTGGGTCTATACATAACACTTCATATCCTCGAGAGTTCACTGGTGGATAAACTAAAAATATAGAGCTGCCTGAAAGGACATAAACCACCATCTTAATATATGAGGCATGTTCCAGAGTAAATGCTGGCCTGCTTAAAATGGAAATGTCTGCTGCCTGTACCTGGTATTTATGAAACTGGAGGCATAACTTCTTTATTTACTCTGTGTCTCAACACTTCCTGAAGCTCTGATGTTCCCCACAGCCTGGTGAGTTGTGAGCACTTATTAAACCACACGAACAAATTCTTCTCTCTGTCTGTTCCTTGTAGTCCCTGTTAAGCCCAAACCTCCTCAATTTTTTTGAAGAAAAGGAGCAGAAATAAGTTTAAAACTTGCTTGGCTGTGCTTCAGGGCTCCTCTTTCAGTGATACTTAGTCCATATTCTACATCATCTTTACCTATGAAGTTCTTGTATCTGTTGCCTGATCTGGAAGGATGACTTCTGACTGCATTTCTCTTCTCTTAGACAGTCTTTTCTAACAGTTCAACACTCAGCCCCTGTGTGTTTATTGTTTGTTTGGAGGTTTTGACATTGTTACAGTGAGGCATAATTGCTTTTGAGTCTAATTTCTTGCTTGATGGTTCTGATTTCAGATATATTTACAGGTAATCTAAATATGTATGTTTTACAGATGATTTTGAAAGCAACTTCTGTAAAAGAGGGAAAGAAGTCAGTATGACATTATGATTTCTGAAGCTGAATTGTTTGGCATTTTGTTACTTCTAAAATGTGGTCTTGCTACAGTTCTTTTTTAAAAACCTTGTTTGCCTGGAAGTGTTTAAAAACAGTCTAAATTTTTTTTGCAATGAAATACTGTAAGAATTAGCTGGTCAGGAATGAGACATCTTAGCTGACCTGATGCTCTAATGAGGTCTTTCAGTGGCTGTATCTGAAAAGTCTCACTAGACTTTGGTGTCAAAATTTCACTCTTGGTATTCTCTCTCTTTCTTTTCAAAACTTATTTCTCTTTAGGCTTAAATTAGTGGGACTGCATAGATCAAATGTTTCTTTAGTTTTGTACTCTCTGTATGGTATGTTAGGCAGCATTTTCCTGAAAACTTTAGCCTGTATTCAGTCAGGCTTATCTAGTATGGAAAATAGTTGTTGGGGGGTGAGAGACTGTTGTGATACATCTGGCTATTTTAATGCCAGATTCTTTCACAAAAGATTTGTAGCACTGTTGGCAAGTGGGAAGTGGAAATTCTTACTCAGATTAATTCCAGGAGACTGATGACCAAGCAGTCTTGGACAGAAAGAAGTTTATTTCCAATTTTAAACTATGTGTTTTGCTGCTGAAGTTAGATTGAAACAGATCCACACAAATTGCTGTCGATAGCAACTGCTGGTTAGAAGCACAAGGTCAGTGGTCAAGTGCTTTCAGACTCCCAGGAAGTTCCAAAGTGGCCCTGACTTCCATAACTTCTGTACTAATGTTAGATCTGTTCTCTGGCAACTTGGCTATAACATGGGAAATTTTATCAGTGATGCCAAAGCCTTCATGAGAAACTGGGGAAACCAAAGATTTGTTATGCTCTTTGTTGATCATAGTGTGCACGGGATGGTTTCCTGCTGTGTGCAGTTTGCAGTCTCCACACACCATCCATCAGGTATTTTTGTCACAGGTTTTGGGGCTGAATACTTTGAGGACTAGTGGGATTTAAAGCCTTCACCACTCAGCTGAATGTGGCTGTGTGGGCAATGTGCAGGGGTGGTTATTGTGGTAGCAGTGGTCCCGTTCCACTGGAGGAGCTGCTAGCAAGCAAACAAGACTGCTCTAAGTAGCCCTTCTTTGGAAAGTAGTGAATGATGGATGAACCCTCCTAAAGGATGCCAGTCCTTTTCTCTTCAGAACTCTCCCATACTGGAGGAGGAGATTTGCAGAAGTTGCCCCAATGCTGCTTGCTAGTGTTTGTTCTCTCCACAGAGCCTCCTTGTCCAAGGCTGTGGAGCATTCATCTGTTACAAAATCCAAACTTCGAGGGAAGGTTTGTTTCTGCATCACGCCTGCAGTAATTGCTTGTGATTTTCACCTCTCTGTGACACGGTCTGTCTGCCCAACAGGCCTCCTTGTCAGGAGGTATTTCCTGACATACTTGTGATGCTTCCAAAACAATTTAAAGCTTTCAGTCCTAGCTAAACCTTTGCAAGCCAATTGAAAAAAACCTTTCTGGACACGAGTGCTTCAAATACAGGAACAATTCATGTTGAAGACAGTGTGTTACAGTGATCTGAATACTGTGCTAGAGATAGCTCTGCTGCTGATACTTCCCTCTCTGACAAGAAACATTCCTCTGGTTATAACACCTTTTTTGGTTAGAGGCCTTTACTGGGGGCCTTTAGGCATTGGTGAAAAGCTCTTAAAGACCTCTGCAGTCACAGAAGCTGTCCAGAAAGACAACGCTTGTTATAATTAAAGATTGTTACCTTTGTAATGTGAGGGAAGCAGGAAGAGAAGCCTTGAGTTGCAGTGTCTGGTGTACCTTGTTTCTGAAGCTGGAGAAGAGCTGCTCTACTGTGTTGAGCCTGAGTGTGCATGCAGAAATGCAGACAAAATTATTTTGACAATGTGTTCGCTCCTTGTCCCTGCTGAATGCCTGTTTGTCCTGTATAAATGGATTTCAGGAACAGCCAACCTCCAGCTCTGAATTAGTCTAATAAGGCATGGTAGGTAGGGTTTAAAGGTCATTTTGCAAGCAGCTGGCTTCCTGCATATATTAGGGGGAATGATTTTTTAAATAATAGTATTGGAAAGCTGTTGATTTAACTTTTAAAATACCTGTATGCTATAAAATTTCACCTCTTCTGCCTCTGTCCTTCAAGCACTCTGCTTGCCCTCTGCCTGCTCATCTTCCTGTCATTTCTGATTACCTCTGCCCATCTGCTTCTGCATTCTCTCCCCTTAGGTTTATCAGTCCATGTTTGCTGCCCACAAGGACTTGGCTTATATTTCTGAGAAGCTCATCTCTTGGGTTACTTCTCTGAGCTGTGGAACAGAAAGCTCAGGGTTCCTTGGTTTGGGCTGTTAATAAAGCACTATTACACTGTTCTTTTATTGGGGGACTCAAAAATCTCAACAATCACCACTACACTGGCAGCATTTTTGTGTCCCAGCAGGTACCTAGTTCCCTCCTCAGGATGAACTTAACATTGGTGAAAGAAGATTTTTTTTTTTTTTTTAAAACTCCTGAACTCCTGAGGTTGAATCATGCACATTGATTATTCCAGTTTCCTCTGTGTGGAGTGTGTACTTCAACCCCAACCTCATCCAAGTGTTTCATATGAAAATGGAGGGTGTTTTTATTCATTTGCTTGTCCCCTGGATTCCTCTTTGAGTTTGCTGATGAGAGTGATTTTAAATGTTCTAATGACTTGTAAAGTATGGACACTGTCTTAAAAACTGAAGGGAGCACCCACGTGCCCAGGTCATGCAAGCCTTTGGCAGGTGGCAGTGTCCTCCTGCCAGGTGTGAGATGGTACCTTCCCATTACAGTTACTTGTGCATATACAGACTCCTGGATCTTCAAATGTTTTTTCTGCTTGTTTGAAGTTTTGTTCACAATATATATCCTCAGGAAATCAGATAATTGGACAAAAAGCAAGCTTAAAATTTAGGGAGATGATAGCAGCTGTAACATTTTTTCTTCTTGCATTCAGACCAAACTGCTGTGAAACTTTTACATTTGTCTTATTTTCTGAAGGATGTTTCCTACGCATGACTTGCAGTTGTTCTGAGTTTTTTCTCTTTTTAGTACCATGCAGTGCCCTGACACAGCTACTGAAGCAGTTCAGTTTTTGTCTAGGACACACCTTTCTTCTTTAGATGTTATATTAAAAGTGCTTACTTTCTGTTCTTGAAGTTTTTCCGGTGTAGGACTCTCCTGACTATTGTGGAAATAGAAGAGTGATACAGGACTGAACTGATTTGAGGGTTCTCTCTGGGTGCCTGTAAGGGCTCAGACAAGCAGTGCCCAGGTATGTGATGGGTCCCTGCTCAGCTGCTGTTTAAAAAATACTCTTATGTTAGAATCTTTTTGCTGATAAAACTGTAAATCTTACAATTTAGAGTAGTATATTGGCATAAAATTTTTAAAAAATCCGCAAGTTTCTGAATATCAATGAATGGAGGTTTTTATCTTCTGTGTGAGGCAGTAGGGCAAGTAGTGTGCTCTGTTTCAGTTACCTACTTGATAGCTTTATAAAATAAGTTCTTCGACAGAATAGGAGAGTTTCTGGTTATAGATATGATATAGAGACTTGTTGATCTCTCCAAAGGATTTGAAAAGGAGATCGAATTACTATTTGTTTGTCCCATCTCAGTGCCGTCTTAATTCCATGTTTCAGAATTTCTGCTGATTCCTTTTCATAGGTGGAAGAAGGGAGGAAATGCATCCTTTGAGGCGCTACCTGCAGCCAAACATAGTGTGCTGAGAAGTTATATGGATACTTCTACTGATCCTCTGGGCTCTCTGACACTGTCTCTTCTTGGATTCAGGCATATACCAGTTGGTGACTTTGAACACAAGAGTTTCCCTCAGGCCATATCAGCAGGAACCATTGAAAACTTTTGTCTTCAGTGGTGCTAAATGTGGCCTGCTTAGGATTGCCATCATTTAACAAGCTCTGTAGCATTTCTGGGCCCCTGGGATGTTGTCAGTACTGTTAACTTCCTGTGGCACATCAAGGTTGTATTTTATCTTTTGGTAGCAAGCCTAAGTGCATTTAGGAGTATTCTGAGGCTCAGGAAATCTTCTCAAATCTTGTAAAAGTAGACAGCCACTGAAAAATGTATTGGATGTTGTGATCCAGGTAGGAGTGTTCCTTGCTTTATGAACCTTGAGCTGACATGATGTAGGCACTATGATAGAGTTGGAGTGCACTAGAGAAATTTTTGTGGAGAGCTTGTATGGCACCAGTGATCACTGTATTGTTCTGCAAAAGCCAACCTTAAAGCTCTAAAGCTTGTATTGACTGCAGATTGACCTCTGGAGCAGAAGCAGGTTCATTGCTGCAGGTAGACTGGGGGTAATGGTCTAATGCATTTCCTTCTTTGCAGTCTTTATCAAATGTCTTGAGGCACATGGGCTGCCACTTGGTTCAAAAACAACAAGCATTTTGGAAGCCATTAAAAGTGAAAGTCATACTTTGTTCTTGCAGCTGCTGATGGGTGGCTTGTGTGCACACAAAGCTATGTTGTGAACTTGAGACAACAGAATGCTCTCAAGTTCCTTGTTTAATCCAGTATCAGATGAGTGCTGGTTGGGAAAGAGCCCAGGCTGTGTGAGACACTTCTTAGTGCCTTCTTGTTTTGCTGAGCCTTGACATTTGCTACAATAGAACCCCATAAAATGCAGGAAGTCTCTCCAATCAGGTGAGTGTATTAGCAAGCTTCTTGCACTTGATGGATTAGAGCCAGGCTGTGTTCAGTAAATGTGGCTAAATAATAAAAGGTGAGATTGTGTGCAGTGATCCCAGGTCTCCTTTCTCCAGCTGCTGCCTCCTGTCTGTTTGCTGGGAACCTTTGCACAAGCAAATGACTTTGCTTGGGAGAACAGGCTGTGCACTATTTTTTGAGACAGCCAAAGGTGGCTGACACAAAGCCAAAGGAGAGCTTCTCTCTGAGGGACTGAAATGTCAACAAAGATGTTGTACTGCCTTGCAGAGCCCTGACTTGCTTTGTATAAAAGCTGAACAGATGTTGGTAGATCAGG
This sequence comes from Nicator chloris, assembly GCA_013400495.1. Taxonomy (NCBI): domain Eukaryota; kingdom Metazoa; phylum Chordata; class Aves; order Passeriformes; family Pycnonotidae; genus Nicator; species Nicator chloris. The sequence goes on from WAAE01002751.1 coordinate 21,483, forward strand.
AGCTTTGCCATATACAGAGCAGAACCTGGGGAGCAGGGCAGAGCCTGCTCAGGTGACACGAGGGACACTGTCCTAGGTTCAGTGTGCCAGCACTCCCCCTGAATGTGGGGCTCCCCTCAAGCCATGTCTGGAGCTTTACCGTGCTTTAGGAAGTGAGACTCCTGTAACCGTGTTGTGCATCCATGAGCCTGGTTTGTGTCCCACTCTCTGCTTACTCTAAACCTGCTGGTGAGTTGCAGTGGTGTTCCTCAGAAGCACAAAGGCTCTGAAGTAATAAGTTCCTGTATACCTTGTGAAAACAGGCAATTAGGTGGAGGGAAGGGACCCCAGTGGTGCTTTTTCAGGGGGGAATGATATTGACTCACTCTTTATTAGACGTGGGTTTGGTCACAGAGAAACTTAACTTTGAGACATAAATCTGTAGAATCCAGATGGCTGCTTGTGAATAACCTATTTCCACTTGAAGGCTCTGGCTTGCCTGAATGTTTGAGGGGCTGACTTCTGCCTACCATTGTGATCACCTTCATTGGAGAGACTCCACAAGGGTGGCACTGCAGCAACTAAGAAGATTGTCCTTTGGAATATGCCTTCTCTGTCTAAGTATTGATTTCCTTCTTTGCTTTTGAGAAATAGAAACAAACTCCTTGTTGCAAGAGACGGCTACAGAAAGCTTTCAAAAGTTTATAGCTTGATCCTCTAAGGCCTGTTCTCTTATTTTAAGCTGAGATAAAAGACAGAGTATTAGGTGTGAGCAACCTGGAAAAAGAAATGGGCTTGTGGATTTAAGGTAGCCTGTGGTCTTGCTTCCTGCACCTCTTTTTGTGTTGTTCAGGCAGATGTTTCATGCTTGGAAAATTGGAGCTCCGGGGAACAGTGCAACTGCAGATCCTTGCTGGCCTCAGCACTTTGTGCTGCTGATGAGCAGGCAGTTGTCAGCTCCTCAGTGGTTTGTTTCTGCTGCTGTGTGTTGAGGCAGGAGAGCAACTGAGATGAGGGAAGAGGAAACTTTGCAGTATTGTGGTCCTATCTCCAAGGAGTCATGTGACAGACAACTGTGTGAATGAAACAGCCTAAGGTCTGCCATTTCACTGATGGGTGCTCAGTGTGGTTGTTGCTTGTGGTGTGGCTGTGCTGTCACAGCTTGTTCAGAGGTTGGTCGCAGGGTGAGTGACTTTTGACTGGGTTTTTTTCAGTCCCCAGTGGTCATCCTTGTCCATGCATTATTAAGCCCACTTTGGCATGGCTGGCAGGAGCTTATTCCAAAGCCTGATGGAAGCAAGGTGTAGTAGTTGTGGAGCGTGGCCATTGAGGAATTGGTTGTGTCAGCAGGTCTGCAGGTGGGTTTTGGACAGGATAGCAGGGGTTCATATTTATAAAGTTTTCATAGGCCCTTTGAGTACTGTGACAGGCTTTGAAGCGTGGTTTCCTCTGAGCTCTGCTTCCCCACAAGATCTTCAAGCATGATCCATCAAGGAGTGTGAAATATATTCAAAATCCCACTGCTGCCTTTTTCTCAGTCAGCAGGGTTGTGCTTTCTTCTCTGGTCTGGAGTTGCTTGCTGTTGAGAATAAGCAGTCTCTTTTCTTGTGATTCCTTACCTCTCTTTGGGACATGATGCTATCAAGAAAACCAGCTGTTCCAATCTGAGAGTTGCCTCTGCCTTCATGCTCCCTTGCTGATTGTGTTGAATTAATGAAGTGCTGCAATACTGTAGAGAAAAGAGGGGTGTGAAGAAATGAAGAGGAAGATCACACAGAAGGAATACGCAGAAGACGATTCATATCCTGTCACATGGTTCACAGTGGCTGTGTCTGGAACTAGATCTGCTATAATAACAAAAATTCCCTCATGAAAACTTGAATCCCAGGTCCAAATCCTTGCCCTCCCTAAGTTGTGGGATCTGAGAATTCCCATATGGAGAAGAGAGCTAGCTAATCTCAGCATCTTGGGAGACCTGACAAGTCTTGACTGTTCCTGCTGAGAAGGTGGTGGCTTTGATAAGTGTTATGGGAAAAATATTTAAAGGAGAGAAGTAAGGGAGATAATTTCTGGATGCCAGCTGTAGCAGAAGGATAAGGTTGAAAATACTCCTCTTCAAAATCCTGCAAATTGCAGTTCTGACTCACTTCAACTCTTGAACCACTCTCTTAAACCTTTGTCAATATAGACCTTTTTCCTGTGAAGCTCAGCTTCAATGGCATCCCTGTTCAGCCAAGGAAACTGCCAGGTTGTGCTTGACTTTGGTTCCAGCTGTTCAGTGCAAAAAGCTTTCATTGCTGCTATGAAAAGCTTTTCTTAAGGGACAACATAAAGCAGGAATGTTGTGGTGCTTGAAGGCTGAAGTAGGCATCTTCCCTTGAGTCTTCTAAAGCACAGATGTCTGGTACACTGTCATGTGGATAAAAGGTTATAAGGATTATGTGTTAATCTGTAGCTGTTAATCTTCCCGGCAGGTTTGGATCCAGCTGATGTTTGGACCCACCAGCCAGGTATGCAAGAGAATTTCTTCAGTGGCTCTGAACTGCTCCACAAGCCTCTAGGCTGTAGCTGTTCATCTGGGTCCTGCCTGCTCTTCCTTGTGATCCTTGGTTCTTGCTCTTTCTGTTGGTGTATTCCTTGGCTTCATCAATTTTGATTTGTGCATACCATGGTACCTAGTCTATCCTGACAGCAGGATGGTAAGTTTACACCATACTGTGTGTTTTACCTCAGGCAAGCCTGTGTTCTTCCAGATAATTGCTTCAGAATCAACAGTTGGAAGCGTTTCTTGATCTTGGCACAAATTTCTCAAGTACCACTGAAGTTCCAATGAGTTTTCTGGAAGTGCACGTTGTAGAGCTGTAAGAACTTGCTCTCCTGATTCCTGACTTGGCATTTCTTATTTGCAAGTTTACATCTAGGTATGCACTTGATTATCTGTCTGGGTTTTTTTTTTTCAATAGACCAACTGTATATTTTTCTGCTTTTTAAACCTGTTTCCCTGAGGTTGCTGCTTGGAATCCTTCTCTTAGGCTTAAAAATATTACCAATTGCCAACCATCTTGGGCTGGATGTGGAAACATGAAGGTTCAGGAATCCCCGTTTTGTCTCACTGGCAGCAGAATCAAGTGCTGTATAGCACTGCCAAGTTATTTTCTCCATTGTATTTTTGGTTTGGTTGGTTTTTTTTTGTGGTGTGCTGAATTCCAGATTGTTGCAGTGCCACGCTAGCACTGGGGTTGGTCTCCATGAAGTCAGGAGAGTGCATAGCAAATGTTCAAGCTAGAAGCAAGGTAAATTGTTCTAAAACTCTTCTGTGATGTTCTGTGATTAAAACTCAGTCTGTGGGTATCTTACATACATTTTATGAGTGGCTCACTGATCTCCTCCTCACCACTTAGCACAAACAATTCTGGTCATGTGTAGGTTTTGTCTTGTAATATGAACAAGTGAGCTAGAGATACGCTATTGCCTGGGTTTGCTACCTCCTCTTCCTCCTCCTCCTTCCATCTCTTTTACTCACCTGTTTCTAGTCTGGGCTCAGATTTTTCCTTTCCCCTCTGTCTTCATTTTTTCACCTGCTTCCTTCCAGTGTCTCTGCACCTTCTCCCTCCCTCCCTCCTCTCTTCTGTCCCCTTCGTTTGCATTCCTTTCATTTCAAAACCTCTATTGGAGCTGACACCAGACTGCCTATTCCCTGCAGCACTGAACTGGCGGTTTGGAAAGAGGAGGCTGCAATTCCCTCAAGGGGCAAGACAGAGTTCAGTGTCTGTCTTATTTTTAAATATGCATCTGAACATGGCTGATCAGAGGAGCAAAAAAAATCTTCGGGTTCTGAGTGCTGGAAGCTCATAAGGACATAGTGTAATCCTCTGCATCTTCCTGCTCCTCCTGCACTCCTCACTGAACATGAAAGCTGCTTGGCACAGGGGACTTTGACTGCAGGAAAGATGGGTAAGAATCAGAGACCCCATGGAAGGAGGGTAGAAAGGGGTGGGTGCTTTGCAAGCCTAAGACCTTCTTTTTCTGCTTCAAGTTCTTTTCATTCTGTCAGGTTTATGCCCTCTTTTGAACCCTGAAGGACCCCAGAGTACATTACCCAGCTATACACCAGCTTTGCAGGATGCTGTTTAACCTTGGGCAAGTAAAAGACTGATGACTGGTCATCATGCTGGTACAGTGAGGGGACAAGCTGAGATATTCCGGTTTTATGTTCTTACCACAACCAGTGCCATGACAAGGTACCAGAGATGGATCTGCAGATTTCCCAGTAGGAGTAGGAGCTCTGCTAAGGCAGGTTTTGTACCCAGCTGGTGAATTTTGTAAATGATTTTGCTGTGCAGCTCTAGCTGCTGGCATCTGTTCAGGCAGCACAGTGACGAAGTCACCTAAAGGGCAAAAAAAAAGGCAGGTGCTTACTGGTCCAACAGCTCCTGCCAGCAGATTAGGATCGGAAGTGAAGGAGAGCATATTGAATTAAAGCTGTAATCATAATTTCAGTTTAGACAAAATGTATGTAGCTTGGCAGAATACCAGGGCCCTGACTCTTGTAAAAATGTGTCACAGGGTCCTTCAGAACCTTAGGAAGATCAAGACCTTTATTGAAAACCTCCTGTCAGCTGTGTTACTTTCTGTGACACAGGCTACTTTGGTTTGGCATAGACACAACTACTCCTTTCTGCAACGTTAGACACTTCTGATCCTGAAAGTGGTCAAACCTGGTGTGAGTAGCTAAGGGTTCAAGGTGATAGCAGCAAGTTGTATGGGGGAGGCTGCAGGCTCATCCTCTTCATGCTTTCTTTAATATCCTTGCCTAGTGAGTATCCTAACGCATCAGAGGAGCTCCCTGACAGCATCAGGACTCCATACCAAATGATGGTCAGCTGAAGTATGTTGACAGTGTTCAGGGTAGGCTGAAGTACGCTCTACTTTGAAGGGAAGAGGCTGAGGAGGCTGTGTCTTAGACCGTCAAAAATGCCCAAACTGTCCTGTAAAAACAAATGCTTTTGATTGGAGAAAAAGTCTTCTTGTAGGAGGATCTCAGTGTTTATGCTGTCTAATTTCTTTCTTTAGAAAGAAAAAAAGTAAGAGTTAAGACTTTCCAGTTGCAGACTGGTGAAATGATATGTGTGAATGATAGAAGAGTTGACTGCTGGGGTGGATGGATTTGGCCTTCTGTTCTGATTCTGCCTTTTTTTTGCCAAAGGATCCACATTTTTGGACTCTGATGAGGTGTGTTCAGTTGCTGTCCTTCAGTTTGCATCGTGTTTATGTGGAAGAGGTTGTGCATTTGCAGTGGGTGAGGAACTGAAACAGGAGCTGGCACTGTACAGCTGATTTCTTCTCTACAGTGCTGCATATTCAGTTGTCAATTTTTCTCTTCTAGCTGAAAATTTTTGGTTTCTTGTTTTAAAATAGCTAGTAGAGAGAGAGGATCCATTGCCTACAGGGATAGCTGGAGCCAAGTGGCAGATAAAGCTTCTATGGCTGTGTTCTTTCAGCTCCTCCCTGCCCTGGGGATGGCTCTGCTGGAGTTGTGGTCCCCTGGATGTGTCTGTGTACCCAGTCCTGATGAGCAGCATTGTGTACGCTGTGGCTTACACACTGCAGTCCTGACTGGCATTATTCTTCCAGTTAGACCTTTCTTGAATAGCAAAGCTACTTGTTACAGAGTGTCTTTTCTTCCTGAAAAATCACATATCACCACATTCTTGCCAGAGCAAGCTTATGTGTATGGGGGAGCCCTAGATAACTGCAGTTAAACTGCCTGAACTGGCTGCTCTGATTGCACCATTTCCTGGAGTCATTGGTGCTGGAAGAATTCCTTGGGAAAGGACACAAACTGCTGCAACAATTCCAGCATGCTCCTGTGACCTTGCTTTTGGTATGGTGGGGAACAGTTTCCAAAAAAACAGTAGAAAGAATATGCCCAAAGTCACTTTCATGTGTAACTTAAAGTATTCAGGATTTTACCCTAGGTCCCTCAAGGTAAAAGGCTGCTGTGTTAACCCCAGCTCTTCATCTCTTGCCAAGTCTGGAAATCCGGGTTCTTAAGAGGAGTTGTTACTTGTATGACCTTCATGCGTGAAACAGTTTCTCTTTTACAATGTGTTTTCCCCTTTATCAGTTATTCATTGAGGAGTCTCTTTGCATCTGTAGAATTTTGAAGGGTAGCTATTATTTTGCCATTTTAATTTTCCCAGCTGTTCAAATAATTGTTTTAACCTCTCAGTGCCTGGAAATGCTTTTCACATCCTGATAGCTTTACATTGTATTTCTTTTGCTTCATGGTTTAAATTACCAACTGTTTTCTCTCTATTCCAAATGGTTACTCTGTGACTTTCTTCTCAGTAGCTTTAAAATCTGCACTATTCTGAACACCACTGACAGCAAGGCACTTATGCTGGGATATTCCGAGCTATCACATCCTGTTTTGGGGTTTGGGCTTTTTTGTTCTTGTTCTCCACACACACACATACACACACACACACACACACACACATACACACACACACACACATGCACAAACCCTGCAAAAAAAGAACTTCAGTACTTAAAAATCCCATTAAAACCAGAACAAACTGGTTATTCTGAAAGGTCTTGCCAGTGGCTTCTCTGGAGTTGCATTTCACTGTATACAGGGAAGGGGCTCTGACAGAGACAACGAAGCCAGCACAGAATACATTGTCTTCATGCAGTTTTACAGGAAGTAAAGTCAAAGCATTTAATTTGACAGTGGTTTCTCTAGCCCTGACACAAGGCTGTGATGGCTGAGGACAAGGCAAAGCTTCCTGCTGGTCTGATAGAGGACGTGGCTGATTGAGCTGAGCACTTAGTTCCAGGGCACTGTTCCCAGCCCAGGGTGATGCTCGAAGAAGGAGGGAGGCATCTTCTGTCCCACCTGGGGCAGCACACTTCCATGTGGGAGTACCTCCAGACCAGCAGTGTCTCATTTCATAGCTTCACTTTTCTTTTTGATATTTATATTTATAGTTACATTTATGTTTATGTTTATTTTCAGTGAGTGTTGCTTCTTTTGAGTATGTCTTTAATGGCCTTGTCATAGGGACAGAGGTAAAATTTGAAAATGCATCATTACATTGTGATATTCTGGACATATTGCTGTGGTTTCTCTTGCGTGTTCTTCTCACGTGTTCTGAAAGTTGCAAAAGGTGATTTATAATTCATCAAACTAAGCATAAAACATCTGACTGCAAAGCCTATCAATCTGATCCCATCTCTTTCCAGCCCTTTAATTAGGGAAGCCTTGCTGAAAAATGTACCCATCAGCTACTGAGAAATAGTGCATTCCTGGACCCTCAGTATGGATCTTGAGTTATCCAGGTGCCAAAATGCTGTCAGAACTGACAGATCTTAGAAAATACACCCACAGGCAGAACATTATCCATTATACCAGCACTGAGCAGTGGGCAGTAAGGAAAAATCAGCAGAGAATGTGTCTTTATCAGCTTTAATTGGCTTTTCCCGTTGCTAAAAATCAGTGTATCCGGCAAGGAAGAGAACCTATCTAGCAGTTTGATTTTTCCATCCCAGAGCTGAAGGGTGCAGTCCATCTTCACTGACGTGTGATGTGGACTTGTCTCAGCACAGCTCCTGGCAGCACACTGGAATCCACAGCCCACAGAGAAGGCTGCCAGTCTGTCCTTCGGTGAGTGGCCATGCTTAAACAAGTGTGAAGAATGAATTACTCTGGATAAGTTGGATTTCATCTGCGCTCCAGTTGCTCAAAATTTGCTTCAGACAGAGCCAAACTTAGTTAAAGTTTTCTTTGGGTGCTGGCTGCTAACTGCTCCTGGAATACAACTGGCTGGGGTGTGGAATCAAGGATCTGGGCAAATGGATATGCTGATCAGAAAGGAGACAACAGCCAAAGGAAGCAGGAACTTTGCCAGAGCTACAGGAAATGCAGAGATTTCGGGGACAGAACAAGCTTCTTTTGAGTTGTTTGGCACTGCAGGTTTACATGTAACTTTACATCAAAGGCAAAGGAAACAGCAACTGTGTGGATTTCTCCTGGGAAGGCTGTTTTGACACCTTGTTGCAGCATCTTATATTTACTGAACTATGTAAAATGTTTCAGTTCTTCTTTGGTGCTTGTGTCTGTTACCATTAGATTTATGACAGTTTTAATAAATAATATATCCATGATCATTGCAAATCTATTATTATACTTTTTTTTCCTAATTGATTGATGAAAATTACTGATTTCTTCTTTTGCGATGTACTGCTTCTCTTGCTAAATTCCACAGAATTTCTGAGAGCACCTTTACTTTAACTTTCTATTCAGCTAAGTAAGCTCCTCTATCTCATTTCTATAAATATTAGAAAAGAGAAGTATGTTCGCTCACAAAAGGCAATTTAGTAAGTGAACTTCATTAGAAAAGTTTCTTTTTCACGGTCTTTGGTGATCTTAAAAACAAACTGTAAGACCATCACAGGTTTGCAATCATATAAATATCAGTTTAACCCTTGTGTTTAATCAAACTTCTAAAAAAAACAAATTGTAAAGGTTTGTTGCTACGACAAAGGAAGGAGCAGTCCTTTACCCAAAGCCCACTCCACAGGGAGCCGTACTGCTGTTGGCACGGATCACTGTGATCGTTTGGAATGGATCTGCTGAGCTGTGGCAGGCCAAATCAGTGTTCTGGAAACTCTTGTCACCTCATTGAGTGGGCAGTGTTGAGCAGTGAGGGTGCAGCAGTGGGGCAGGGAACGTACAGGGGCTCTTTGCTCCACATGCTGCTGTGCACGCTCCGGCTGCAGCGTGAGCCTCCCAGGCACGAGCCCTCTGCCCTTGCTGGGCTTGGTGCAGGGCCCAGCACAGTAAGTTCCCTGTCAGGATAAACTCTGGAGCCTGCACTGAACGACCTGTAAGAATATGATGGACCTTATGGAAAAGTAAGTGTTGATTGTGTGTTTTTTAGTTTTTTTATTTCTGCTTATCATATGGCTGTGAGAGACACAGCAACTTCTTGTGTTTGGAAGGTTTCTTTAGAAATTTGAAGCAAGTGGGAGGAAGGGATAACAAAGTCTATTCTGTTCCTCTAATTCAATCTCCCTATTTACAAGCCCAACTCGTCAAGTATGTTGTCACTGTTATTTGCAGAAACAGGAAGACTGAAGCCTTAGAACACTTCTGGAGAATATCTACAAATCTATGTGAATAGCCTAAAACATCATAATTCATGTGGTTTCCATGGATGCTGACCATGCTGCAGTTAGGACAGTTCCGGTGCGTTGCTCCAAATGCCACAGCAATTTTACCAGGATGCAGTATTGTTGCCTGCTGGCCTTAGACTCTGGTGGCGTTGCTGTCTGCCATTGAATAGCTGTCTTGTGCTTGTGTGAAGGAAGGGATTCCTGCATGTGCAGCTTGAGGAGGTGGTAAATAGTTGTAAGTTTTATTATGTACTATAAAATAATAATTCCTGATGAAATGAAACTGCATAAAAAAAATCAGGATTTTGACATCTTGTTTTGAGATGGTAAAATGGTTCTTTGGTGGCCTAGAGTTACTGAAGGTGTTGCTATCCTAGATTCTCTGTTTGCAGATGCACAGTGTACATGTGGATGGACAGTGCCTGGCTCTGTGTTAATCATTCCCTAAATGCCTGTTGGCACCTGAGTGACCAGCTCCTCCTGTTTAAAAGCAAGGCTGCATGATTTTTCTATTTTTCTAAACCATTTGCTCTCTTTAATTGAGCACTGGGAGCCATCGTGTGCGTCGTGCTGCAGGATCCTTGTCGTGTAAGGGCATCGATAAATATGTATTGTGTTGTCAAGTGTTTGTAGCTACTCTGCAGGTAGTGGTGGAGGAGTGAGCTGCATACAGTTAAGAGTCCTTGTGTCTCCGGGGTCAATAAAAACAAGATGGCACAGGGAATTGTGGGAAATGGAGCCAGGCTAGCTGCCTTCAGCATCACCTGCTAATAAACTAGCTATTTATAGATCAGCTGAGGCTTTGCCAACTAGATTGCTAAATTAGTATTTACATACTGGCCTCATTGTCTTTCACAGAAAATGTCATTTGCATTAGTGCATGGGTGTAAGTGCAGCTTCCTGTGCTCCAGATACACGAATGTGTTTGGTCACAGTCCGTGGCTTGCAGTGTGTGTGTGAAACCATGCCTGATAGATTCTTCCATTGCAAATAAATCCTCTTCTCTCTGTAGCATCATTTTCCCATCTTTCTGTGCCTCTTATTTCTTGCCGAAAAGCTCACCTTTGTTCCCAAATGTCCACAACTCATCATGAGGCTGATCTCACTAGAGAGATGAGAAGCATTTCTGCATAGCAATTCCTAGTTAATCTCTGCCTCTCAGAGAGAAACTTGAATTGTTGATGGCTTGTGGGTAATTTAATAACTAGCAAACAAACAAATAAGATGTGTAGATTGTAGCAACTTAGCCCAGATGCAAAATCTCCACACCTATTTGCAGCTGTTTGAAAGAATTCTGTTATAAAGGTTTGCTTTTTTGCATTTTAGCACCGGTGAAACAGCATTGAGAAGAGCTGCTGTGCAGTGAAGCTCTGTTGATCACAGCAGGCTCCACACCTGGCTAAGCAGTTTCAATCCCCTGTGCGTGCGTGTGTCTGTGTGCCTTTCAAATGGGAAGAGTAATCTACTTGCTAGACGTGTGTCTCTCGTAGTCCTTGGACGACCTTGAACAGTCGTTTAACTTGTGTTTATTTGCCCATCTCTACCTGGGCAGATATTGCTTCTGTGGTTTGGAGTGTGGAGGTTGAATGGATGTCTCGGATTCGTTATGGATGAAAAGTGTTACTGAAATGTAAGGTATTCATACTGTCTCTTCAGACAGCTGATCAGAGTTCAGATTCACCTTCCTGTCTTGCTGCTTCTTGCTTCAAAGCCATTTGGACACTTGGATTGTGCGGGAAGTCGGAAGGCAGTAATAGCAGGGCTGATGCAGACAGGTGTCACAGCCTTCGCTCAGATTCACTTCTTAGCACTCTCAGGGCTGTTGATAAGGTGCTGTTATGCTGGTATTGTGTTATTCTTAATCTGTCTTTGGCCTGCAAAGGGTCCATCAGCATCAGTTTCTCTGACACCTCGGCAGGCTCTCTGGGCACCTCATTACTCTTTTCAGGAAGAGAGCTTTGCAATCCCGTTACTGCGTCCACAGAGAGCAGAGCTCACCTGCCTGTGCCAGCCCAGTTTCTGTAAGGTGAGAGCTCAGAAGGAGGCTTGCAGTTTTGCTCACCAGGTACGTGAAGCACATAATACCACAACAATAATACAATACTTCCTGAAACCATTCACCTTTTCTTTATTCTGTTTAAGACAGCAAAGCCTTGATTTCCTCCCGTTCAAATTCTCTCTTTTCTTGGCCCACAGGAGAAGGAGTGGGACAGGCCAGCAGTGGCCATGGGTTTGGGAAAGTTGGGAGTTGGTTCCTTGGCATCAATTCCAGTGACTTGGCTGTGCTCATTTCACCACTACCTCTTCCATTTTAACTCTAATCCTTGCTGAAGGCAGCACCTGATTCTTACATTTTCAGATCTACCAGTTTTTTTTCTGCCTTCTGCTGCTGTTCAGCGGAGATGGGGGTTGGGATGTGGTATTCTGCAAAATGTCAAGGTCTCTGCCTGGAGAGCTGACAGTATAGGTGTTTTATATGTACATGGGCTATCAGGATGAGACATTCCTACTCAGAAACATTGGCTGAGACAGACAGACATTCCTCCTGCCACAGAGAGACAGGCAGGCTCACTGTTGCCAAGCCTTGAAATATTTGGCACATTTTCTATTGCCCTAGTTTTGTGGAGTTGTACCTGAAGTTTTATAAGTACATGAGAATTTTAGTTCTGTGTTTTTACTGAAAAAAAAGAAAAAGGAAGGAATAAATAAAATACGATAAACTAACCCTCCTGTCTAGACAGAAGTTGTGTGAGAATGTGACTCAATTGCTTAAAACCAGAAGACAAATGAAATAATCCTAGTGTATTTCTAAACAGGTAAACAAGTAAACCTTGTGGTTTTGTGGGATGCGTTGACTTTCCTCTTAGGTTTTCAGTATGTGAGGAATCTGCAGCAGTCTTGTTTTCTTGAGTGAAGGAATATTTGCAGCTCTCTAAGAGTTCACGCATCTGCAGTGTCCCCTGCAAGCAATAATGAACTGACCAAAACAATCAGTCTTACTGAATTAGAAGAGCCCTGCATTTTTCAAATTTTCTTTGCATTCTAATTTGTGCTTTTTCAGTTGTTCCAGCTTTCAAGCCTTTCTTGCAAGCAGCAGCATCTTTAATTTCAACTGGAAGCCAAGATTTCTTGTAAGAACGTGGTTCAGGGTAGCGGTGTTTTGACATTTTCACAGTTATGTCATATATCATCACACCTCCCTATGAGCTGGCAACACCGTTTACGCGGAGATGAACGTAATTATTCACAGAGGGGCCCTGTTAGAGCTTCGGACTCCCTGGCTGATCTAGAGGAGACCAACTGGCTGTGCAGGTCTGTGTCTGTCTTTCATGGGCTCACAGCAACAAGCAGCTGCCTGTGCACTTTCACGTTGGTTCCATAGGCCAGCACCAAGGCACGTGCTCCTGAAATCACCGATGAATTCACAGACACCCACTCACACCTCTGTGTCGCCTGAGCACAGGGACACATGCAGCCAGGCTCCCACAACAGAAAGGTTGCCAATAAAGCTGAAACACAGAGTTATTGTTTGTCCAACCACTGGCAAATGCACAGAGCCATTGTGTGGGTCCTGAAAGCCTGGGCGCTTTATTCTCTGCAGACTGAATGGCAGCCGCGGGTAATAATAACACAAGATTAAAAAAGCCAACATTATAGGGGCATTTACAACCCGCTGAGAGAATGAAATCTCAGCAAGGCTGAGCTGTGTCTCTAGTGATCCTACGTTTTTACTGCTTGATAAGGAAATGATGGGCAGCTCTGGAGAAATGGCCACCACAGAGCAGACAAAGGGGGAGCAAGTTGGCTGTTTGAGCGGTGCAGTAAGTAATGGAAAAGCTGTCTACAAATCAAATGACCAGTCTCTCCCTCCCTGTGCTGGCTGAGCTGGGGGTGTGTGTGTGTGCAAGCACACTGTTTCCTTCCCAGGCAGGCATCAGTGGGACCAGGATCGGTTTGCATAGTTCAGAGCCTTGTGTTTGGAGGTCTTTGGTCAGCATCATCCAGGCTGGTGCTTTGGTAGCTGTTAGCAGGTCCACTCAGGAGAATTTACATGTGAGAATAAGACTGACTGTGCAAAAGAGATGGTGGAATTAGCTTTCTGCCAGTGGGAGCAGATACTCTTTCTGTCAAATTAAATTTAGGGAGACAATAAATATTGAGCTTCCTGAATGCAAGTTCCAGTTCTAAGTCACAGTAATGACAACTACCTTACATAATTTGAGCTCATCTGACACCATCTTACATGTGGAATTTTATTATTTTCCAAACAAACCCTACTCCATAAAAACACCACCACCACCAACAAAACAAAAAACAACAAAATAAAAAAAGATGGTATTTAAGGAACAGCTCCATGTCTTAAAAATCAAGTCTTTAATTCAGTGGTGGTTTTAACAATTCTTTAACACAAATGTCTTAAAAAGTTCTTTGTGTACATGTAACTACCTAAACAGCTTTGTAAGACCCACTCTGCCCATGCACACATGGAAACTGTACTTGGTAAGTCAGAGACAGAGTACCAGCCTGTAGCAAGATCCTCTCAGGATATGCCCAGGCTGCAGAATAATGATGGCAGATCAAACCAGCCCTAACCTTGCTAGCCTTGAGTATTACCAGCAGGCTAACCCTGACAGTGCTGAGCCACAGGATTTTGTACCCACCTGTTCAGACAGGTTGTGCAGCTCTCTGCTACTCAGCAGGTTTCTGAGGCAGCATCTTACAGATGTGACCTTGGTCTTTGGCATTAATTATGCAATGTGTGAAATGATGAGAGGTATTTTAATGTAACAAAACTTGGGGTTTGCTACAAGGCTAGGGCAGGTGTGGTTTAATAACTGTACATTTTCTTTCTAAAAACATTCTCGTCTGTTCAAGTCTCTTGCTTTGCTTGTGCCAGGCAACATGGCGTGGAAATTGCTGGGCCCTAGGTGCTGTTTCTAGTGTGGGATATTATGGGGATTCAGAAATTCAGACTGTTTCATGGATTCATTTACTTGGATTAATGAATCTGTCTCTGCCTCTGTTTCCCCAAGAGTAATGTGAAGTTACTTACGTCAGAGGGATTTATGAGCTTTTTTCTATATTGGCCATTTTGCAGGGAGTGAAATTCAGCTCAGAGGGCTCTACACAGGGACAAAGTGTTTGAGTTTATTCTCTTATAATCCTGGTTACAGAAAATTGGCAAGTTCCTGTTTAAAGTCCTTTTAAACACAAAGTATAAGTACTCCGATTTTTTTTGTCCTCTTTCTTTCTTCCTTTTTTTTTTCCTCCTTCCTTTATGTGTTTTGTTTTTATTTTAAATGTTCCCTTAAACTGCAAACTGTTCAGGTTGTGACCTGAAGGCTCCTCAGGAGCCTGTGCCTGTGCTGGCACAGATTTACAGAAGGCAGCTGAGGGCTTGCTTTGTTTCCACAGGTTGCAAGTGTGAAATTAAATGTATGTTAGTGGTAAGGTCTTTGTGGGAAGAGAATGTAAAGAGGTGTTGAGTGACAGTAGAAAAGAACGGTCTAGGAGGGGGGAAGAGAGGATGCAGCTAAAACTAAATATGATGCTTGCTTTTTTCCAGGATCTTTACAGGAGAAGCATGAATGTGTTCCAGTCCAGAACTCTTATCTCTTCCTCCCCCACCCCCCTCCCTTTCTTTCACTCTCACCCTCTGAGGCTGCTGTTTTAGGATGAGTTGGTTCCAAAGAGACAATACTTTGCAAGCAGACCAACGGACACCTAAGCAGCTGCACTGGTATCTATCATGAACAGACATGCTGCACAGTGAGGAAAATTACAAGATGGGACTGGCATAATTTGTCATATTATAAAAAAATACAAAGCTCCCCCTCCACTTGAGCAGCGTCCACAAGACGATTGAACAGCACACTTAAAAACTGTCACTTTCTTTTACAGTCTCTGAATACCTTTTCAAATGCTAACATTAAACATTCCACCTTCAGGTCCTCTGTAAATAATGTGTTTTACACAAATGGAAGCAGGTCTCTGTCTTGACACAGATGCAGGACTATAAATTTACAGAGGAGGCGATAGGAGATAATTATTTAGAAGGCTTTTATGGCTTATTCCAGCATCTGGTATTCTACTGGGGTGTCCTCTGAAGAAGGATAGGGATAGGATGGAGTTAGAGAAATGCTGAGCTTGTTTTTCACTTGGTAAAGGTTTTCAATCTTGAAAGAAAGGTTTGGAATTTACACAGGAGGAGACACTGAGAAATCAAGATGTATGTCCCAGTGTTCACCATTTTGCTCAGATCCATGGTTCAGGTTGTAGGGCATTTTATCTGCTGGTCTCTTAATTTCACTGGTTGAGCTGGGTGCCAGTGGGCAGCTACTCAGAGCAGATCGCTGTCACAGGGACTGACTGTGACAGTGCCATGTTCAGGGCAGCTGAGCTTGCAGCTTCCCACGGGTGCTGCCTGGGTGTGCCTGTGGTCGGGCATCTCCAGCTAATCTCATAACCGAACGTCTCTGTGGCCTCCCAGTCTGTTCCAGCCTCTCCGTTCCGGACCCGTGTGTCGTGCCCGGCGGGAACACCCAGTGCTCTCCAACCCCGACCGACCGCAGGGTCCCTGCCCAGGGCTTCCCTGCTCCGTGGCTCCTTGATCTCGTCAAAGGGGAGTGGCACAGTGGAATGTTTAGTGTTTCTTGACTTCTGAAACCTCTGTCCAAGAGGTGTGGCTCAGTCATTTGACTGTCTCGGTTCAAGTCATTAACATTTCAAAAGGGCTGTTAATTCTCTGTCTGGTTGCCTGAACTTGATAGAAGATTGTCTAATTGGGGCTTGGTGAGGGCCAGCCAACCAGACATTTCTTCCTTGAGATCTAATCAGATCTTGCAGCTCCTGGGACCAGATATTTCAAGATACTTTAAGTTTGGCAAGAGTTAGTCATATAATTAATTCTTTACAATCTGATGCTCAAATACTGTAAGTGCTCAGTCAGCAATAAGCTTCTGAAGCAAGAGAGTTCAGTGCTGAGTCAAATGGGCTGATTCTGCTGAAATAATTTCAGTTTCTACTTTGTACCTGGATAGGGGAGGGTAGTCTTCCGAAATAAATTTTTTCCTCTTTTTAATTTTACCTGTAGGTGCCCGTAGTCTTTGGGAGGTGTTTCACAAAAACAGGTAGAAGTCATATCTCACATCTATCTGCAAACAGACCTGAGATTTCCCAGTTTTCTCTTGACTCTATAATTGCTGATTTTTGCCTCTTCAGCCAGAAGAAAAGGAGAGCGACATCTATACCCATGTGGGTGAGATGAATACAGCTATCACACAAATAAAATTACTGGCTGCCGAGTAGCAACAGCTTAATGAAAATGTGAAGTGTTAAACAAATAAAGCCAGTCAAGCTCATAATATTTCTGTGTGGAATTTCACTGTATCACTGAACAAAAATAGGATTAGGCATAGAAAAAGGATATCTGGAGAAGTCTCTGCCTGCCTCTGTTCTTAGTGTACGAAGCTGGACTAGACAGGATTGAGCCATACTTTAAATGCGGACATGATCCCCTGACCCAAAGAGGAATTCTCTTCATCCAGAGCAGGAGCCTGCTAAAGCAAGACAGAAAGGAACAAGATAAAAGAACAAGATAGAACACCAGATTTCCTCTGAAGCCTAAATGCAAATTGTACAGAGGAATGGATCCCTTGAGAACTGAATTTTTGCATTTCTTTAGCATCTTCTCTTGGTCAATAATTATCATACCTCTGTGTGGCTGGTAAGTGGCATTACTCTTAGGTACAGAAAGGGAAACTGAGATGGGGATTTATTTCAGCTGCTGGAAGAAGTTGGGAGATGACTGACAGTAGAGCCTAGGACTGGCTTATGCACTCCAGGCAGTACTCACCCTCCTGGGGTCCACCAGAAAACTGCAGGGTTTAGTAACACTGGCAAGCACCTGGTGAAATCTCCAGTAAGAGAATTTAACTACCGCTGTTGAGGTCCCACATCTCAGAGGTACAGTGCCATACCTGAGGTGAAGTGTTTCGGCTGTTCTTTGCACTCTACCCAAGGACTGGACTTTCCCGTGCTTCCATCTTCATGAAAATTTCTGGAGTTAAAGACATGCTCATTAGAACTAGTGCAGGTTAGTAATACACCCTGGGATGAGTTCTGGAAAGGCAAAATGCAGTATGTAAATCTGGGATCAGCTTGTGAAGAAGCCCTGCAGCCAAGGAGCTGCTGGGTTGGCCTCCAAACAAAATTACATCCTCTTTCCCTGGCTTCTCCCATCTGTCTGTGTGGGGCTGTGAACAGTCTGTGGATGGGATGATCCCTAGAATTTGGGAGGACAACTGGAGTTGCTCCTTCTATCTCCTATCTCTCTCTTCCTCCACCTGCTCCCTGATGGCATTTCTTCACAAATAAAGTCTCAGCTAGGTTTGGTCTCAGGTTGTGTGGAGTCACTGGTGTATTGAAGGTTTTGTGTCTGGATCATGTGGAGCTTTAATGCACTGGGGAATTAGAAATGTTCTAGGAGTTTAAATTCTAAGCACCTTTATTTTTCTGGGTGACCTTGTGAAATTTCCTTGCACCAGACCTGTATCTTGCCATCCTGCTGCCTTTATCTAATTTGTTTTTTGTGTATGTCACTGACATCCAGTGAAGTGTAATTTGTTTGAGAAGTGGCACTTATAACAAGGATCCTGCTAGTAATCCCTGCATTGAATCCCTATATACACAATGTTCCAGGAATAATTAAAGTCACAAACTTCAATCTTGAGGGATGCACAGGGGAAACCTTTCCTGAAATGAGGCTTGCCATATCTGCCTTTTCTACTTCCAGTGCTTTTTAGCACTGTAGGATTTGCTATTTTTGTTCCAGGACTGAAGTAGATTTAAGAGAAAGTCTGACATCCTGAATTTACACGTCCTAACGAGAGTGTTCATCAGTCAGTCTTCTTACCATGTCCTTTCTCTACCCCTTCTCTCTATTAATTTTCCTCAATAGTCTGCAGGGATCATTTGCCAGCCTGATTCAAATTCCTGCACTTCCCTGGCATCTTGTTTTATAACATCTTGCATCATGTACTTTCCATTTCTGTAATCCATTTAATCCAAGATACTGAGATGGCTTTGCAGGTATTTATTGCATTTCTTTCTTCCTCGTGTAAGGAGGTAACAGGTCATTTATACAACTTAATCCAAAGTCTCTTGGCTTCTGGGGTTATATTTTCCTTTTATTTTCCCACTGATTATTCTGGAGGCTGGTAGCAAGAGCAGGAAAGACAGTATAGAGAAGTTGCCAATATTTGTGTCTGTTGTTTCATTACGTTGTGCCTAGAGCATGGCTTGGCAGTTCAGCAGTTAAACCCCTGCAGCCAATGTCCCCCAGCAAATAATGTTACTGTTGCCTCTCCTTAATTTTTGGAAGTGTTTGGCTTAGGGTTTGAAATAATGAAATACTGTTGCATCAGTAAGTGGTTTTCCATTCCTTTTGGCTCTGGAAGTGGATATTCACAGTTGGGTGAAGTTCATTTTAATCCTCACAAAACCAGAGCTGGATTTGCACAAGTTGTCATTGTTTTGCTTTAGAAACACTCTGTGCCTTCTGGATCCTTTTATCCCTCCCAGGGACTAATCCACGAGCTTGCAAAACACTCAGGGTGACTCTAGTTGCAGGATGGAGGGGTGTCCAGTGTTATCTCCTTTCCCTCCTGCACTGCCTTCTACCACTCAGTCCAGAAAGGCACAGTAGTGTTTGGAGCGTGCAGTTTGTGATGTGTACAGATAGCAGGATGTAATTACCTTCCTCTGAGATACAGCCATTACACAGGCTGTAAAGAGAGAGGGCCGCAGTCCTAATGGGAAATGATTTTAAAGCAATCTTGACCAAGTCTAGTGGAGCCATTTCAAAGCACTTAAGACTCAGCCAGTCCTTCATGGCACTTGTGATATGTCCACTTCATGCAGCGAGAGGCATTGGGAATAACACTTGTTGAGGGATAAAGAAAATCCATGATAAACTGCAGCATTGGCTTTGGGCAAGCATTGTGTGCTGCCACGGGGGAAAGGCACCGACAGAGCCCGGGCTTGATTATTATTGTTCTTGATACTGATTTGGAAAAACGCAAGGCTCTCACAGAAGCAATAAGCCAGTAGTCATGAAATCTGCCACCTTGGGCTTCCTGTGCTACAAGAGCTGCTCCTCTGTCCCCCAGTTTGATTCCTGCAGAGGCAAGAGGATTGTTCCCATTTCCCAAGCAGGCAGCTGGGCAGACACAGCCACAGTCCCCAGATCAGAGCCAGATCACTGGTAGATGCACTGTTAGTTTATTTGGGAAGGTAAAGGCTTCAAAAATGTTCTGTCTTACAAGGCAAATTTGGTCAGAGGTTGTTTAATAGCAAATACTAGTTTGTGTCATGTTAGAGAAAGACAGGCTTCAGTGTGCTTTGGTGCCTGCTGGGGTTGTGCTCAGTAGCAAGGTGAGGAGAAAGATTTCAGCAGAGCTGATGGAAGGTGGCAGTCAGCAGTTGTAGGTCATATTAAGGGGCTCTGGCAGGTCTGTTGGGATCAGCCCAGGACTAAAAAGCAAACACCACTTCACATAAGCGATTTTCTATATTTCAGTCCTTTACAGAAGCACAATAGCCTAAGCTGTGCAGGTTAGAAAAGCTCTAAGCTGGTACCCGGGAGAGCAAGAATAACTAGTAGTGAAATGCTCTATGTCTGATTTTCATCCTTTGAGCTCCTCTGTAATGTTATCGGAAAACAAAAATTGTTTAAATAATGGAACAGACTCGATGAAATTGTGCAGTGATGCAGAAGGGGTTGAGGAAGGGTTATTCCTTTCTTTCCATTACTTTTCTCCTGCCTTGCCTCCCAAACGTGGGTGGAATCTACATGTCAGGCACTAGCGACATCAGCCTGGCCCGGTGGCTTTTCTTAATGGCAAGAATGAGATTAAATGCAATTAACATCGATTGAGCAAAAACTGCCCTCGGTTTGTATGTGGATTAATTAACAGTCATCCTTTCAGCAGCAGCCCTTTGCAGAGCCGTGTTTGTTCCTCCTGGCCCTGCTCTTTTCTAGCACACATCCAAAATCAAAAGCACTGAGCTTGTTCCCTACTGCGATGTCTGGGGTTACCAGCTCAGCAGAGAGATGCAGCCCCCCAACCAGGATGATTTTTTGTGCAGTCTGCTGACTGCAGGGCTGCTCAGTCAGTGGCAAAATATTTCCTGTTAAGCAAAGCTAATGACGGGAGCTCTCTGCGAGTTAGAACAATGATCAGAACAATTGTCTGGAGGAAATCAATGTTATAATGCATGAACAAACAGGTGAGTCTCAGAACAGCTGGAGATTAGTTGTGCTGGTAAATAACTTTGTATTCGGGTGATGCAGAGCAATGGGGAGGTGTAAAGGCAGAGCAAAGCAAGCAGTATGTAGGCTCTTGTGAGCTGAAGGAGAGGGAGGAGGAAACCAGAAAGACTGTTTCTGTTCCTAGCACTCTGTTGGTGGGGCATGTAGACCAGGAGACTTCCACGTGAAAGCACTTTCCGGGATGTTCTGACAATGCATCTGGTGAGTTTTTTGAAAAGTGTCTTTTCTGCTGTCAAGCCAACTTTGAAGACACCATCTGGGGAAGTAGCCAAGAAGTCATTGGGGGAACTTCCCTGCTTTGCAGAACTATTAACACCAGTACAGAGAAGAGGGAAAACAAACCTCTCTTCATAGCTTTTTGAATTAATGTTTTTTGTTGCTGCCAGGCATGCTCCTGGCCCTCCTTATTCCAGTCCCAAGGACAGCAACTGTTGGACTCCTGAAGGATGAGAGAGACAGAGAGGCTTTTCTGTGCAATAACTATATGGCACAGAAGTGCTGTGATCCATTAGTCAGCACAGCTGCTCCACAAAATAGCCAATACTCTGAGTGTAACAGAACAAATTGCACATAACCAAAAAATACCTATAGCATACATCAAACCAAAGTGACTCAAATGTCCCTTGCAGCGCTTTGGGGTGCTAATAGCCCTGCAACAAATGCTTCATCCAGTGTAAAGGCCTTGAACACCCATCTTAGGGCAGGTCAGGATTTTTGTATTTTGTTTGTGCCTCTTTCCACACTAACTGAGATGAAAAAGTTGTGCGGTCATGTTGCTGAGGTCTGCTGTCTGCCAACAGGTATTCTGATGTTGAGAGCTGCCTGCACATGGCAGGGAACTAGGAACTATGGAGATTAATTTCTACTTTGTCACTGACACTCCAATTGCACCAAGTCATTTATCGTAGGGATCTGCTTTCTGATTTCTTCATAGCTCACATTGCCCATATGTGTGAGCACTGTGATGCGACTGCTTAAAGGGATGTTGAAACAAAGGCAAGGCACATGGTGGAGGAAACTTGCAGGGTTTTACCCTGTGAGACTAACGGCTGGTTAAATAAATATGTCTTAACACAGCTGAGGCTTGGCAAACAGCGTCTCTGGCAAACACTGAGGGAGGAAGTTCTTCAGGGTCTGGCTTTTCAAGGAGGGAAATTCCTCCGCTGGCTGAGAGCCTCCAGCAAGGCTGAGAGCCGAGGCACAGAGCTGGCCAGTGACTGGGGGAGGTGGAGAGGATGCTGCAGATTCACCAGGCAGCCCTGAGCTTCTGCACTGGGATGCAGGCTGAGAAAGAAGGAACAGGACAGAGGAACAGGTGAATTAGAAAATCTTGCTGAAACTTGCTCGGCCCCCTGCTGGGTACCAAGGCCTCAGCTCTGTTAGAGGACAAGGACTGTGTTGGGCATCGACTGGACTCCCTTCTCAGTGGGGGTGCGATTTGTGGAGCAGATCTACTTGCAGAGCTCAGCCTGTTCTCCTCACTCAACTGGAACCAGAACTGGAAGGCTACTGGCTTTCCCACAGGGGCTGCAAAGTGGCAAGCCATGTCAGCTAAGCAGCCCATTTTGACTGCAGTTACTCCTGAGCAGGGTGCTACAGTGGTGGAAGAACATGAGTTAGTGGCTCGAAGGTCCCATTTGCTGTGAGAGGCATGGAAGAAACAAATGCTGTATGCCCTCCAGCTGGACTTGCTGTCAGGACTGAACAGATTGCCATTCCTGTTTGTGCTGGTGAGGAATTTGCCTTTTTATGGACACTATTTTCATATGTAGAGGTGCTGGGCTAGAGCTCATCAAGACTGAAACCTGGTCTCTACTTCAATTGCATTGGCAGTGGCATTAAAAATAACCTGCCCTCCCTATGCAAGAAGGGCACTGTTCCCTCTCGTCAGACTGTGCTGCACTCTCCAAGGCTGCTCGTCTCCTGACTTCTTGTTCTGCTAAGACTGCAGCAGAGACCAGCTAATGCCAACTGTGGGGCAGTCATTTTATGAAGAGGCACCAAAACTTTTCATTCTGAGCCTCAACTCCATTAATTGGGAGTATCCTGTCATGTGAGAACAGCGATTGCAAACTGCCTGGACTCGTTGCATATTGACCTTGTCTGGTGCATATGAAATGGTAAGGCCATGGAGAAGAGGTAATGCTTCTCCTTCCCTTTACTGGCTCCTTCTGCTCAAGGTAGGTGCTGTAGCCACCTGAATTCCAGGTTGGAAGAAAACGAAAGGGTGCTCAGTCTGCACTGGCATGATTGAAATGCTAGGTGGAGTTAAAACATGGGCAAAGAGTGGGTTTAGTCTCAGAGATATGGTGTCTCTCAGCCCATCAGTTCTGCGTCCAGGCTCACTGTGCAGAAGATTTTGAGGAGGTTTAGAGATCCAGAGTGAGATGGAACCTGATGTTTTTGCACAAGGAATGTTTGTGAGCCTCCAGCTCAGTGCATACCTGGTATGTGGGTAGGTTAGGCTGGAAAGAATTCATTGAGGTTAAGAACTGTCTGTTTTCATTTTCTCCTGAAATAAGTAAAAATATCATAGAATCATATAATGGTTTAGTCTGGAAAGGACCTTAAAGATTGTCTAGTTCCAGCTCCCCTGCCATGGGAAGAGACACCTGCAACTAGATGAGGTTGAAATATGTAGTTATGATTTTGAACATGAAATTGTGTAACTGTAATATTCTTTAAAAGTGTTTAAAAAAATAGGTTTTACTGTCTTCCAGAAGGGTTAACCACTGGGTAGCCACAGAAGTGATTTTGTTTTTCCTTTTTTTTTTTTCCCCCACAAAATGTAACATTCTTGGACACTTGACTGAAGTGTTACGTGTGAATACAGCAATTTACTTCATTGCAAAATTGATCCTGAGTTGTTACTGCTTCGTTCGTTGCAATTTCCGTGAGTGCTATTGGAGGTTTTAAAATATATTGCTCTGTGCATAACTTCTAAGTCAGTAATGGTGAGAAAAATTACCTGGAAAATTAGAGTCAGTGGAATATTATTGATGGTTCATTTGTCAGATTTCTGCATAACCTTTGTCTAAATAATTTGGTGAACAATTTTCTCTTTATTTTTGAGTCCTTTGAAACTTTTCCGATTCATTGTTGTCAGAGATGGGGCTGTCTTTGGAGATTCAAGGCCAGCATATTCAGTCTACATTGGCTATGTATCAGCCAATATCAGCCTGCTGAGCAGAAGCAGCCCAAATGACATCCTCACCTTCTGACAGACAGTGCCAAGTGTGCTAGTATCATTATTTTGTGATGTTTTCCATTCTGATTCACACTGAAGAAAGCACAGCTTCTCTCCTCAGAAAGGCAAATATCTGGAGGGTGGAACAAAGCTCAAATACAGCCCTAATAAAAATGGGCAATGAGACTGTATGCAGTGTACAGCTGTTTTTCTCTAGTTGGCTTTAGTTGGGTCCTCTTAACATGGATCAGTAATGTCTGCTCTGCAAAAGGGACCTGCACCTATCCAGAGCAGGAGAAAAAAGTAACCTGTTGATGGGCTTACCCTCTGTGATTCTGCTGTTCCTGTGGCACTGACACAATGATGCCATTGCTGCTGCAGGAGAGCTGATTGCCCACATTGTGAAGTGGGATCCAACACTGATTTCTCAGATCCTCAGAGGGAGAAGTGTTACAGTGGTGTCGTGTGTGTTCTCATCCACTTGCTGAAGGCATTTGAGTTCTTTGACTTTATAGATGTGATAAGATAAAAATAGGAAGAGACCATAGCAGACTTTGCAATCTCCATCCTAAAAACGTTGGAAACTTTGTCTTTTAATAACCCTCAGAAGTTCACAGTTCATATGCAGATACCTGCAGGATCTGAGGAGGTACCTCTTAGTAGGTTTCTGTGGGGACAAAGGGATGTGATTTCACTGAATTTTAGGAGGGCTTGGGTCTCAAAGGCTGTCAGATATGTGAGGAGTTAGGGTGATCTCTGAGTCCCCATCTTTCTTCCTCTCAGTTCTCTGGTGCTCTTATATTGATCCTGTTCCAGGATGAGAGAGTGGGGGGAGTGTGTGTGTGTGTGTGTGTGTGTGTTTGATAGCAGCTTATCAAAGTGCTGCTGTGTCCTGCTGAGGCAGGACTTAGTGTGGGGCTGCACTTAATCTTGTGACCCCACTGCTCCAAGGCTTACCTGGAGCCACAGCTGTTTTCTCCCACTGTAGGCCAGTGGATTTACAATCCTGATCATTACAACTGACCATACGTTCTTGATCACCGAATCAGCCTGACCTTTGGTATCATGAGCTGCTTTGCTTCCACAGTCCTCTCCTCTTGAATATCTTGTGTTTTACAGTAGGTGAAAGATGATGATTCTTATATGGGATTTTCACCCTACCAATGCTACTCTTTCATTTCTGATGGCAACATTCCCATATCAAGAGCTGCATAACTAGCTTGCTGCCTTTTTCTTTTGTCTCCTTTTTTTCTCCAGGAGCTGTTAGTTAATTCTGGATAAACATCAGCAGAGGACAGAGACCACAGACGCCCTTGGAAGCCCCAGCATCCTTCTGGACAGACACTGACCAAAACCGGTGCCTTCTGCCCTCCATGACCAAGACAATACAACACAACATGATTCCTCTTCTAACTGCCTGCATGTATCAGTCTCGGTGGACGTTCCTGGAGCCGGGAGAAGGGTCCCAGGAGGGGGGGATGCTATAGTTTCTTTTCATTGTTTGGTGATGTAAAGAATTGTGCTGGTGCCAGGTGCTTCCAGCACAGCTTGTAGCTTGGGGTCTTGCCCCAACATAAGCCTGATTCACTCAGTTCTAACTTTGGTTTCACCAACCTACATCTAAGTTTCAAGAGCTGTTTCCTCTGTTTGTTTGCTCTGGAGAAAGGGGTCCAAAGTATTGGGAAGTAACCCTGAGTAGCTTGTTAGGATTAACTGTTCCTAGCATGCTCCCATTGGTTACACCAGCAGGCTCATTCCTTCCCTTCCAAGGTTCCCTCCTAAACAATAAAGTGTTTAATGGTCTCTGTGTGCTGTGAGATACTTTCAGTCCCATGAGTTTGTAAACTGCTGTTTTCTGCCTATTGCCGAGGCCAACAAAAGCTCCAAATGAGTGTGAGGAATAGCAGTATTTCAAGTCACAGTTTATAAATCACAAAACTTGTTCATTTTGGTCCCAGGATGACTGGTTTATTGAAAGTACTTGGTTGTAAAGTCCTGGCTGAAGGGAACTGGTGTTAGGGAATCATACTGGGAAAACCTTTGCCTGCTGGCTGCAGAGCCCAAGTTATCTTTCTTTTCACAAGCCCTTGTGTGCAGTTCCTGCTGTATCTGCCATAAACCACTGTCCCTTTCATCCTTGTGCTCTATGTTGAGCCCTCTCCTTGCTGTGGGAGGAATGGAGGAAGCCCGGTGCCTCTGGAATCTTATTCTTCTATAGGTAGGTGTGGCAGAACTGCAAAAGGCCTGTCAGCAAACCAGGGGAGCAGGTCTAGTTTGGTAACCTGATTCCTTTTCTCTGGGTGGAGCTTCTCTGTCTGGCAGCATTAGCTTCCTCTCTGCTCTCTGACTGTATCTGACAGGTTTTGAAGAATGTGAACATGGATTTTTGGAGGTCGTGTCAGAGTTTAATGCAGTGTTTATGAAAATGGATGAGGGGGGCTGAGAATTGTTTTCTGTGTTGTATTCTGCTTCGTCTCTTTTTTCTTTAGACAGCAACATAGTGCTTTACATCTTCATTAAAGCAACAAAATGCCTTTCCTTCTTATTGAGAGCTGATGCCACGACACTTTTCATCCTCAGAAGTGATGTTTGCTTACGCATGGCTTATCTCTGTTAGTCTCAGATCTTGCAATAATTCCAGCTCTGCATCTTTGTGTAGGTCAAACTTGCTGTCCCCAGCTGAGGAAGAGCAAGTTTTCCAAAACAAAGTAGGACAATTAGTGCCCTCAGATCTCTTGGAGCAGGACTGGGTGGGCTTTTGCTGCTGCTGCCATGCCAGCTTTTGGATCTGCTTGGGGATAGCCACAGAATTTCTAACTGCAGGCAGAGATTTAGAGCACCAAGGTCTGTCCCTGACTAGGTTTGAAATGACTGTTGGTCTGAAGAGAAAAGTATATATTTTGTCTCTTCCTCATTTTCCTCTTGCCCCTATCCAGCATTGCCTTGGCACAAGTAATTTGCATGTTATTATTTCAGCTGCCCTAAATTGGGGGGGACTGTGATGCCAGGGCTGATTATTTGGCGGCGCTGGGCAATTTTCTCTGTTAGGCAACTGTAATACATTTTCGTGTTCTTTTATAATGAGCTTTATTTACCAAATTGGCAATTCCTCTGTTGAGAAATAACTGATTACAGCATTCAGGGAGTTGCTGTCATCTCAAGAAATGCAGGTGTCTGTGGAACATAAACAGATGTGATCATTCAGACAGTGAACTCGATAGAGGGTGGGGGGGAAAATCAACCATAAAATCATAAATGTAACAGCTACAGCTAATGTTGGCCAGGTGCATTGCGGCTGTTTGCAGCCCAACAAGGACAAAGTGGCACTCGAAGGCCATCCACTACCTCCAGATGAGGGACTGCTTGATTGTTAGCTGAAAATACCTCTTACCTGTCACTGCACTTCAATACTGGCTTGCCTAACTCGGTCTCCAAAAGTTTCTGAGGACAGACATTCATTTGTGGAGCAGCCTTGAAGTGAGAGACTCCTCTGTCCTCCTGTTTTAGGTTTGATTTTAGCTTATTCTGTGCTGAATGTCTACAAACTTCTCGATGATCATGTCCGTGGGGAGTGTGGTCTCATCTGCCTTTCAGGCAGTCCCTTTCTTTTGGTGTTTCCTAGTGCCCAGGAGCAGTTTTGTTGCTGCTGTTGCCCTAATCACCAGCTCAGACACCTGAGCCTGGGGGAAAATACGATCACCAGGGATGTCAGTAGGAAACTGCTGAAGATGAAGTTCAGTTGCAGAGTCTCAGCTGCTATCCAAGTAAAAAATGTGCGGGTAACAGAGTTTCTTGGGTGAGTGTTTTCTCTTCTCCCTCATCTTTGCTGCTCCTGTAGTACCAAGGCCCTTGCAAAGGAGGAAGAAGCCCTACACCTTCTCCTAGGCTCCCTCTCCTTATGTTTCTCCCTGACTGCTTGTTGGATATTCAGATTCATTTTTTTTCTGTGCAAGATTGTGACAGCAGGTGTCAGTTATGCTCCAGAGTGGCTGAGATCATGATTCCTGGAGCCTGGTGTCCAGTGTTGAATAGATGTCCTTTCCACACCACTACCACCACAGCTGGCATTAATGGACAACGAGGACAGCAGGATAAACAAGATCTGAATCTATTGTGAAAGATGAATTAGAGGCAGTTTCCTCCAAAGGCAACTTTGAGGTGGGGTAGAGGCAGCTGGCCATGCTGCTGTCTGTGCTGCATTTGCTGGATAGAAAGCAGCTCTTTTGTGACCAAGAATATCTGTGACCTCTTTCACCAACTAAAAGCAAACCTGCCCATGGCCAGGTGCAGCTTGGGCACAGTGCTCCCTTCAGCTGAGCAGTGCATGTCCATTTTGCTTGCCTGGTTATTGCAGTTCTCTGCAAACTGCGTCCTTTTGTGTACAAATGCATCCAGTGATTCAGATGCAATGCACACAATTGTGGTAATTTCATGTGAAAATACAGCTTGCAGAGTGCCTGCTTTAAGAGTATGAATTGTTTTAAAACTTGCCAGATGAATGGAAAGAACAACCTTTTTATTCATGCATAATTTCTTAGTGTTGCAGGAAGGGAAAAGAACAAAACCAGAGAAGTTAGAGAAGATACAGGAAATAACAGAACCGATAAAAAATTTCCAGTAGAACTCAGTAGCTTTGTAAATGAAACGTTCAACAAGCAGCACTTTGAGATTCCAGTGTGCGAGAACATCACCAATGCTCTAAGTACCAAATTTGTGATCTTGCATAAAACCTCAACCCGTTACCTCCTGTTGTTAGTATTTCACACTTGACTTTGCAAGATGCTTTATCTAATATCCTCTCTGCATTTAGGCAGCTACCTTCTCTGCCTTGTCCATAACAGGAGAGGTGGGAGGAGGAAGGCAATTGCCAAGTGTGTCTGTAATCTGTGTAGGAGGGTTTTGTGTAGCTGTAGGGGGAGAAGAGTAAGTCTCATTTCCTATTTTATAGTCTGCTGAGTCCTGTGATCTCATGCTGTGTGCTCCTTTTCCAAGCAGAATTTTTCAATTTGTCTTTCAACTTGTTATTTTTTATTTCCAAACTGGTTAAAAGTGTTTGCCTGTAACTTGTTGACAAATTGTGTCTGACTCCCTCAGGTGATTTACTGCCAATCTTGTATGTGTCTTCAGACCACCCTTTTCTTCTCTTGTCTTGTGACCCCCCCAGTGGGCTGTTGCATCCAGCACTGAAGCATTATCAGCCCTTTTTTGGAACGGATGGGAGGAGCCTGAAGGGCTGTTCAGTGTCCTTTGGCATATAACCCCACACCTGCTCCCATTCGTGTGGGTTTTATCCTTGTCCAAATCTGGGTGTGATTTTCCTGAAATGACTCACCTGCCTTGTCAGCCCTATCACTCTGCTCTTGGTTTGTGTTGGATTCTCTTCACTTTCCCTGTTCTCGATTCCCTGGGGAGTGAAGGTTGATGTGGACTGAAGTGATTGGGCTGTATCACCTTTGAGCTGAGGCTGTTCGGGCTGGTAATGCTGCCCCTCCATCTCCCACTCTGGTGTGTAATTGTGCTGGCAGAGTGGTAGTTTTGCAGCCTGGGGCAAAGCCAGAGGAAGCAAATAGAGCAGCCACTGGTCTCAGGAGAGCTCCCTGTCAAAAGTGTGTCTTGGATTTAATGACACGTGTGCTCTTTCAGACTTTTTATAGAGGTCAGAGCATGGCAGGAAACTTTCCTTGTCTTCCTAGGGAGAGCAACACACAAACTTTTCTTTCCAAGTTGAAATCAATTGTTCCCTCAGGGCTAAGTAACAAACTGCTCCTGCAGCTGATTTCCCCTTGTGAATGGCCTAAATTAGATGCTCTCCCTGGTTGCCCTCATTGGAATGGCTTGTGCTTTATCCAGCCATTACACTTGTGCCATTTCCTATGAGATGTTGATAGCACTTGTCTGGTTCCTGCTGCCCTGTGTTGTTCTGTATGAGAGCTATTGCATGGCAGGCCTGCTGTGCCAGGGAGTGTCGGAGAAGAAGCAGAAGGGACCTGCAATCTCATTTTGATTCCTACTTTGCATCCTCTTTTGTTTTCAGAAAGTGTGTTTAAAAATAATTTCTGGTATCTTTGGAGCAGGTTTGCTAATTGACATGCGTTGAAACAAAGCCCTTTGGCTCACTTGAATCTTTTTGAGAAGTTAGAATCTGTTTGCCTCCTTATGGATCCCTGACAGCTTAGTTTCAAAATCCTTTTTGAATGCTGAGTTGATATTGGGGTGACAGCTGCGGGGTAAATTGTCTTCATTCCCATCTAGTGCTAACATTTTTGGCAAACTGGTGTGTGCAGTTCAGTCCTATACACTTCCTACTGCCTGGTCTACAGAATTAAAAAAAAAATAGTTACCTTCATTGTTTAAGACCAGAAAACACTTTGGAGTCACCCAGACATGCCAGCTGTGCCTTCTGCGTGTGCATCTATACATGAGCAGTTCTGCTGAAGTCTCTGGATGGGCATCTCCTCCTTGCCAGTGGGGCAGGGCTTTTGTGTTATTTAGTCCTTGAACTGTCTGAGTTAATCTCTCTAATGTCCAACAGTGGAGGACATGAGAGACACTCCCTCAGGAGGAAAGAAAAGGATGTTATTTTTTCCCTCCTGTGGCCTCTTGAACATCCCGCCATACCCCTTTTCTTAGTGGTGGAGTCCATCATCATAGTGAGTTTGATTTTTATTTTCTGTGAATGGGGAGTGCCACTGTAAAGGATTAGCTAAACATAGCATTAAAAATAAAGCACGGCTATTAATTTAATGGGTTCCTCGTTACAACCATCATAAAACAAGTAAACAGGAACTCTGCCAGTGCTGCCTGCAGTCCTCCTCCAAGTGGCTGAACCAAGGGAGAGATTTGAACTCTTGCCATTTGATAAAGCCATGTGCGAACATGGCTTTTTAAAAATTAATTCTTTACTTTTCCTTTAGTAGCCTTTCTACTGCTGAAGAAGCCTGGCCAGTGACTGCCATGGAGCGTTGTGGCCCTTAATGAGACAGAGGGGAAATGCCAGTTCAGAATGTAGCTTAAATCATATCAGCCAAAATAAAGGATTACAAAAGGCAGAGAAATTGTTCTTTGTGGACTGCCTCACTGAAACAGCTTTTGTAGTCTCTTTAATCCTTACTTACTTATTTACTTATTTTTTCCTTTGCAAAGGAAAATAAGTAAATTTTGTGTTGGGACTTTTCCCCCTCTACTCTTTACCTTCCGGAGTGCTCTTGCTGACTATTGGCAACTTCCTTGGATTGGAATTTACTGGATTAATGGGTCACACTGTGGATCTGTGGTGGCCACACAGACTGGGTGTCCCTCCCAAGTACAGCTCTGTCACTGCATCTCAGTGGGAAGGCACATAGAGGTGTCCAAACAGAGTGTAAGCTGAAGGCAGTTAAATTATCTGTGTGCTGGGCTTCTTCCAGACTTAAATCAGGTGCTTGTGCAGTGCTGTGGGGTCTTTAAGTTGAAGAGGTTACAAAAAGAGAAAATATTCATCCGTTTGTTTAAAGAGTCCATTCTAGTTATTTTAATATAGTGCCTCCTGAAGTTTACATTCCCAAACTGGAGGGTGATTTACAAAAAGGAATATCCACAGTAATGTATTTAATATCCAGCTGTGAAACCTCAGTGCCAGCTCTTGGTTCCACCCAGCCACTGGTTGGCCACATTTGCCCATGCTAGGAAAAAGGAACTTTGCTGTCTGAAGGAAAGGGTTGCCATTTAGTCTGTGGCCAAACAGATAAAGAGGGTTCATGCTTCAGAGTCTAGGCTGATTATCTTAGTGAAAGTACCCTCAGCCAACAGGGTCTAGCTCCTCAGCTTCTCAGAAGACAAAGCAGATGTCCTCTTCTGAGGCTGCAGGTGGTCCTGTATTGCTCACGCTGATCCAAAGCTCAAGGAGATTTATTTGAGGCTACTTTGAGGCAATGAATGTGATTAGATATCTCTAGGTTATAGGAAGCCAGTGTTGAGGTGACAGTATCCACGTGTGGCATCAGGAGAAAGAGATACATTTGCTTCTTTGTGACTGATGGGCTGATGTTTCAAAGTGTGGGTAAAAGAAACTGCTGGTTAAAAAAACTTCATTCAACACTGCAAGGAATTGCACAGAAAAATGAGACCCAAGTGCACACCATAAATTTAAGGTGATCTATATCATTCTTCTGACTCTGAACTTGGTCACTGCCAACCAATGCTTACCTTGTGGGATTGGAGTTCCAAACTCAGCTCTCTGGAAAGACCAAGCACACCCATTACAGGGAGGTTTTATTAAGTTGTACTCAAGAGAATTGTGCTCCACATCTCTTTGCAGGCACCCCTGAGACTGGGAGCTCTAACACTGCTACAGACCTTGCAGCACTCCTGAGCATGCAGATGACAACGTAGTCAGAGCTGTTCTCAGGAGGGCAGAATTCTGCGATTCTCAACTTGAAAGAAAATTGGATTTTAATGAGGAGTACAAGGTGAAAATTTCTGAAACTTGGAACCCTTTCACCATCCTTTGAGAATGTGGAAAAAATGTTGCAAAAAGCATGAAAGGTGGCTCAGCCAGGCTCCTGCCCATGGTCTACCCTGTGAACAAGGCTCCTTGGTGAGAGCTCCTGGCTCTCTGTGCTCTCCTTGCTCCATCTGGTCTGCAAGAATTAGATCACTTCCATCCAGCCTTAGATTTTAAGTAATTTATAAACCACTCTGCAATATTTCTTCTTGTTGCTGTATGTCCCTACATATTCTCCCAAAAGTCCTTTCCAGGTTTTTAAAGTTATGTCAGATCTCTACCTGCTGACTGCAGGAGAAGCATCTTCCCTCTCATGGTGTCTGTATGTCCAAAGAGGCTGTGCCTGGCCCAGGGTTTTCCTTCCTTTGTTGAACCCTGGGGACTGAGCAGTTTATGGGAGTGAAGAGGAAATGCTCAGGGAAAAGGAGTGGTTGAAAATGGACCTTTGACCCTTAGGAACTTAACTAATGGCCTTGGTTCAGGTTTTCAAAGGGTTCTCCAAGCCCTGAAAATTGGGGTTGGTGAGTATGGCAGGTGAGTCTCAGAGCTGTACAATAAATGAATGGACTTTTCCCTGGACCTGTGCACCGTGTATCAAGTAGTGTAATGATGCCCTTAGTCCAAACTTCTTAATGCAAAGTCATCAGTGATTTTGTAGCCCCTTTCTGTTAACACAGATACTCCCTACCCAAGGAGTGAGACAGGGACTTCTGGAGAAGCCTCAGGTACTTTCTGCCTTCCCTAAAGCACTTAGCAGGCCACTGGCTGTGGGCACATCTGTGCAAACTGAAAAGCAAACTGATCCTGATGGCTCTGCCTCATTTTACTTCCCCTGACAAATAATTGAGTGGTTGCACTTTATTAATGCTAATGACTTTCTAGTTTGAGCTGTTAGTGTACAGTTTGATATTTATATATGTTTATTTGTAACATTCAGACTTTACTGTCTGGATTAATCCTCGAGCTGATCTGATGCTGAGCCATTATTGTGACAATTGAGTCACAATACAATTTGACATTCATGCTGTACCTGGTGTAGCTAATTTATGTAACTCAATTTATAAATTACATAAATAGGTTACATAATTTACCACATACCTTGTACACTTCACAGTAATATTCCCAGCTTGCAATTTAAACAGTCTTTATACTGAGAATAATTTACACTGAAGACTCTTGAATAATTTTGCAATCTATTCCTGGACAGATAAGGAGTTGTGTTTGTTAAATAAACACTTGCTAGTGTTGATTTTAACTTATTAATCACCCCGTCCTGCTTCCCAGATAATCTGTAGCCTGTCCTGGGTGATGCTCTGCTGGCAAGGCCAGACCTCTGCAGAGATCCATGTCTTCAGCTTCTGCCTTTCAGGAGCTGCTTGCCTGGGAATGATGAATTTTTCCCTTCGTCATCCAACTGAAACTTCAATGCAGCTGGACCTGCTGGAAAACCAGCTCTGCTGTCTGCAGCCTCATTCAGGAGTGCAGAACCCCAGCTTCTCCACTGCCTACCCAAGCACATGGGTGATGGGTGGTGGTGTGACCACGGTGAGGTGAGGCTGGAGGTGAGGAGGGGGCTTTGCACTGATCTGGGAGAGCTTGTGATGCAGGGGTAGAGGACACCTTCATGGGCAGTGGCCCAAAGATGTTATATGGGACAAGTCCTTGGGAAGCTTCTGCCTCACCTGGCTGGTGTTAGAGTGAGACAGGTCCTTGTAGCACCAAGGTGTCAAAAGGAAGTAGTGAAAAGCATCGTGCAATCTGTTAGCAGCAGCACCTCCAGGCATCTTGCAGGAAGCACCTTGACCCCAAAGCTCTGTGCTTTTCTCCAGGAGCAGCTCCTGGCAAGCAGCCCCAGCACTGGGACCCAGAGGAGGAGGATGGTGCTGTTCATCACCCCTTGTTTGAGAGGCTGTGGGCCCATTTCCATCACTCCTGGTCCCTGGGGTTGTGTGAGTGGCCATGAATGTCATTGTGTGGCTGGCAGGAGTAGCCTGGGTGTCTGGCAGTGCCCAGAGGCAATGTTGCTCCTTACAGGTGGGCACAGTGTTAACCTGCTGGTAATGTTTCCAGAGGTCCTGCTCTCCAAATCTGTCACTTCCTATCTTTTGGAGTCCAGGCTGTGGCCAAACAGCTCCCACGTGGCCAGCAGTAGAGAAGAGAGGCACTGGGGCAAGGACCTAGAGGTAGGTGCTCATGCAAACATCAGCATCACCTTTCCTTTCCTTGTCCTGTCACTTTTCATCCTGCTACCACTGCCTGGATCTTCCACTTTCCCCAGGAGGGGCCAGTGGTGACAAAGACCATTAATTTTGCAACAGCTGCTTCAAAACCCCATCAGACCCCCAAGCTGTCACCCTGTGACTGATGCCTCTGAGCACCACAGATATCAAACCTGCAAACAAAACATTTAGGAGTGTGGGGATGGAGGTTGTCTCACACCCCTGGCAGCCACCGTGGCCACCGGCCTCCTCCCACTGATGCTCAACACTCTCCCCTTCCCCATGGCCCTGCTGGGAGGAGACATCCCCTCCTTGAGCTCCCTGGTCTCTTGGGGACCACGGCTCTCCACAGCTCTGCCTTTGCTCCTCCCAGCCGATGTCCCAATCAGAGCCAACAAATGAGCTATTATGTGCACACAATCCCAGGACATGCACGAGCCAGACCCACGCACCCCAAACCCATGTGGGCAGACCCCGACCTGGCCAGCTCCTGTAATTATCTCCTGCAGGGCAAAACAATTAGGAGTTTCTGCTCTCCTCTCCCTCCCTTCCCCCTTCCTCTTCATTGTTCTTGGCAAAAAAAGGTTAATTAAACTCAGAAAATATCCCTTTTCTCCCCCCTCCTAAGCATGAGACTTAATTTTCTCTTTATATTTGTATTTAATTAATTCCGGCAAAGGCTCTGACTATATTTTTTTGGTATAATTTCTTTCTTTGTCTCTCTCATTGTTAATCCTTGCATATTCAGTTTTTCTCCTCCCTTTTCCCCTAGATTTGAAATTCTATTACCATTTCAGAAGGCAGGCGTTTGAAGAGAAAATTGAATACCCGTCCAGTCTTGATAAGAAGGGACATTTGGTACTAATGGTAATTTGTGAAGCAGATTTCCCCACACCCCGTGGTTGGTCCCCACCTTTCTCTCCATGTTTGCTGTGGTTGATGTGCGTGTGCCATAGGGGCGTGGGGACGTCACAGCCTTTTGCAGCCTTTGTATCCCTGGATTACTGCGTCAGGGCCATAATGCCCTGGCAGCCGCGTGTGGGGATGGGGTGACATGGTGACATGCTGTGTCTGACACCTCTCGTGTGCCTTCACACCCCTCAGGAGCCGACCCAGCCCCACCACTTTGCTCTTTTTGCTCCGGGGGGATGCCCTATTGTGTTGCCCCCATGGTTTTAGGGGAAGCTGTGTTGTTTTCAGGAGAGCGCCTGTTCCCAGCTCCAGGAATATCCTCGGTGCCAGCAGGAGTGGGAGCAGCTGCCCTCAGCCGCCCTGTGCGGAGCACGAAGGGTCATTCTCGGGCTGCGGCAGCCGGAATGCGCTGGCCTGGGTAACGCATCCACCCCGGGGTGTCGCGTCCACCCCGGGGTGTCGGGGCTGTGGACCCGGGGTCCTGCAGCTTCTCTGTCGCAAACACAGCCCTGGGCACAACCGTGCCCTTTGTGCCCTTCCCCGCCTTGTCCCCGCACCTGGTGTGGGGTGCATGGTGCTGAGGTTCGGGCATCTGCTGACGGTGGGAAAACAGGTCTGGGGATTTACGGTGACTTTTCCCCTGCTCCGGGCTCGCTGTCACCTCCTGTCGCCTCCCCCGCGCGGGCCCCCAGCACCCCGCGCTGCCGAGGGGTGCGGAGCGCCCCGAGCCCGCCCGCGGGGCCGGTCCGAGCGTCCCTCGGTGCGTCCCTCGGTCCGTCCCTCGGTCCGTCCCTCGGTGCCGGCAGCAGCAGCAGCAGGTGGCACTGTCGGCCCGCGCTGCTGCTGCGGCCGCTCCATCAGCCGGGGCCGCCGGCGGGGCTGGGGCTGGGGCCGAGGCCGGGCGGGTCCCCTGGTGCCCTGGGCGCGGGGCTGCGCTGCCCGAAGTGCATCTCGGTGAGGGTCCCGGCCGAGCTGGGCGCTGCCTGCCTGGTGCAGGACAAGCAGCGGCCACCCGAGTGTGCCGAGGTGATGGAACGGGCTCCCGACATCGTCTGGGTGATGCCCATGACGGCTTGGACTGAGCTGAAGTGAAATATTACGTTTCCTTGGCCGAGAGAGACACTCCCTGGGCAGCCTATTCCAATGCTTGATAGCCCTTTCAGCAAAAAAATTTCCCTCACATCCGATCTAAACCTCCCCTAGTGCAACTTGAGACTGTTTCCTCTTGTTCTGTCACTTGTTTCCTGTGAGAAGACACTGATCCCCACCTGGCTACAACCCTTTCAGGTAGGTGTAGAGAGAGAAATGGTCCTGGCATTGCTGCCCCAGAAGTGCCCAGCGTGAGCTGGACAGCCACCACTGTGGCACTGGCGTGTCTGTGACTCCAGAGAACCCCTGCACAGGGCTGGGTGTTGGGTTCTGTGTGGTGTCATGCTGGGGCTGGAGAGTCCTGGGTCCCAGTAGGGCAGGACCATGATGTCCATGGACCTAGAAGTTCCAACAGCAGCTCCAGGGAGAACTCCCCATCCTGGCACAGCTGTGACCCTGAAGTGGAATAGGTGGGGTGTGATGGGGAGCTGAGGTGGGGTGTGAGAGTCTGGAGAAACCTTTTAAGTCCAGGGGCAGCAGGCTGGGGCTGGAGAGCATGGGGGTGACTGCTGAAGCTGCAGAGCCCTCAGGGAGCAGTGTTCTCCCCACCTCCCTCACTGCTGGGTAAATCATGACGGCTTGGACTGAGCTGAAGTGAAATATTCTCTGTTTCTTTGCCCAAATCTGTAGTTTCCTTCTGGCTCTGAGGCTCTGGGCCATATTGCACATTTGAATTTAAAAGCAGACTTTTGCTTGGGCTTATTTATTTATTTATTTATTCTAGAATTGTTATTTTCTTTAAAATCAGGGTCCTTTTTTGCTGCAGCTTTGTGGTTCCTCTTGGAGCAATGACTGATGGACCTGGGTGCAGAGGGTAGGGGACACCAGTCAGAAGTTGGTCCCTGGTTGTGTGGGGTGTCCTTGGGGACGTCTGGAGCTGGCAGGAAGAGAGTGGTGGAGGGGAGAGCCTGGGAGCTTGGTGCTGGCTCCCAGCCCTGAAAAGGGAGATGCAGAGTTAAGGCGATAGCTGGGGGTGCTAATGGGCACCCCTCTTCCCCTCCCTGCTGTGGGATTTGCCATCTGCTGTGTGAGAAGCGGCATTTGCTTGCTTCAGGGATGTCACGTCCCTTCTCAGCATTGCCGGGCTGTCCTGGCTGGGCTGCACTCTGCCCGTGCCCAGCCAGCCTCGTGTCCCCGAGGGCTGGGCTGCAGCAGTGGGGGTCTGGGCCCTGAGGGCAGCCTTGTGGTTTGTCACCGTTTTATCTTACTCCCTGGAAAGCCGGAAGGTTGGTCCCTGAGACTGTGGCGCAGGATGCCCAAGTCCCGGTGGCCACGGCATGGGCTCCTGGGCATCTGCTGGGAGCCGAGTGTGGCAGGCAGGGACCAGCCTCACGCCGGCGTTGGGGATGGGAGCAGGGCCACGGAACAACTTTGGAGCGCAATGCGGGCGGGGCAGGGGAGAGGGGCGGGAGGAAACAAGGATAACTAGAAGGAGCAGGAGAGGGGAGGAGGTGGGACAGGCGAAGGAGGAGTTGCGCACAGAGGAGGACAGTGAGGAAGGAGGGGTACAAAGGGGGGAGAGAGCCCTGCTGCAGGAGCAGCCGCCCCGTGCCGCACGCCCAGCGAGCCCATCTCCCCGTCAAGCTGCTAACGAGGATTAATTGCCTGTTCCGGGCCCCTGTGCGGGGCTGCAGCCGCTGCTGCCTGCCCTCCGGTGCGGCTCCCCAATGGCTCCGTGGGTAATTTATGGCCACATCGGTGCAGGCAGCTGTTTGTAGGTTGGCAGCAGCGCCAGTGGGAGCCTGTGCCTGATTTGAGACTCTAAATAACCCCATCGGCTCTGCAAACCATCCTGGCCAGGCTACCCAGCCAAGCTGCAGGGAGGAGAGGGTGGGAGTCCGAAATCACTGGTTTGTCCCCCACGGGCATCAGAGTCCCCAGGCCAGGGGAGCAGATGGCTGCAGCCAGCTCATGGCAGCCTTGTCACAATGGGGTCCCTTAAATACCGATACCACAATTAATTGGGACTCACTGATCACTGCTGAATCTTGCTGCCTCGCTGCACATGGGGCAGGCGAGCACCAGCAGCCAGTGCGTTGCCCAGTGGAGGCCGGAAGTGCTGCTGCCATCTCTCTCCATGCCCTGGGAGATGTGTGGAGACATATGCTTCTCCAATCTGCTTGAGCCTTGGTGTGTTTTGACCATTCCTTGCAAATGGCCTCAGAAATATTAGCTGGGGAAGGAGGTGCCAGGGACACTGAGGCAGTGAGATGGTGGCTGCCCCACAGCCCCTGTCATGTCCTGATGGAAAAGGCTGGAAGGGGCAGGAATAATTTGGGATTGCAAGAAAAGACCCAGGGCCGTGTGCTGGGTATTTTTGGGGATATTGGCTCTTCTAGGGCTGGATCTCTGTCCTAGGGTGATCCAAGTCACCCTGAGCCTAGGCCAGCACAGCCAGAGGCATAGCCCAATCTATAATCCTTTGCCTTCAAGGATTTAGTGTCTCTTAAGCCTTGTCCTGGCCCAAAACAACTGGAAAAGAAAAGTAGAGCTTGCATCGACCTCCTCAGAGCCCCCTGGCTTCTGTGAGCACTTCCAACATCATCTCACTGGGTTGCAAGTCAGGAGGATGTGACCTGACCTGGTGCCTGCAGCTGGCATCACTTCCCCAGGTGAGGTGGCCACTGGGGCTCAGGGGAGTACACGGGTTGCCCCAGCTGCACCCAGGGCAAGCCAGGGGGCCATGCTGGCTGCTGGCCTTGGCCACTGG
The DNA here is from genome assembly GCA_013400495.1 of Nicator chloris. Taxonomy (NCBI): domain Eukaryota; kingdom Metazoa; phylum Chordata; class Aves; order Passeriformes; family Pycnonotidae; genus Nicator; species Nicator chloris. The sequence continues at coordinate 60,633 of WAAE01002751.1, forward strand.
CATTTTGGGGTCCCTGGGGGAGCACCTCACTTGCAGCCTGCCCTGGGACTGGATGCCATGGCTCTGTACTCCAGCACGTTTGACAGAGCACAGAGGTGATGTGTTTCTGGTGTGGGCCTTCCACAAGCAGTGATTTTGCTTTCCGAGGGGTTGCCTCAGTGTTCCTGAGTTTGCTTCCCTGTTTGCCACATGTGGCAACACGTGCTCTTCCCTGCTCTATTCCTCAGGTGCTTCTGCCATCAGACAAATCCAAGTCCCTGGCATGTGGGCTGAGGTTCATGGGGAGAGCAGGGGCCCAAAGGATGGGGAAGAGGCATCTGGGGGTCCTGCCAGGGTTGAGGGAGGAGAGAGAGCTCATGGGGGTGCAGGGATCTTGGAGGGTGACAGCAAAGCCCCTGCCAAGGGCCAGGGAGGTGCAGGGGCTCTGGAGGTGGTTCATGTCTGCAGGATGGGGCTTTCCTTGCTAGTGGAGTGGGGTTCCATAGACTGGAGCCCATCGGGATTGCAGCAGGCACAGTGTCGTGCTGGGGTTTATTACGAGCCAGTTAATAACTCTGTGCTGGATGGTTCGTTAAAGGAGTTAATTTACCCTGGGCTGTTCTCTAATGTGGGCTACAAGGTTCAGCTGTGGCCGTGTCAGGCTGAGCCTCTGCTGCCTCACTGCCCCAAGATATTGCCCTTCAGCCTCACTCACAGGAGCAGGGCGTGTGGGGTGAGGAGGTCCCAGCAAGGATGGGCTGGGTCCCCAGGGTTTCTGCTGGCATCCCCTTCTTTGTGACACCCAGGCCCTGGCTGGGACATGCAGCACCCCCTGCACACCATTCCTGCAATGAGGCACCAGCAAAGCCCCATGGCTTGGCTCAGGGGCCTGCCCTCCCTGGTCACCCCCAGGTGGCTGAGCTTCCTCGTGGCACTGCCTTGGGAACTGGCTGTAGGAATACATATTGACATTAAAAAAAGCCCCCTTTGTAACTATTAATTGAAGTCATTAAATTTAATGGGATGGTTATTGCATGTTAAATAAATACTGGCTAATTATGAAAAACATATTTGCCAAGGTTTAACTATAGAAAAGATGCCTCAATTACATGGTTATTAAACCTCAAAAAATATACACTTTTAATAATGAAGTGACATTTAAATAACATACATTAACTGTCTTATTAAATGTTGATTCTTTTCATATTTGAGGACTTTAATTTAGAATGTTGTCCTTGGCACTAACTGTATGATGCATCATTAGCTGTCTTTCACTCATCATTTTGTAAACTTTTTTAATAAATAGGCTGAAGTGTTTGTATTTGCTTTTGTTTTCCTTGCTTCCATCTCTCTCTTCAGGCAGCAGGGATGTGGCAGGGGAGTGTGCAGGCAGAGCAGGAACTTCCAGGCAGCTTCTTCAAATCACTAAAGCCTTCCTAAAAATGGTAAACCCCTTCCTAAATCTGTCATCTTAAAATAGGCAGTCAGCCAAGCTCTTCAGGATTTTTGACATATCCTTATGGAAAGGACCACTCTGCCTTGCTCTTGGTTTTCCAGGTTTGTAAGAAGTACCCAGGAGATGGAGAGCAGGGCAAGAGCAGGAGCTCAAGGCTGCAGTGGAAGCACCATCCTGGTACAGCATTCTGTCTCTGCTGCCAAACCATGGCACTAATCCTTGGAAAATCAATTTTGGAATGCTTGCATCCTTCCCAGGCGTGGGGGAACCTGCTTGGAGAGGGATGCTCTGTGGGGCACATCCCCAGCCCTGCTGCTCACAGGGACCCCTCTGCAGCCGGAGGGGCCGGGAGCAGGGTCCTGGCTGTGGGAATGGCATGGAGCAGCACAACCCAGGGCATGCAGGCTCCTTCCTTAATGCATTTATTGATTGCAGCGTACACGTCAGGATGTAATTTAGAAATCACTCTCCCAGAATCAATTAAAGACCTTACTGGCAACATAGGCATCTCTTCTAGTTAAAGCCTTCACCCTTCCCTCAAATGCACACCCCACCATTCCTGCTCAGCTTTTGGGGAGTCCTTGTCTCCCTCCCAGCCATCTGGAAATGTGGGTGCTGGGATCACCCTCTGGCAGACGTGCTGCTTTTCTGAGAACTGGTGTTGCCTCAGCTGCCTCCCAAACCAGCCATCAGTTAGGGGCTGTCAGGGAGCCAAGACCTCTCATCTTCCGGACATATTCTTAATGTTCCCTGCGTTCGTGGCGAGGTGAGTAATCTGTGCTCGGGAGGCCCAGTGGGCAGCACAGAGGCACTTAAATTAATTATGGAGGAGTTAATTCCCAGGGGGGCTCCCTGCAGAGCGGGGCTCAGGCTGGGCTTGGAGGCAGTCGGCCGTGCTGACTGCTTTGGGCAGGGGCTGGAATGTCCCTCGCCTGCCCTGTGGCTGCTCCATCGCTGTGAGGAGTTGCCCCAGCATTAAACCACAGCTGGGGTCAGGAGGAGGGGGCTCCTTAAAGGCAGCAGGTGGGGATGGCCCTGTGGGCAAGGGGATGTGGCACATCCTCTGGCTTTCAGGTCAATGAGTACAGCCACTGTGGGACAGTGATGTGCCAGCTGGTCCGTGCTGGCTCTTGAGGGCTGGATGTGATGCCTGTACCCCATGATGGCTTTTTCTGGGGCACAGCCGGGGCTCTGGGTACATGGGGATGGTGTTGGAGGTAAATGGTCTCCCAAGCCCAACAGCTCATCCATTTCCCTGCCCTCCTGTTGTGCCATTTGGTGTTGGTAGGGAAAGCAGGGCCCAGCTCCCAGGCGAGTGGGTCTGGGACCAGCTGGTGGTGGCAGAGAGTGGACTTGTGTGTTTGGGTGGAGAAGCTGAGATTCTAAAATACATCTCAGAGTGGGGTGATACAATTATTACTCAGGATTCTTGTGCTGCAAGATGGGGGCAGTCAGAGTGGGCTCCTGTGGTCAGCATCGGGCTTTGTATTCTGATTTTGACTTGGTTAATGTTATGGGGTTTGTTCACAAAAGGGAACTGAAAAATCCTTTTACAACGGTAATCTTTCTTCCAAGATGTAGACCTTTGACAATGTCTAAAAGAATTTCCCTTTTTTCCTTCCCCCCCCCCCCCCCCACTTTTCTTACTGTGGTGATGAACTTTCATCAAAACAATTACAGGTTGGGTTTCAATTCTGTAAAAACCACTTTAGTCAATAATAATTTTTCCATGGAAGGCTGGGATTTGGGTCCTTTCTTTGTGCCCTCTCTCCTACTGACTGTTGCAGGTGCACAGACTGAAGTCAGAGCCAGAGTAAAACATCCCTGCTCCATCCCTCACCATTATGCTCATAGCCGTGATGCCAGGACTCCTCTGGCAGTGATGTGAGGAACAAACCCAGCTCAGCTCTTCCTCTGGCTGCCAGGCTCTGCAGTTCCTCCCACCCAGAAAGAGCAGGAACACAGTGAATTACAGACCCACATCAGGAGGGTTCATGGCCAGGAAGCTCAAGCCAAGAGGCCACAGGTACCCTCAGGCTGCAGTGTCCTGCTGCCCTGGGGTGAGGCTTGTTCCACTTGGTATTTCACAGGCCTGAACGTTTCTTCCTCACCAAGGTTCGTGATGCTCCTCAAGGGATCTCTGTGCTGGAATATAACATCCCTCTATAGGGAAATTGTCTTAAGTAATGGTTTCTGCAGATTTTTAAGGTATATTTATCCTATCTTTTATTGGAACAGAATTAAAGCAAAATTAGAAACTAAAATAACTTTAATTACGAATTTCGTGATTCAGTATGTTGTAAATCTTTCAGCATAATATTGTGCCATAAAAATGCTATTTTGCGATAATTATTATTATTATAATTAATGTTCCTTAATTGCTGATGTCGCAGGCACGTGTTATCTCCCGGGTTTTCCTGCAGTGTCTCTGGAGGAGCTCTTCCACGGCGGGGGAGATGCAGAGGGTCCAGGTGGGTGCCCATGGGTGGGTGTCCGTGTGCCCACCCTGTGGGCTGCTTTCTGTACTCCCAGACAAGGAGGGTGCTACAGCCTGTGAGCACTGCCTCTGCCCCAGGCTTTGCTGTGGTCATACGCACACTCGGGGTCACCCACAAGCTCCCTCTGACAGGGAGATGGGCTGAGTGTGGCTGAGGGCTCTGGCTTTGGTCTGGTGAGAGCACCCCAGGGTGCCCATCTGTCCTTGCAGGGGTAGGTGCAGATACTTGTGGGGAAGCGATGCAGGGTACGAGAAAGGGGAATATGTGACGGAGAACTAAGACTGGCCAGAGGGAGGTGGGGAGAAGGCAGTGGGATGGAAAAGTGGTGGGATGGATGCAGTGGCCAGACCAGGGCTCAGCAGTTCTCATTAGCATCCTTTATCAGCTCGGAGGATGCTGCTGGGGTCTGGGAGGCAGCGGCAGAGAGTGGTTCTTTGGGCCCAGGTGTGAGGGAGGAGCAGCAGCACGGGGATGGAAAATGCCTGATGCCAAGTGTGTGAATTTTTCATGTGACCCAGAGGCCTCACTTGTAACAGCATGGGGCTGCCCAGGCCCAGCTGAGAGAGGGAAGGCATGAAAATAGCCACTGAACCACCTGCTTCACAGTGGTGAGTGTATATGGGATGAAGCTGAAACCAGGATACATTTTTAATGACTCAGGCAAGACTAGACAATGCATATGTGCTCCTGAAGCTGTGTAGTGCACCATCAATGCATTATTTACAGCAACTTCTTCCTTGTCCATTTTAATTCTACATGGGTACTGGAGAAAGGGAAGGGACTCCTTGGTGTCTCATGGCCACCCACTTGTTCCATGTGACAGAGGTGAGTTTTTGAGCCACCAAAGGATTTGGTGTTGATCTTCCCACTGACTTCCATCATGGGGAACACAGTCATCCTAGAAATGGAGCCTGGCACCTAGGAGTGGAGGGAGCTCTGACCTGAAGTTTTGTCTGACTGATGCATGATCGACTCTTGATAGTGCCATTTTCTGTCTTCTCCCCATGGATGAAATGCAGGGGGGTGTTCTTAGGCCGCTGCAGCCTTCCCTCGTGCCTACACATACTCAGCTCAGAATCTCTGCTCCCTGCACCGGTGGAGGACCAGGAAGCCTTCGGGAAGTGGACAGTGACACATGATCCTAAGAGTGAGGGAGGAGGTGAATGTGCTCCACGGAAATGGTCCTCAGCTGACCCTGGCAGGGCAGGGTATGGAGCAGGTGGGAATAAACAGCAGTATAGTGGGCTGTGGCAGAGCAGGGGAGGAGGAGTGCTCCAAAGGACACGAAGTTTCCCAGTGTCTCTTCTACTGGCTGTTGCCACGATGGGACGGGTGCCCCTGCACCATGTGGCAGTGATGCCACGTCCATGGTAGTGCATCTTGGAGACTTTGTGGACCTGGGAATGGGGCAGTGAGTTTTTCCCTATCTTCAACATTGCCCCGACTCAAAGTCTGTGCTTGGTGCGCCTTGTGCGGGTATGTTGGGCTGCCGAGGGAAGCACAAATGGGTTCCAGCCCTCCTGAGTGGCTGCTAAGGTGGGATCAAAGCCTAGGAGCTGATGGACATGAGGCTGCTTTCCCCAGCACTGCCAGGCCTGGGAGGGTTGAGATGGCAGCTTGACGGCTTGGAAAATAGGCTGAGATGAAGGAATATCAATATGAGAGCGAGCTGTTCCTGCCGAACAGCCCCGGGGCAGCTAACGTGAAATGCTGGTTGTCTCGGAGGAGTTGACAGGTGTCTGCATCAGGCATCCTGCTAATTAAGCACCGTCATGAGTCACAGGGCTGGGGATGAAGGAGCTGGGAAGGAGCTCAGCCGGAGCAGGTATGGCCAGAGGGGATCTCTGCAGGACCTCCCTGCCCGCCGGGGATGGGCTGGTGTATGCATGATTTGTCAGCTGGTGGATACACAGTCATCGGGGCGGGTCTTTTGGGAGCTGGGCATCAGCTTTGAGAAGCGCACAGATAGCCATCCCACTGGGTGTCTGTCTTCCCCCATTGTGGCTGTGTGTCCTTCCCTGGCACCCATGTGCTGGCACTGATGTCCAGACCAATCTCCTGTTCCAGACCTGGCAGGGGCCCCCAGAGCCTCTCCCACACCCACAGCTCCCAGCACCCAGCCCAGCCCACACCTTCCCAAATCAAGGTGTGCATCACTGCCAGTGTGACAGGCTGAGAAAATGAGGATATTCCCAGACTCGTCTCTCTCCTGATCCCTTTCAAGTAGGTCCTCTTCTTACTGAAATGAGCAGTGATGCTGCCAGCCCAGTGAGGCCTGTGCCAGAAAATTCCCAGGAACATGACATGGTGGTGTGGACAAAGGGGCTGCTTGCCTCTTTGTGGACACCGGTGATTTGGAGGGGCCCTGTAGCAGCAGGCAGAGGATGAAAGCCGTCCTGGCAGACAGCAAAGTGCCTTCCTTTCTGGGCAGAACCGGGAGTGAAGGAATGCTGCCACCCTGGTGACAGCCCCTGTGCCACCGTGTCCCTTCCCCCTGTGCCTCTCCAGCACCTTTTGCCCGCTGCCCTTCATGCCTCTGCAGCTGCAATCCCCTGAAAAATGGCTCTATTCATTACCCATTTTAATTCCACCCTGGATCCCCAGAGCTCTGCAGACACAGTTTGTTATCCTGGCTGTCAAGAAGCTTAAAGAGCTGCTGATGCCTCCTGGAAAACTTTGACAAACCCTCTGGTCAGACCCAGTGCTGCTCCCCAGCCCGGCTGCTCAGCCTTTCTGCTCCTGAGGCTGGATCAGCAAAGACGTCTGTGAGGGTGGGAGGAGGGAAATAACCACATTGTTGCCATCTGGGCAGAGCGGATCCCTCCCGGTGCCCATGGCCATCGGGGGGATAGGCTGGGACCATCTGGGCAGAGCAGAGCTGCAGAGTTTGGCTGTGGAAGTCCCCAAAGCCCACATTTGGATTCCAGACTGTTCTCTGGGCCAGTCAGATTTCACAGCCTAAAAATCTTTGGGCTGAGGCCACTGGATTTCTCTCATCCCTGTGTATTCAGTGAAGGGGGTTTAAACTGGGGTTGCAGGTTCTTGGGGGTTCATTTTTCTGAAAATTTTTCCACCTGTGGGTAATAACCAAGGGAAGTGACATTGTCTTCACTCCTGCACTGTGCAGAACTCTGCCTTCGAGCAGAATTTTTTATCAATCAAAAACTGCAAACAGTAGAAAAAAAGTGATTTTTTGTGATTATTTTTGGTCCCTCCCCACTCAGACTAGGAGAGCAGAGTAGAAGAGCCTTTCCATCTCTTTGGGCTCTCTCCAGTGACCTAATCCTCTTCCAGTTAGTTTCTCGTTTTGAAAATAGTTGTCAGGCTGCTTTTAGAGAACAAGATGCCCCTCAGCCTCTCTGGTAACATAGGCAAAGTGCCCCAGACACCCCAAGAACAGTTTGTGTCTCAGTGTAATTTTGGTCGAAGTTGGGTGAGAAGCGCCGAGTCAGCTTTTAACGCAATGAGAAGGAGCCGGGAGAACCCCTCACCCCTCACTGCTGGGATTTGGATCCAGCTGCCTCCGGAGCCATCCTCTGCCTCCAGCCCTTCCTCCCAGCACCCTGTGGAGCTCGGGAGTGCTTTTGAGGTGCCACTCAAGCCGCTGTCCTCGGGGCACAGCCAGGCTGTCAGCCCGCGGGCTCTGGCGGCAGGGGGGTGGGGGTGAGCAGGGACGTTGTGGATGCACAGAGCAGCCCCCTGAGAGGCAGGATAAAAGGCCAAGCTTCCTGAGATAACGAGAGGCTCTCCGCGGGGGTGAGGTGCCCAGACATGGGGGAAGCCATGTGAGTGACAAGCGTGTCCCCGTGCCCGCTGGGCATGATGTGGCATGAGCCATGTGCCAGCCATGGGAGCTCTGCGGGTCACTGTGAGCCTGAGGCTGTTTCCTACCCACTACAAACCCAGGATCTCCCCTGCCAGCTCCCTTCTGAGTCTTGCTGGGCACGGGCATTGGTGGTTCTTGGATTTTCTTTCTGTCTTCTTTTATTCCCTTCTCTCAAGGCTGGGCCCTCCTTGGTGAATCAGGAAGGGGCTGGTGGTGCACTCTCAGCCAGGTGCCTGTTCTTTTCTCAGCTCCACCACCTTGGTTCCCCTTGTCACTGGATGTGTGTGGACAAATACATCTTCCAGCAAAAATAAATTGCTCCAGTTTCGTATCCCAGGGGCAGATGGGAATGGTAGCACGGGCCCAGGGGTCGGGACTGCTGCGTCACTCAGTCCTGCTCTGGGGAGGGAGGATTCATCCCTCTCCTTTTGCCTCTGTGGCAGGAGATGGCAGCCATGGGACCAAGGGGCGCCAGCATCAGCCCTGGGAGAGACTGGATTTAAAAGCAATAGTGGGAGATTGCCTGAATATCTCTCCCTTCTTTTTTATTCGTTTAAGAGGTTTTGCTGTCTCGGTAACTCCCCTGAGAGACAGGAGCAGAAGCCTCTTTGGATGTGAATACCTGACAAGTTTTTAATGTGAAAGAAATTCACTAAATTTAGTCTCTTCGAGGAAGGGGAAAGAAAAAAAGGAGAAGTGTTTCTTTCAGTCTGGGGGAAGCGATCCAAATCCCAGCCACTTCTCTGCCGGCAGAGCTTGATGATGTTTTCTCTGTCTTGAAAGCTTTTAAGTCCGGGCCCCATGTGTGTCCCTGCACAAACAAGAGGTGGGAGAATGACAACCACTGATGCTGTGCCCTGGGGGAACAGGCCTGTTCCCAGCTCCTCTGGCCTCCTGGAAATGAATGCTGGTGAGGGCTGGATGGGGAGATAAATGAGAAGAAAACTTTGTTGTCCAAGTTGCAGGGACATCACCTCTGCTCTCAGGTGGGCTCTGAGTGAGTTGTGAGCATTGAGATGCTGAGGGTGCTGAGGGGAGTGCAGCTCTGCTCTTGAATTCAACCAAATCACTTTTTTCTCCTCCATTTTCCTCCCTGCTCTCACTGGAGCCTCTGAAGGTCCATTTTCTTCTCTGCTCTTGTACTTGAGACTCACCTGTGCCTTGTGCTCTCCTTTCATGTCCTCTCTCAAAGTGCCCTGTGCTGCTCTTCACAGCTTTGGAATTCCGTTCCTCCTACCAGGGAAGGCAAGGGGCTCCTATGGGCTTGTAGACACACACACACCCCTGCTGGGATCTTGCAGAGGAGGTCTACATGTGTGCCTCATGAGGTGAGTACACACCTTCCTCCACAGATGGGGCAGCTCCCAGACTCCCACGGTGTATAAAGGACAAAGTGTCTGAAGGACAAAGTGTCCCTGTGTTGAGAGCTGGTGAGGCTAAAGGTCTGGCTGATTGCAGCCAGGAAAACCTGGCTGAACAAGCCACCTTGCACCAATTGCCCCTGTGCTGCAGCCAGTGGTGGGGTACCAGTGAAGCAGAACCATTTACAGCTCCATCTCCTAATGGGGAGGTCTGGAGAGATCAACTCCCTGTCTTTTCCATCCCAAGGGTCTCTTCTGAAATCTGTGGAGGTCCTGAAGACAAACACTCTATTTATTCCTGCTGATTTTTACAAAGGTCACTCCCTGATGGGGAGATGATGGAGAATTTCATTAGGGCCTAACCAAACACAGGACAGTGGAAAGGCAGGGTGCCACAATGGCACTGCTGTCTCTGGGAAGGGACTCTGTGGCTGGCATGGTGAAAGGGAAAAGTAGGGGAAGGTTACAAGAGTGGATAATGTTGAGAGTGCTTAAAAAAGACAACCACTTCAGACCTGTAATTAATATCTTTTAATGTTTTTTATTATTTTTCTCCCATTTGTAATTTTAATTTTAGGCAGGATGGATGCGATGCCAGCGGGAAGATGCTGAACGGACAACCCTGGGGAACGAAGTCTTGCCGTGGGGTGCAGGAGGGCGGCGGGCGAGGACGCTCAGGTGGGTGCGGAGCCCTCCTTGCCCCGCAGCCCGACGCGGTCGCCTCGGCTCGGAGACCGCCTTAGCGAGGCCGCCGTCCCGCCCCTCGCGGCATCGCCCCTTTAAGGGCGGGCGGGGGGCGGGGCGGCACCGCCCAGCTCTCCCCGCCCCCTCTCCCCCCTTGGGCGCCCCCTGGAGGCGCTGCGCGCGGGCGCGCCCCCGCTTCCCCGCCCTTCCCTCGCGCCGCCGGTGCGGGTGTGCGCGCGTACGCGCGGCGGGCGGCGTTCCGTCGGGGCCCCGCGCCCCGTCCCATTCATGCGGGGCAGCGGCGGCGGCGAGAGCGAGGCGGGCGCGGAGCCCCGGGCGGCGGCGGCGGCGGGGGGAGGCGGGCGCGGAGGAGGAGGGGACGGAGGAGAAGGAGGCAGTGGCGGCGGAGAAGGCGGCGGCGGCCCGGCGGGCGGCTTGGTGTGGAATGCAATTATGGCTGGCACGGCGGAGGCGAGCGGGGACCGGAGCCGTGAGTAACCCGGCTGCAACTTTCGGGCGCGGCGCGATGTGCCCGATCAGTCGGTTCGCTAAAATAATGCGGATTTGGCTTTATTGCTCCCCTAAAAAATTTGGCTTTATTGCTACCGCGGCGCGGGTCTGGCCCGGGCAGGGCACGGCGGCCCCGTCGGGGGGCGCGGAGGGGCCGCGGCGGCCGGGCAGGGCTGGGCCGGGCAGGGCCGGCGCCGCGCTGCTGCCGCCGGGACCAGCCCGCATTGCGCCCCGCGGGAGCCGCCTCCCGCGGGGGGACAAAACCGCGCCGGGACCGAGCCTCTTTCTTTATCCGCTGCACGCCCCGCTTGGGTCTCGTAGCGGTGTGTGTCGGGGACCGGGCAGGTGCGGGCTGGATGGGCTGAGGGTCGCCTCCCCGCTCGCAACTGCTCGGGCCGGGGCGCTCCCGCAGGCAGCCGGTGCCAGCGGTGCCTCCCTGCCCGGTGTAGCAGCGGGGCTTGGCCGCCTCCCTCCTCCCCTCCCTCCCCGCTGCACCCTCCCGGCCCGGCTCTCGGCGGCGTTCGCTGCCTGCTCCAGCCCCGCCGCCCCGCTGCCCAGTCGGGTCCGGCACTGCTGGGGACGTGAACCGGGCTCAGCTTTTCCCGTGCTCACCGCCTTGGATCANGGGAGGCGGGCGCGGAGGAGGAGGGGACGGAGGAGAAGGAGGCAGTGGCGGCGGAGAAGGCGGCGGCGGCCCGGCGGGCGGCTTGGTGTGGAATGCAATTATGGCTGGCACGGCGGAGGCGAGCGGGGACCGGAGCCGTGAGTAACCCGGCTGCAACTTTCGGGCGCGGCGCGATGTGCCCGATCAGTCGGTTCGCTAAAATAATGCGGATTTGGCTTTATTGCTCCCCTAAAAAATTTGGCTTTATTGCTACCGCGGCGCGGGTCTGGCCCGGGCAGGGCACGGCGGCCCCGTCGGGGGGCGCGGAGGGGCCGCGGCGGCCGGGCAGGGCTGGGCCGGGCAGGGCCGGCGCCGCGCTGCTGCCGCCGGGACCAGCCCGCATTGCGCCCCGCGGGAGCCGCCTCCCGCGGGGGGACAAAACCGCGCCGGGACCGAGCCTCTTTCTTTATCCGCTGCACGCCCCGCTTGGGTCTCGTAGCGGTGTGTGTCGGGGACCGGGCAGGTGCGGGCTGGATGGGCTGAGGGTCGCCTCCCCGCTCGCAACTGCTCGGGCCGGGGCGCTCCCGCAGGCAGCCGGTGCCAGCGGTGCCTCCCTGCCCGGTGTAGCAGCGGGGCTTGGCCGCCTCCCTCCTCCCCTCCCTCCCCGCTGCACCCTCCCGGCCCGGCTCTCGGCGGCGTTCGCTGCCTGCTCCAGCCCCGCCGCCCCGCTGCCCAGTCGGGTCCGGCACTGCTGGGGACGTGAACCGGGCTCAGCTTTTCCCGTGCTCACCGCCTTGGATCACGCATCTGCCCTGCATCCCGGCTGTCATCCCTGCACCGTGCTGCCCCACATCCTCTCTGTCATCCCTGTGTCCGCACTGCCCCGTATCCCCGCTGCTATCCCTGCATTGTGCTATCCTGTATCCATTCACGCATTCTCGCCGCTTTACATCCCCGCATCCCGCCGGGGCGCGGTGAGCGGCATCCGGGCTGGGCTCGTCCCGAAGCCCACAGCGCCGCCGTTCCCTCCGCGCTCCCCGTTCCCTCCCAGCCGCCGACGGGGAGGTGCCGTCGGCGCCCTGCGGGATGGAATGGGATGGGATAGGGTGGGATGGCTGCCGTCGCCCTCGTTATAATCGTTACTATTGTGATCGCGCTGTAGTTTGGCAGCGCAGCGCTGGGCACCTCTGAGCGCGGCTTGGGAGGCTCCGGTACCGCGTGGGGGCTGCGCCGGTGCGCGCCTCCCGCCGCCGGTATGAACGTGGAAGGTGGCAAATAAAGCCGGCTGCGCGCTCGGTGTCCCTCAGCCCCTTCGCATTCCTGCCCAGCGAACACACACGGCAGCTGCGGCGTGCGATCGGGGAGGGATTTGCAAAATCTCTGTGGCATGCCGAAATAAATCCCGGAATCCCGCAATCGCCTTCTCCTCCCTTGTCTTCCTTGCGGGAGAATTCTTCCTTCTGCTTCTGGCCGAACGCCGGGGTAGGGGGAGCCAGGGGAGGGGGGCTGGTGTGTAAACAGGGCTTTAACATGAAGGTCACTGGTTAAAGACGAGACGGATGGGAGAGAAAAGACGGGCATTAACCTCACTTGTTAGCTCCCTCCTGGCTCTTGCTTGGGGAGGACAAAACAAAAGCAGAACCTGCTAATGGGGGAATGAATATTCATGATCCTTCTCGTATGCTCCGGGACAGGGAGGGGAGAAAAGTTGGGCAGATGAGCCGCCTCCCGAAGCTGCTTTTCCTCCAGCTCGCGAGAAAATCCTTTTCTGCTGAGCGAGAGCTGTGTTGGGGGGAATTACCAGCCTTTTGCTGAATTTCTTTAAAATTTTTTTCTTTATTTATTTTCTTTTGTGTGCGGCCGCAAGAATTAAAAAAAAGGAAAAAAAAAGAGAGGAGCTGAGGCTATTGACTACATCAAAGGTTATCCATTTGAAAACACCATTTTCCTCTGAACAGCGGCTAATTGCTTCCTGAACAATCCCAGGGTCTTTTGTATATACTCAGTGGGTAAAATGAGTGACTTGATGTCTCTCTCTCAAGACACTGGTGACCGAACAGGGCGGAAAGGTGGAGAAGCCAAGGAAAAGCAGTGGGGCAGATGCCTCTGGGAGGATGCATGGATGATTTCTTAAGTAGCTGCAAGGAGGGAAGGTTTTTTTCTTCTTCCCGCTCGCCGCCGAGTGATCTGCTGGTGCCAGTGGATGCCGGTGCCGGCAGCGATGTGGCGACACGGGGCTATAAAGAAGGCTGGTAAGGAAGTTTGGATTCAAAATACCCGATCATGCGTGTGATCTGGTGCTCCCCATCCGCCTGTGGCTTTGGCTGCCGGTCCTGCTTCTCCGAGAGAGGCAAGCCTGGATGCGCTCGCTGCTCTCCAGGGACTGCGGGGAGGCAGCGCCGGGGGCTGGCTGGCTCCTGCTCCGTTGGGTGGCTGGGCTTTCTGCAGCTGCTACCCTGAAGATTAAAGTTTTGGCGACGTTGCTTTTGTTAGCACGGTGATAGCGGCGTCGGGGAGAGCTTTCCCCTCTTGGCTTTTTTTTTTTTTTAATAGAAGCGTCGGGTTTGGAGCAGAGCGCAGGCATCCGCCTTCGTGCACGCTCGGGCTGTGCACGGAGCTGCGGAGCAGAGCCCTTGTGCTTCGTCACACAAAGCCCTTTCCCCGAGCGAGGCAGTGCCTTGAGAGAGATAAACAAACTCCTCTGAACTCCGCTGGAGACGGGGCCGAGGGCCATGCCGGCGGCTCCTGGCGAGTGTGTTTCACCGGGGTTTGCGCAGCCGAAATGGAAAAGGGTAATAAAGCGGCGCTGCTGCATGCTGGCAGGGCTGCCTCCCCTCCTCCATGGCGGCGGCCGCCGGGGCTGGCCCCTGCCCTGCTCCCTGCCTGCAAATGTCACGCCAGGCCGGTTATTTCCGTGGGTTCGCTGCGTTTGACTTCTGCTGAACAAAGCGAAGGATCTGGCCCTGGGATCGGACTTAATGAGGGGAGCTCGGATGTGTTTATTCTCTAGGCTGAGTGTGGGTCAGGGCCTTTGTTGCTGCCTGCCTTGCTCCTGGCTGCAGCACTCGCTGCTGCTGAGAGCCGGACCCGGCCCTGAGCTGGCAATTTCCGAGCAGCAGAGACTGGTGCTGCCGTGCTGGCCACACCGGCTCCCTGCACACCGCGGGGAGCATTGCCTGTATCGGGCTTCTGCTGAGTCCCACTGGGCTTGGTTGTAATTGCCTTTCTGTGCAGGATGTTTTGATGCCTTGGTCGTTTGTGTCTTCAGTGAGGAGTCAGACATGGGTTTTGGCACCTCTGGCTCAATGGAAGGGGAACCTTGAAAAAGCCAGGACGGCAGAGGTCCTGCCATGTCTCTGTGCAGCGACAGGAGGGTGGGCAAGGGTCACCGCAATGCCCGAGATGCCAACCTCACTGCCTGCAAGCTTGAATTTTTCACTGATCTGAACTGGTGGAATGTATGTCTTGAGAACTTGGGTGGTTGTTGTCTCTGGTCATGAATGTCTCCTTCAAGTTGGTGGGCTATGTGGGAAAAACTGGTGAGTAGAGGGTTCCTGGCCAGGGTTTGACCAGTGAATGGCTTGGTGATATAGAATGTGTGTAGAGGAAGGCCCAAAGGCCAGGAATTATGAGTCATATGGAGCTTGGTTCATCACGGACCATGACTCCTTCTCTTTCCTGAGTTTGGATTGGGGCCCCTTTTCCCAGCAAGGTGCTGCGTGCCATGGCTTCATGCGAAATGAGGAGGATCAAGTGTTTGCCACCATCCACTGGGGAAGGTGGCTGGTTTGGCTTTAGACTGGAGACAACCAGCTTCTTCTCTGGCTGTAGCCTGGGAAGTGTTCCATGCAGTGGGGATGGAACATCCCACTACAGATTTGTGGTACTTGGTGAGAACATGTGTGCTCTGACACCATCCCTGACCCACAGCCTCACCTATGCCCCTCTTAGTCTTCCCCAGGGTGCAGCATAGAAGCTATGTAGATACCCCAACATGGTCTGCCTGCTACACTTGGAAGTCTCATTTGAGCAAACCTCTTGTGCATCATGGAGGAGAAAAGCTACAGACAATAAGTAAGTTTTTATGGTTTCAATGCCAGGCATGGGCAGTCCTGGCTCTTCTGCCCTGCACTCAGCATGGGGTGTAGCCAAACCCACACCTTCCCATGGGTCTGTCAGAGCGTGGCCAGACACAGGAAGGTGTCCTTGTTTGCCTTGCTTCCCTGAGCATGCTGCGGCTGCCTCCGGCCCTTGTTCTGGGTGGAACATTTAAAAGCCACCATTTAAAAACCTGAATGAAAAGCATTTCAAAGTTTATTTTCCCTTTAGCCAAGGCTTGGCACACCTCCTCTTTGTTGCTGGTGTGCTGAGATGTTTGAGTCTGGAAGAAAACTCCACATCCAGATCGTCAGGCTCACACTCCACAAACACTTTTGCTCCTTTCTTCTCTGAAGTTGCCTTGCGTGGTGCAAGATGGATTATTTTGGGTGATTCCTCTGTCCTCATGGTGTCTTGGTGTAATGAGGGCCAGATCCACCCCTGCCCTGTGGGCTGCTGTGTGCTGGTCTGTGCCTGGGGCCAGAGACCCTCGTGAGCTGTCAAAAGCACAGAGATTTTTTATTGCTGGGGTCAACTCAGGGCCTGGCGCAAGCCAGGGTGCGATATCCTCTTTGCTCCTTGAGCTGAGATTGTGAGGGATTTTGCTAGAGAAAGTGCCCGAGGTGAGAACATGCCAGGGGTGCCAGGAACAAGCTGCATGGCTCTGGGGGATATGCTGTGCAGGGACCATGTCTTCCTCATCTCTCCTCCTCCTCACTGGCAGCCTGCAGATCAGCCCTGGGGCTCGCTGCCCACCTACCCATCCTGAGCATCCCGCAATCTGCCAGCCAAATTGGCACAGAGACCCGGGAGCGCTGGTAATCCAATTTGGGCAGTTTAGCTGCACTTTGCTCTCCGTGCTGCTGGCCGGAGCTCGGGAGCTTTAATCCGGCTAATGACCCCAGCTTGAGTAACCACGACCATTTGCTTGATTCAGTTTTCCTTTCTGTCGATGCGGGCGAGCGGGCTGAGGCTGTTCCTGAGTCCTGTCCGTGGTATCAGGGACGGTTTCCAGGTATAGGTACGTGTAGGGACGGGAGGGTGAGGGCAGCGTGGAGGGACACTGCAATCTCTGCTTTCTCTTTAGGGGATTTCTCCTTCCTTCTTCTCGTTTTTTATCTTCTCTCCTTCTTTTTCTGCTAAAGATAAGCCCTTCTTCCGGAGTTATTTTGCAACATAGTATTATTTTCAGAAAGGCAAGGCCAAGAAAAATAAAAGTCTCTCTCTTCCTTGGGTTGCCTACTGTTTAATGTACAAAATACAGGGGTGGTAATTGCGTTAAAACATATATAATTATACTGGAGGGAGCAAAAAAAATCCTGCTAATTGCACATGTGTTTTGAACTGATAAATGTTGAGTGATTCTTCATGTTTTCTTGGGAGTTTGGAGGAGCAGAGATGCAGTCTGGCACGTGAGGGGTTGGGAGCGGGGTTGGTTTCCCAAAATTATTGGGAAGCTTGGATGCTCTGAGCACCTCTGGGGTAGTGTCAGTGTCGGGGGCCCGATCCTTTGCAGATCCACATCTGATGCCACCCCCATCCAGGCAAGTCTTGGCGTCATTGTAGGAGCCTGCGAGTCCCTTTGCTTTATGTGTTCAGTTAAACAACTGTTTGTGTGTCAAAATATTCAGGCTCTCTCACAGAAGTAAATTCCTGGCAAGAGAAGAGGCAGATTCCTGTATTAGGGGGAGAAATTTCCTGTGTACGTAGCCCCAAATCCAAGGCCTGTTCCTCCCCTTTCCTGTGGCGTTGGCATGAGCGGGTGCTGCTGGGGGCAGGCGGGGAGGAAGGATGGTCACTCTCGTTTCAAGTGGCACGATGTGAAAACCACATTTCCTTGTGCGAGTGCGGACCCCGTCAGCGCTGCCGATAACATCGCAGGTAATTATAATGGCAGTAAGTTGTTTGCTTTGTGCGTGCGGCCGGGCTTTGTGTACGGGCGGTTGCTCCGCTCTTCCTGTGCAGACTGTTAGTTTCAACAGGGGAAGAGGAAAACCCAAAAATATTTTAGGAGGAGTTTAAAAATAATCTTGGAGCTTGGCTGGTGGGCAGGATGTTTCGCAGGATCGTGTTCCCTGCTGGTCCGTGTCCAGCTTTGTGGCCCTCGGAAGGCTTTGCTGGATAGTCTTGAGTCCTTTGTTGTCATTTTGGCCAGCCTGAGGGCTTGGTGTAGGGCTCTGGGAGCTGGAGTGAGATGGGAGTCTGCCCTGGGATTTGACTTTTGCACTGGGTAGATCTGGCTGCCCTGTAGCAGAGCAGTGTCTGAGCCGGGGCATGAGCCCCAGCTTACAGCTGCCACGGCCTCTGTAAAACATTTATATCTGTTCTCCAGCGTCGCATTCCCTCCACCCCCATCTGCTTCGCCATGGTTTTTATTCCTACGAGTGTTGGCATGCTGGCACGGTCCCTGCCTGCCTGCCGCTGCTTATCTCTGTGTCCGGCTCCTGGATGGCTGCTTCCTTTCTGGAGTTAACGGGGGGCTCTCCGCTCTCTGGCGGGACCAGAATCGGCCCGATGAGCCCTGCTGAAGTCAAGAACCTGTTTTTCAGGCTGATGTCATCGGGAAGAAATGGGGGAGGAGGAAGGCAGGAAGGCAGCCCTGTTTCCGAAGGAGAGCCGCTGCTGAGCCCCATGACGCTGACAGCAGCCCTGGCTTCCACGGCTCCCACTGTTACTCCTTATCAGCATGGCCGAGGTGCCCGTGGGGTTGCTGGCACATGCAGGAGAACGTCCTGCACGTGTCCTGCTCTGCCTGGCCTCATGCCTGTGTGGGAGAGAGCTGGCAGGGAGGGATGCGACGGTGCCAGGGGAGCGTGTCAGCTCCCACCAGACCAGGATCTCTTGGCCCACTGGCTGTGCCTTGTATGGCTTCCTGGCCCTCCGTGGGGGTGATGGCACTTGCTGGAGCTGCCATCCAGCCACCTTCATTAGCAGAAAGTGGGTTTTTGGCAGAGGGGCTTGGACAGCCCTCCCAGCACAGGCGAGCAGCCGCCTCTTCTTGGTTTTGCACTGAAGGAGCCGATCCATTATGCTGATGCCTGTTGGAATCTCAGCTCCTCACGCATGGCATCAGGCCATCATAGCAAGGTGACGCCTGTGTCCAGCATGGCTCGGGGCTGCAGCTGGGATCTGCAGGAAGAGGAGAAGGCTTGTGCTGCTCTCCCTCCCAGCCAGCAGCTCTTGGGCTGCACCCACGCTTTGACGTGTGCTCTGCCCAGGTCTGGTGGGCGAGACCCCCTTGCTGTGGGAAACTGGGGTGGGGTGTGCTGTGTTGGCACTGCCCATAGGAAAGCCGAGTGCAGGCACAGTCACTGCTGTGGCACCTCCCTGTTAATATCAGATGCTCTTTGCTCGTGGTGCTGTGAATTAAGCCTCTTTTGGACTCTCAGAGCAGTTTCCCCTGTTGGTGGTCAGGGAAACCTGGTGGTGTTGCTGTGGGGGGACTTCTGGGCTTTTCATCTTCCTGTCTCTGCCTATCCCATTTCCAGGTGAGGCTCTGCTATCTCTCTGGATGTCTCACTTCTCCTGGGTCAGCTTCACCTTGGATAAATAAAACATGGGGCTATGCTGAGCTGGAAACTCCACAGAGGAAGCAGAGGCAGGACCTGAGCCATTTCCAGCTGTGGTTCTTGGGGCAGCATAACTGAAACAGCACAGGGGGAAGGATGGGAGGTTGATAGGGGAAGGAAAAGCACACGTGGCTTGGGAAAGCTCGTTTGGAGAAGTTTTGTGGTTGTTTTAATCAGAACTAATGTGATGGCAGTCGTACTTGGCTCGCCACAGGACAGCACAAGTGCTGGTGTCAGCAAGGGGCCAGGCGGAAGCATGGGAATTTCAGTTTAGCTGGGATTAAATCAACCCCAGAATGACCTCCCTTTGCTGGAACAGAGGGGATCCAGCAACCAGGAATCCTCTTGTGGCAGTGCTCCATTGCAAGGAGGGAGCTCTCCAGATTCCCTCTGGGATTTGGGGGAAGCACTTGTGACAGAGAGGTGAAAATGCAGCTCGGAGAGCTGGGCTTGAAGAGGGGCATTGATCTGGGGAGGGTAAGATCATGGCTTGTGTTTGTGGCTGCCCTGGCCCAGTGAGGGATGTGGAGCAGAAGGCTGGGGAGTGAGGAGTGATGTGTTGTGCTCCAGGGAGCGAGGTCAGACAAGGGAAGGGTGCTGATGGCCAGAGGATCTCTCGTTGGGCTTCTCTGCTGTTGAGAGACCTTGCTTGAGGGTGACCTTCTGGGTCTCTGCAGGTCCAGCTGGACCAAGGTGACTTCTGCCAGCAGGACTGGTTTTTGGGACATTTATGTGGGGCAGTAGACCGATGGTTGTGAGAATCAGCGTCTGGGAGTGTGTGGGCCAAAGCCAAAGGGGGAGGTGGCCTTCAGGGAATTTGGTCTGTCCTTCTTTGCTCTTATGATGGAGTCAAGATGTTATTAATTGGTCCTGACTGAGGTAACAAAATTCACATCAGTCTGCTGTTTGAAGCCTTGGGTTGACCTGGGTGTTGATAGTAGGAAGCCACAGTCCCATGGCCGGTGTCCTGGTGCCTTGGGTTGGGGTCTGTGGATGATGAGTGGCAGAAGGGGTTTGAGGTGTTGTGCTCTGTGTGTGCTGATGGACAAACGTCCTGAAGCAGGATGGGAAGCAGCAGGCTGTGTCCTGTGTGGATGATTACCCACGGGCTGTGCACTGGTCTCCATTTCCAGGCATCAGTCAATCCAGGTCTGTGTACTCCTCTCTTGGCTGTAGGAAGTGCAAGGGAAGGTGGGGCACACTTTCCTCCTGGGAAGTCCAGATCCAGCATGTGGGCTGCAAACAGAAGGCCCCTCGGCAGCACTTGTAGAGTCCCTGTATGGACTGTGATACCCAGGTGAGTTGTGGGAATAAGGCAAAGGACAGCCACCGAGTCTCACTTCTGGTGTAGCTGGATGGAGTTGGGAAATGTGTAAGGTCTTGGTCCTTGCCCAGTTTCCTGGCAGGACCTGCTGAGACTGTCCTCGTGTGCCTCCTTGCCTTGGGACATTGTGTTTGTGGGGAGCCGGGGCTTCCATATTGGAAATGCCTGTGAGCCCTTTTTGGAAGGGCTCTCTGCAGGGCAGCCTGCAGTCTCTTGGTGGAGAGTGCACAAAGTGGCTCCAGAGCTGTTCTGGAGCTCCAGCTGTTCTTGGCGTGACATGACTTCTTGCAGAGGACCAGAGATGGGGAATTGCACGCTTGAGAAATGCTATTTAATTTCCTCTTTGCTTGTTCTTTTATGTTCCTTATTGCTGAGGGTCAAGCTTCATGAGCCCTTGGGCAGTAGATGGCTGCTTCTCCTTGTCACGTTTTTCAGGACAAAAGAGGCTGAATTCTTCTCCCAGAAGATCCTTGCAGGGCAGGAGTAGAAGCTGGGGTGGATGGCAGGATGAGGTCCTTAGCCCCTGCCTGGGAAGGATGGCAGGAGCCTGGGAGGAAACTGAAGATGCTGAAGATGTTCTTGATTGGGTATTAGTAATGGAGACTGGAACATTGGGGCAGCTTCAGAGCCTGCCATTGATCTCATCAGGGTGTGGTTTGAGCCAGGGATATGGTTGTTAATGATTTAACTCACTGGCTAGGGAGGCACCCCGGCCAAATACTTTTCAATGACTGTATGCAGTGAAGGAAGGAGTTAAAGTTTAGCTCTGTTGCAGCAACTGCATATGTAGTGCAGCTCGAATTTGTACCACCACCAGGCTTTCCTCATTGTTGCAAGGCTTTTCCCAGGCAGATGAACCTAAAAATACACCAGCTCTATGGTGAGGCTGCCTCTCCTGTGGCCCAAAGGCTTTTCTCTCCCCTGGATAATCTCCCCTCTCTCCCCTTTGCTAATTACTGGCAGCTTGTAGCTGGTCCCTTCTTCACTGTTTCTTATTGCTGAGAACAGCAAGTGACTTGGAGGGATTACAGGTAAAGGCCCTTTAGATGCCATTTGCCCTTTTGCAGGTCAGTTATTTGGGGGTTTCCAATCCCATGCCTTCTCTACTCCACTCTCTCTTGCGTAAGTGCAAGGCTATAAAGCTCTCGGGGTGTTCTGCTGGGAGTGAACCTGCTGGGGTCCTGTTGATGGAAGAGCAGGGATGGCAGGCGGGTCTGTGAGTGCCAGAGATGCACTTCTCTGCTTGTCTGCATGTTTTAAACCTTGTCTGTGGGTGTTCCCATGAGGGCTGCTGCTTTGTAGGCTAGTGCTGACTCTTGGACTTGCTGCCTGGATGACTGGAGAGCTGGTCCTTAACGCTGTGTCCAGTCTTTGCCTTTTAAGGTTAGTTTTTCCATCACAGTACTCCTGCTTTGTGCTATCAAAAGTGACGATTATTTTTCCAAAGTGTGATCTCCCATCCCAAACACAGGTTTTTGGACGTATTGCAGGACCAGGGAGCTCTCAGCCTCGGGGGATGAGTGCTGCTGCCCCTTGCCACCTCCCCAGCAGCCAGGAAGTGGGGCACTGGCATCTCTGGGCCGTGTCTGTGGCTTATTGCTGAAAGGCTCACTGGAAGCTGGAATGTGTGAGTGTTGCCTGGGCTGAGGTGGGTAGCCCCCATCCAAGCCTTGCAGTAGCTGCAGCCATCTCAGTGTGGCCACTTTGAGGTCAAACTGTGAGCAGATGTCCTTTCCAGTGGCGGATGAAGGGGACTGGGGCAGATTTGGCTCCTGTGCTGGCTTTGTTTCTGATGGTGGGTTTCCTTCTATAAATATATGTGTGTGTGTGCGTGGAAATCAAAACACAAGCCTGTGGTGCTGTCTGGCCGGCGGTGTGGCCCCGCTGTGGGGTGAGCCCTGGGGATGCTCAGTGCTGCAGATGCTCTGTGCTGCATCACTTGCTGCCCAGCAGCACAGCTGGGTGTGTTTGTGGTCCTGCTCTCCCAGATGGCATGCATGCAACCAGGCTGGGGTGAATTATTTTATTGCTGCCTGTTTCAGGGCAGGGATCGGCTCCAGGGTGTCTGCCCAGGTTTTCCATGCCTTCGGACTGCACTGGATGTGTTTGTGGTACAGGTCTTGCTTCCTGGTGATGGCAGTCGTATAGTGGCCCTGGACTGGTCCCCCCAGGGCGAGGTGCTACTTGGATGCACCCCAGGGGTTTGAGTGCCCTGTAGTTTAAAGAGTGTGCCAGTGGAGGAGCTGCCCTGCCTTAGCTGCACTGTGACCTCTCCATGGGACTTGGAGGCTGTGTGACAGCAGGGAGGTGCCCTTTGGCTGCTGCTCCCATGGGCAGGGAGCAGGAGCTGTGCTGGCACCCGTGCTCCAGTGCAGGACTGCCTGCACTGTGGTGGGCTTGAGCCCTGCTTTAGTTCAATCCAAAGTTCAGGAACCCATATCACTGAATCCCAAAGAAAGCAGACAAACTAACTGTTTGTGCTGTTTTATTTTTATTAATTCTGGGTGATGGTTTTAAGCAGGACTGGACAAAACCACCCCTGGTGTCAGGTCACTAGGACGAGATGTTGCTGCTGTAGTATATTTAGGAGCAGAAATCTCAGAGGAGCTCTGCAGAGTGTCATCTCTCAGCTCGCCCCAGCTCTGCCTCACTTTGCTCTTGTTCCAACTTCTGATTTGCAGTTCCCTACGTTAATTTGGGAATCTCCTGTTGGGCTTTCTAGCCCTGGTTTGTGGCAGCAGCTCGACCTCTAGTTCTCTCACCCACTTCCTGAAATAGAAGCAATGAATCACAGAAATGCACCAAGAAAGCAAGTTCCCTGTCATGCTCTCTCATCCTGGCAGGAGATGCTCAGCGTGGCATCCCCACACTGCAGCAATCCCCATCTCCCCCCTTCCTTCTCTCCTTGGCACATCACTGACACATGAATTTGGTGTCGGTGCGGGTCTCCTTGCCAGGCAGCCGCTGTGCTGTTCCTGAGGGGCTCAGCTGTGTGGGAGCAGTGGCTTGGTGACAGCTGTGCCAGTTTCTTGGGGTGGGAAACTACTCTCTGGTTTCCTTCAGGAAACCCCAATGCCTGCAACTGCTGGGCTGTGGCTTTCTGGGCTAACCAGTGGGTTTGTGCTGACAATGCCACTCGGTCCCACGTCAGTGTGGTTTGGGGCTAATAAGCTCTGATCTAGGGTGCTTCTCATTATTCTCTTACCAACAAGCTCAGAAAAATGAAGATTCTGGGCAGAATTCTGATTGTCTTGTGGGAGTACCCTTGCCCTGACAGTGTTTTGACTACCTACTCTTTGTTGGGAGGCTCCCAGTGTTGAAAAAGGTGGTAGGAATGGGTGATTAGGACCATGGGGATGATTTCCAGGGTGGTGCTTCTGTTGTCTCCACACTCACGGAGCTTTGTGGCACCTGGATTTGGTCTTGGTGCTGCTCATGTGCCATCGTCCAAATGTCCCTTGAGACTGTTGCCTTGGAGGTGGGTGTGTTGGGAGGTTGAAGAGAGCAGGGTGAGGAGCATTGTGGGCAGAGGCAGATCTGCAGAGAAGGTTTGGAAGTGGTGCAGAACCACTTCCCCCAGCGTATCTGGGGCTCAGGAGAGCTGGCAGGGGGCAGGGGTGGCCAGGGCTGGGCTTGCCCTGAAAAAGGAGAGGGGAAGGGTCTTGTGTATGTTGGGAGTTGGAGAAGGAGTAAAAAAGTTTCTCATTTTCCTTAGATCTCTCCCAGTCTGGCTCTGTGACTTGAGAGGGGAGCAGCAGAAGTGAAGGATGCTATATGGAATGTTGGGGTAGCTGTATGGCTCACTGCTGGCTCAGTGATGATGCAGCCCCCCAAGGTTTGCATGTGGCCTAGCTGGTGGGTGCCACAGCCCTGCCCAGGGCAGGATGCTGAGGCTGGGGCAGCCTTCAGCCTCACACAGCCCTGCTGATATGGCAACTGGCTGCCCTCTGACACCCTGCCTTGCCAGGGCTTGGGTCTGGCAGAGCTGCCAGTCACTGCGGGCCATATTTCCTACTTGTGCCACTCCCTGCTGGGGATCCTCTTCGAGGTTGTCCTGGGCTGAGTCAGAGATGGACGATAAGGAGAGGAAGGAGAGAGAGAGAGAGGCTCTCCTCCTCCACTCCCTTTTGGAGTGGCTTATCTGCATTGGCTGGGAAACTGAGCTGGTGCCCCAACCATGGACCTTGGTCCCACCTGGCATGGATGGGTTGTGATGGTAGGATGGGCTGTGTGCTGGCAGGGGGGTTTGCACAACCCCAGCTTAGTCTAGGGGTGCTTGTGCCTGTGTGGGGAGGGTGGATGGAGAAGACAGGGATGGGGTGTAACAGAGGGGCTGCTGAACTGATGCAGAGAGCAGAGCTGTGTGTTGGTCTCCTGTGGCTGTCTCCTCTCTGCTGCTGGGATACAAAGGTCACCCTGGTGTGGGATATTTGCCTGGCTCCCCGCTTATTGGGGCCCCATGTTGGTGGGCCCCAGCTGTGGCACAGCAGCAGGCAGAGCATTCCATCCCCCCTGCATGTGCCCTCTTGTCCCTCTGGAGCCTCTCAAACCAACTGCCTCATTGTCTGGCCCTGTGTTTTCTAATGCATAGAAATGCCAGAAGGACAGGCTTGTCCTTGCCATGCCTGCGTGCTCCCTCCAACCCCTCCTGCCCATGACCCTCCTGGCAGGCAGGTGGCAGGATGGTGGGCAACATGCCAGGCTCTTGGCTCTCTCAACTTGTTTAAAAGGTGCTTTTGAGATCCTCCTCTGTGTAGGGGCTTGGGCTGTGCTTGCTGCTAACTGAGATTTTATATCCATTCCCAGCAGTGCCGTGGAGTGGGATTGGGGCAGCTGGTCAGGGTCTCTTCTGCCTGCTAGAAAAATGTGAAACAACAGTCTTCTGGGTGGGGTGGAATATGCTTGAGACTGCAGGAAAGCCTCCTAACCCCACATTTCTTGTCTTTCTCTCTCTAGGGTTGGCTGGACTGGCTGTGCCCGCGATGCCCTGAATGCTGAGTGCAGCAGAAGCAGAGGAGAGTGTATCCCATTAGCTCCTCCTCCCTCCCCCATCCCTTTAGTTTGGGTTTGTTCCTATTTATTTTGTGTCTGGGTTTGGGCATGGCCTTGGCTGGATGTGAGGCTGCTGCAATGTGGCTCCTTTGGCTCAAGCACCACTTGTCCATCCACATTTGGACCTTGCTGCTCTTGGGGAGCACCTGGCTACCGCTGGCGGAAGGCAGCCCCAAATCTCCCTTTAGGACTTTCCTGGTTACAGACTGGAGCTTGACGCACTTGGTGGTCCATAACAAAACTGGGGAGGTCTACGTGGGGGCTGTCAATCGGATCTACAAGCTCTCCAATAACCTCACACTCCTGCGGACCCACGTGACGGGGCCCGTGGAGGACAATGAGAAGTGTTACCCTCCGCCCAGTGTCCAATCCTGCCCACACGGGCTGGTTACCACCAACAACGTGAACAAACTGCTGCTGGTGGACTACTCGGGGAATCGGCTGATTGCCTGCGGCAGTGCCTCCCAGGGGATTTGCCAGTTCCTGCGGCTGGACGACCTCTTCAAGCTGGGTGAGCCCCACCACCGCAAGGAACACTACCTCTCCAGTGTCAACGAGTCGGGCACCATGTCTGGTGTCATCATCGAGGTGCTGAACGGGCAGAACAAGCTCTTCATTGGGACGCCCATTGATGGGAAGTCAGAGTACTTCCCCACTCTTTCCAGCCGCAAGCTGATGGCCAATGAGGAGAACGCGGAGATGTTTGGCTTTGTCTACCAGGATGAGTTTGTCTCCTCGCAGCTCAAAATCCCCTCGGATACACTCTCCAAGTTCCCCACCTTTGACATCTACTACATCTACAGCTTCAGCAGCGAGCAGTTTGTTTACTACCTGACCTTGCAGCTGGACACCCAGCTGACCTCTCCTGACTCCACTGGGGAGCAGTTTTTCACCTCCAAGATCGTCCGCCTCTGTGTGGATGACCCCAAGTTCTACTCCTATGTGGAATTCCCCATTGGCTGTGTGCAGGATGGCATCGAGTACCGCCTGATCCAGGACGCCTACCTGACCAAGCCTGGCAAGGCTTTGGCCAAGTACCTGGGCATCTCAGAGCAGGAGGATATCCTCTTCACCATCTTCTCCCAGGGCCAGAAAAATAGGGTTAAGCCTCCCAAGGAGTCTGTGCTCTGCCTCTTCACGTTGAAGAAGATCAAGGATAAGATCAAGGAGCGTATCCAGTCATGCTACAGAGGGGAAGGAAAACTCTCACTGCCCTGGCTCTTGAATAAGGAGTTGGGCTGCATCAACTCGGTAAGTTCCCACCTGTCTATACTCAGGCCAGACTGTTTCTGGTTTCTGGTGGTGTTCTCTGGCTGGACCTTTCCCAGTGATTTGACCTGAGCTGTGTTTCCCCTGGGGATTTGGGCAGTGTCAGTCCATTGGGCTGGGAGGGTGGTATGCTCAGGCCTCGGGGCATCTGCTGCAGCTCTGCTGTGGAGTCCCTTGCAGATGGCGTGTGTGGGTTTGTGGGTGCTGTGTCACCTGGGCCTTGGCAGTGGCCAAGCGGGTGGTGTTGGAAGCAGCAGGATGTGCAGGACAGGGAGCACAGGCCGGATGGAGGGAGGTGGGGAGGCTGGTGGTCCTAGCAGAAGTTGGTCAGGTGTTCAGCATGGAGGGACCACATCCTCTCTATGGAGTGCTGGGAGGGCACAAGGCGCTGTCAGTGAGGTGGCTTTTGGGAGTGACCAGTGCAAACTGTCATCCAGAGACAGGAGGTGAGTGCTGCTATCCTGGAACAGTCATTCCCAACGGAGGGAGCACTGGCCTCTGTCCCCAGAGAAGTGTTTTCCGGCCTGATTCTCACCTGGGTGTGTCTGCTCCCTACTCCTGTCTCAGCTGCTCAGTGTGGGACCTCTGAGTGGTGGTGGGTGGGAGACCTCCCAGCTTGGCTCCTGGGGGTTGTTTTCTCGTTGAACTGTTAACTGTTACTGCATTCTTTTCTGGGCAATGTTATAAACCAGGAGTAGTTGCTGGAGGCTACAACTCCAAGTAATGGAGAGGTCATAGGCTGGATAGTCCCCAAGTGGGGTCAGATATGGGGCTGAGGCAGGCTTGGGCTGCTGGTGTGTGTGTTTGGGAGGGTCTGGTGGAGGTCCTGACCCACCTGCTGTCACCCACCTCCCCCAAGTCTGGCTTGTTGGTGTTGAGCATCCATCAGCAAGCCCCCAGTGCTGCACATGCAGCGCTTTGGGTGCAGGCAGGTAGGCAGGGGGGTCCCTGCAGCCCTGGTGGAGCAGCCCTGCTTTCTCTCCCACCGTCCTCGCCGCTGCTCTGAAGGAGACTGCTAACAGCTGCCTGACAAAGTAAAGGGTTTGCTGTCAAGAGTGCTGGGCTCGCAAATCAGATTTTGGCTTTGAACTAATTCAATTTTGCTGGAAAATGATGAAATCGTTACACGGCTGCCTGTTGGGTCGTGCAGCTGCTGGCTCCGGCGGTGGAGTTGCTCACTGCTGCCTCCAGCACTCCTGCTCAGCTCTCCCAGTGCCCCACTAACGCCGTGTCCCCTGGGTTTGGGGAGGCTGCTCTGCCCCCCTGCACTCTAGGGATGGTTTTAAACTCTGATGGTCCTAGGATTGCTACCTGGTGGCCAGCCCCTGGGAGTAAGTGGATCGCAAGGTACTCTCTGGGTCCTGCAGATATGGCTTTTGTGGGGTGGAAGGATGTGCACTATGATGGGCAGACTCCTGCTTTTGTACGGGTTGGGCTGAGGTTTGACACCCTCCCCCAGGGGAACCAGGTGTTTTCTGTCCCAGTCCTTCTCCAGTTGCCAGGCAGAGTGGGGCAAGACATGACTGGATCATACCTCAAGCCCTCAGCTCCTTGATGTGTTGAGCACAGGCCAAACCAGACCACTGGAAGTATGTAGCCTCTTTCTGGTAGGAATTTCTGTGCCCTTAATAATATAAAGCCACCTCTGGGGTGGGTCTTGGCAGTGATGGATCTCTCAGTGGTGGGGACTGGCCAGAAAGTAAAGGACATTCTGTTTTTTTGATTTTTAAGGAAACAAAATGTAATTACTCAAGTCAGTAGTTGCTTGGGATTTACACCCCATCCAATCCATATGGAAATGTGGAAGGAGTTCTCTTGCTCTGCTCCTTGAGGGCAGTAAGGGGCTGAGGCTGGTCCATGCTGGAGGAGGTTTTGTCAGCACTGCACTCCCAGACCTCAAGCAGTGCAGGGCCAATGGATACTCATCCCCAGTGCTGCAGGGTAGCTCTGATTCTCCAGAGCTGGTGGTGGAGCCACGAGTAGAGGCTACCAGGTTTGGCAGGTAACTCAGGAGATGTGATTCCTCTCCAGTGCTGGTGAGTGGAGTGAATTCCTGCATCCCATTTCTCTCTCCCTCCTTCTGGGATCCAGTGATCTGGAAGTGGGAAGGAGAAGGGAGCTGGCTCTCTAGGGAGATTCCTCACACTGGTGCACTCAGACCTGAGCATGGACTTCCAAACACAGCAGAGGCACCTTGGGGAAGCACCCAGGCCACTTCCCTGTGCCAGCCACACTGCTTAAATCGCCCCTGAACCTCTCCAGAGGCTTTGCTGCTCCCAGTGTTTCACTGTTGTGTAGCCAGGCTCTTTTCTTCCCCTGTGCAGTGCAGGGCTGGGAGGTCTTTGTGCCTGTGGCCAGATGTGCTCAGCACATCTGCCCAGTGCTCCTCTCCCCAAACTGTGGGGGACAAGGACTGGTGTGGCAGGGCTGGGAGAGGGCAGTGGGTTTGGAGCTGGAGAGCAGATGTTGCAGCAGGGAGTTATTTAGAGTTCCTGGAGCTCTTGACTCCTGGGCTGCCAGTGTGGGCAGAGCCAGTGCCTGGAGCCAGCAGGATGTGGGCATCAGCTTTCCCTGGGCTACCCCAGGGAGAAAATGAGTTTTGACTCCTCAGTAAGGCTTGCTGCCCAGCTTGCTGGCAAAGGACAATGGCTGGTGACAAACTGGCTGAAAGGGGTCCAGGATAAGCCAAATCCTTTCCGGGGCAGCCAGAGAAATGCAGGTGGTAACAAACTGTACCACACTCGGATTATTCCTGAGCAGCGATTAATGCATAAAAAGCCTGGCATCCCAGCCTGGCACTTAGTACCAGCCTCCTGTAACTTCCTCCCTGGCTCTTTGCATCCCTCCACATCCTCCATCACAGCCCCTGGAGGTGCACAGGGGGATGGGGTGAGCCTATAATGGTGTTAACTGGCGAATTACTGGCTAATTAATAATGCTGAGTGATGTGAGCCTTGTCTTCCTGTCTGCTCCCTCATTGCTTTCGTAAGTGGGCTTGAAGGGAGGCAATGAGACAAGGCATATCAGGAGACACCCGCTCCTGCTCACTTGGTGCTGTGGGCCTGCTTTCCCCCTCCTTCACGTCCCTTTCCCCAGGAAATCCGAATTTCCTGACCCTGTTTTGGGGAGGAAAAAATAGTGCTGTGAGAGAGAAGACTGCTGTGCTGTGCAGATAGCAGTCCTGGGGTGTTTGAGCCTGGGCAACTGAGAGGGGTGCCAAAGAAAAGCATGGAAATAAAAAAAAAAAAAAAAAGATAAAAATAACTTAAAAAAAAACCCAAACCCCCAAAAGAAACACCTCATCCCTCCTTGCAATAGGCTGGAGGCTGTGCAAAAACCCATGAAAGTGTGAGAGTGGGCAGATCCTGACACCTCCTGCAGGTTCCAGTGTCTCTTGCGGATCCCAGCATCCGCAGGCTGAAACGCTGCAAGGTCACTGGCCCTGGCGTGCCGGGGTGTGTGTCGGCCCCTGCCAGCACCGGCTGGGGGACAGCTGTCCCCCTCTGTCCATCCTTCCCTCCGTCCCCCTGCCTTGCCTCCCCCTGCAGCCCGCATCTGCCAGAGATGTCGGTGGGTTCCGTAATCCCGGCACTGCTGCCCTTGGCCCGACCTCTCTGTGCTGCCTGCGCTTCCCCAACGAGGCAGTTTGCTGTTAATGAGCTAATTGTCGGCGTAATTATTTATCGAGGTGGTGTCGGCATGGCGGCGGCGGGAGTTCCTCAGTCCCAGAGCGCAGCTGTATTTGTCATTTCCCAGAGAGTATGTTGAGACAAAGCAGAGAGCAGTAAACACCGTAAACATCTCTCCTCTTGCATATTCAGCAGCCGCGGGCTTGGGGAAGCTGCAGATTGAGCTCAGAGGGAGCAGAACCTGCACCCAGGGGTGCCAGGGCTTGAATACCTTCGTGGCATTGCCCTGAACCCTTCTGCTACTGCAGGTGGCTGGATGGAAGGTGCTGGGGTTTATTTGGGCTGTGGGGGACAGAATCTTTTCCTCAGCAAAGCACTTGAGAAATCCCAGGTACTTGGATGGGAGCTATGTATTGGCTGGAGCATTGCTTGCTTCTCACTCTGTGATTAGGAAGATAATTTTCTAGGATCTGCTGTTTTAAAATTCTTAGTCTTGTAATACGGAGAAGGATGCTTAGTATGTGTGTTGGCAAATGAACAGAGGAGGGCAAGGCTGGCACTTAGTGGATGAGTGGGGAGGTTGTGATTTCCCTTCCTTCTTTTTCTTGGGGTTGCAGAGATGCGTGGTGCCCCATGTTCCTGTTTTGGGGATTCCCGCATCTCTCATGTCTGGCGGTAGGAGTTCCCCCAGTTCAGGGAAGGGTGAGCAACAGTCAGGCGGGGAAGGCAGTTGATCTTTGTACATTAACTCAACGCCCAAAACCAGAAGTTAGAGGAACTGAGGGAGCAGCCCAGCATCCCCAGAGTGCCCGGTAGGCTGAGCGTGACTGATCCTTCCCTTTTGGAAGGCTAGCACAGCACTGAGTTCCTGCTGCAGCAGGGAGTGAGACCACTGGCCTTGGAGCTGGAGTGGTGGCGTGGTGAGGAGGGCAAGCAGCCCTGCCATGGCTGTTGGGAGGCTGATGCCATTGGAGCTGCAAGTGTGTTGTACTGGGGCACGGAAAAGTGCTGTGTTTTCTCCCCCCCACATGGGTGACTGTTGGTGGGAGCCGGTCTGGGCTGATCCTCCTTCCCAGGCAGCGATGAGTGGGAATTACAGAGCTCTGCACTGCCCTTGCCTACGTGTAGCTTGGGAGCTCGGCATTTTCCCATATGCTCTGTACACATGTGGTATGGATTTAAAACCCCTTGGGGACTGGCATGCATTTGGAGCCTGCTGCTTGCCAAAAAACCTCTCTCCCCTTTAAATTCAAAATTATATAAGGAACCTTGTGAAGCGGAAGAATCCCGTGACTGGAGCAGGATGTCTCCCTGTCAGCCGTGCCTGCCTTGCCACTTTACCCTCCTGTACCCAGGCTCGCTGCCACCCTTGGGGATTTGGCAAAGCCCTTCACTGCCTGGGACAGAACAGGGATTTTGCTGGTGCTGTGTGACCATGTGAGGCTGTTGCCTCGTGTGGGAACATTGGGAGGCCCATGTGGCCCCCAGGCCAGGCAGCTGTGGCCAGGGTCTGTAGTTCTGCTCAGCAGGTCAGGGTGAGGATGCTTGAGGTAGAGGTGAATGCTGTGGATCTGGTCCTGGTCCCACTCCCCTGCCTGCATCTCAGCTTTCACAGGGGGCATCCCTTTGCCTTGCCCGTTGTTGGACTGTCCTTGATGGAGGTCCCTGCTTTCACAGCCGTGAGAGTGGACACAGGCCAGTGCAGCCCTGCTTCTGCCTTTTCCTGGGCAGAGGAAAAGCTTGCAAAAGCTTCTCCCAGATCTGTGGGCTCCCGCTGAACTAAGGAGGCAGCTGGCTGACCCAGACGCCTTGTCTGGGGCAAGGCAGCGTGGAAAAAACGTGGGGATTTCCCAAAGAGGAGGAACAGGGCTGGCAGGTGGGTAGTGTGTTTGCTGAAGGCTTTGCTATGTGAAGTGAGGCTCTTCCAGGAGCCCTGACTTGTTTGCCTTGGCATGGCCTTGTCTGGGAAGTATTTTGTCTTTGGGGGAAGGCTGGGGTGCAGGATTCAGCCCCTCCTGCCTTGCTGCCAAGCTGGTTTTTTTTTTTTTTGAAGCTAGTCCTGGGATGATGAGGAGAGGGATGTGTGTGTGCTGGGGAGCTTGTACTGGCATCCCACGTGTCTGAGATGGCATTGGTAGGGATGGAGGGAGGAGCAGGGATGCTCCGCTGGCTCCTGCTGTGTTTGTAAGTGCTGCTCTGTAGGATGCAGAGGACAGAGAGCCTTGGTCTTGGTCTGCAAAGCCTGTTCAGATGTAGAGAGGGCCTGCATGCAGTGGATCTGTCCCAAGTGCCTTACATCAGTGTGTAGGGAATGTTAGGGAAATATCCAGTCATGCCTTCCCTTGGCTGGTGGGGTGGGATGGCTGCAGTAGGAGGCTGCCAAAGGTGCTGTAGATGTGGGGTGAAGGTGGGAGATGGCTGATTACCATCTGTGAGGTATAACATGTTGAGGCATTGGCAAAAAGCTCATCTCTCCTCTGCTTTCTTCCAACAGCCGCTGCAGATTGACGACAATTTCTGTGGCCAGGATTTTAACCAGCCGCTGGGTGGGACTGTCACCATCGAGGGGACCCCACTCTTCGTGGATAAGGAGGACGGGATGACCTCGGTGGCTGCCTATGACTACAGAGGACAAACTGTTGTCTTTGCAGGCACACGGAGCGGGAAGATCAAAAAGGTAGGAAAGCCCTCAGTGATGCTGATGGGGGGGGATGACCGCTTGCCTCACTGGCCCTTTGCAGGGTACAGCTCGGGCTGGGCCTCCATGATAGAGTGACTTGATGTATTTGGGGTAATGTGCCAAGGACCAGTGAGGGGCAATTTCCCCTTGCTTGCTTCTCTCTGCCAAATGAATTACAAAACCTCTGCCTTTTGGAAGGGTTATGACATAAGGAAGTTGAGCCCTTGCTGATGGTTGATCAGAGCCCATCCCGTCACGTCTCGCAGGCAGGTGGGCTTGCCCTGGAGCTGCCACAAGGCAGGCACTGTTCATCTGGATCCTCTGTCCATCTGGCCTTGTCATTGACCTGAGCAGGGTGGGCAGAGGTGGGTGCTGATGGCTCCAGCCTGGCGAGGGGGAGACTTCACTTCCTGTACCCCACCACAGCACAAAAGGCTGCTTGTCGGTGGCAATTAGCAAATAGCTCCATGCGTGCCTTTCTCTGCCTGCATCTCCACAGGGCACGGATTTCCTGTTATCATAACATCATGCCTATAATTACAGCTGTACATGCCCTGTATAAACATAGCTTCCATTAACACATCCTCGGCCAGGGAAAGGCCATGTAAAGGTTCTGGTACAGTCCCTGCTATGGGCCAGAACTTAGTTGAGGGGTTTGGCCCATCTCTCCATGGCTTGTAAGGTGCTTCAGCACTCTGTTTTTGGCACAGCATTCTGCATTTTTGTTACATCTCCTGATCTGTGCTGGCCAGGGCGCCCTGCAGGAGGCAGGGTGGTTTCCCTGGCAGGAATCTGGAGCAGGATGCCACTATGTGGTCTCCATGTGTCCTACTCGCTCTTCCCGTGTTCCCTCACGACCCCTGACAGACCTGCCTGTGCCCCTGCCTATTAGCAGTGTTTTTGGGGCATGGGCAGCACATGTTGGTGTGGGGGGAAGGATGGAGGGGTCCTCTCTAGCCCCACATCTTCTTCTTGCCTTTCTGCAGTCATTGGAGGGGTGCACAGCAGCAGCAGGGCTGTCAGGATGGAGGCAGCTCGTCCTCCCTTCTGGATCGATGAGGGATCCGGAGGGACCGGTGTCATGTTGCTGCCGGCTTCTCCTGCCGCTGGGCTCCAGATGGGAGCTTTTAGACGGGGATGGGAAGGGAGGAGCATGTGGGAGGAGGGTTCAAAAAGCCACAGGGACAGCGTTACACCTCTAGTTCCTCAGTTACCTAGAGGGGCTGGTGGTTGTTTTTTAGATGGAAAATTGGATTTTTTTTCTAACTGCTTTTCTCAGTTTTTCCCTGGTCTTTGCACCTTCAGAGCCATTTGGAAGGGGTCAACTAGTGTGGGTGCTTGCTTGGTGTGTGGACTGCATGCTGCAGCTGTGACTGCAGCCAGAACTTGATGCCCAGGTGTGGTTTGAGCATCCTCCTTCCCTGCAGGGCTTTCTCAGGCTTTGTTTTTCCTAGTTTTAAACTTGGTGCCCCAAAGAGCTGGTGGGGCTCTCTGGCCCTGCAGGGTGTGAGGACATGGAACTGATGAGACCCAAGAGTTGGGTCTCACTCCTGTCTCAGTGCTGGAATGCTGCCTAGGTTTTATAGGCTTATCCTACATGGAGCCCCCAGATCCCCTGGTGTTGTAGAGCTCTCTAATGGCAGAATGGGAGCACTTTGCAGGCTCCAAATCCTGCGCCATGAAGTCCTCTTCTTGTCCCTGCAGTGACCTTGAGATGGGCAGCCCAGCCCTCCTGCGGCAGGGGCCGCCTGGCAAAGTGCTGCCTCAGCAGCTACCTGATCCTGCTGCCTGGCTGCCAGGGCCGGAGGCAGGGGAGGGCGAGGAGGGGCTGCTGACCTGTCTTTGTGTGGAACCAGTGTGTCCCCAGCCAGGGGATGCGATACCTGGCAGGGGTTCAGCAGAGTATAGCCAAGGTGGCTCCTCCAGGCAGAGAGCATGTGTGGGGGAGTGTGGGAGGGTGCAACCTTCAGCAGTGGTTGCAATCCCTCTGCTTTTAAGCTGTTGGTGTTTCCCACTGTCCCCTTGGCAGACATCCACACTAGGCTTGGTGCAGCCTGCTGGCCCCCCTGCCCTTTCCAGAAGCCCTGGCAGCTCCTCTGGGAGAGGAAGGGCTGCACCGACAGCTGGGTGCCCCCTCCCCATCCCCAGGAGCCCTGTAATGGATGCTGCTCTGCTGAGGGGCACCGATCTCGCCATCTGGGCCAGGGTAAGGTCAGGCCAGAGTCACTGCTGCGTCTGGCTTTTCCTTGGATGGCAGCTCCCATGCCCAGCATTTGTCCAGACTGTTGCGTGCAGACAGAGCCTCCCTTTGTCCCCCCCAAAAAACCACACGAGCCTGTGGCTGCCCTGCAGCCTCTCCCCAGCCCTGCCACCAACAGTTGCTGTCAGGAGGGCAGGGTGCTGGGCAGCACCTGCTGCCACCACAGCTGCAGGGAGACCCCAACTTTGGTGGGGGTGGAAGGATCTTGCAGGCAATGTCAGGTTTGCAAAACTGTCTGCAGGACAGGGGCTGTGGGCTGGGATGTGGAGGCACCAGGGGAATGGATATCACAACCCCTGGGATGCTGAGGGGGTTGTAGCAGTGGAACCCATGGCAGCCCAGTCTCAGCTTGTCCTGCAGCATTACCAGGCAGGCAGTTATCTTTGGCTGATCCTGAGTTATGTGGAGAGGCCAGGCTTGGAAAGCCCTTGGTCCCACGTGCTCGCTGTGCTCCTTGCCAGCAGTCATGGGACTGGGGCACTCAGGGAATTCCAGCCATGCCCAGGTGAACAATGCAGGGATGGGTTCCAGCACTGCTGGAGCTGGCACTGAACCACTTCCTCTGTACTCCTCAGCTGGCACGCCAGGGACCTGGCCTTGCACCCTATAGTCTGAGAGTGCTGTGGATGGGGAAGTGATATGGGGACGTGAGCCATGAGCATGCTGCAGCAGGAATATCAGGAGATGTTTTTGAAAGGGAAATGAAGCTTTTGTCCTAATGCTTGGGTTTTTCCTGGAAACCACCTGTCCTCAGTTGACAATGTTTTTGTTGGGCAGTTATCATTTTCCCAGGCTGTCTTTTCTGTTTTTCGGGTGGATAGGAAGCCGTGCGTATGATTGCAATGGGAGTGCTCAGTCATGTGCTGGAAAGGCACGTTTGACACTGCACCCATGTCAGCTCTTGAGCTCTGTATGCCAAAGACTTGATTTTGGGTGTGCTTGAAGTTGTATGGAGAGCGGGAAGAAAGGTTATACTGAAGGGGGTGTGCAGAAACTGCACCGTGCTGGGCTGGCGGCTGGAAGCCGGAGCAGTGGGACGTTCTGGGAGGTGCAGCACAGACCCGGCTGCCCTCCTTCACTGCCATCTGCTCCTCGTTATGCAAACACGGCACTGCCTTGGGGCTCTGCTGAGCTTAGTGTAGCCCTTGTGGGTTGACCCAGTTTTGGGTGCTGTCTGGTTATTTTTGGGGGAGATGAGCTGAGTTCCTCTCTCAAAGCAGCCGGTGGCTCCCTGCCCACAGCTGTCCCTGGCTGAACGGGGAGGCTGTGAGCTGTCCCTCTGGCCACTGCCCTGCAGGAGATACCCAGCACCACTGGGGATCCAGGCACAGGAGATCCCTAAGTCAGGTATGGTTACAGGAGAGTGCAGCCAGTGCATCCCAGCCAGGACAGCATTGGACTACACATCCCTTGCAGCCAGCTGAGCTCTGATTTTTTGAGGATTATCTGTCTCCCCAGTCACCACTGCAATCCCTGTAGTTCCCTGTTCTGTCCTGGAACTGGCCTTGGGCATGAACGCATCGTGTCTCCATTGGGAATCTGCTCCCCCCCCAGGCCTTGAGCTTGCCACGGCTTGTTTATTCTCTCCCACAGAAAGCACAGCTGAACTGGGCCTGTGTCTGGCTGCTTTGATTTCACTTCTTTGATAATACTAATAATACTAATAATACTACTAATAATAAACTCTTCACACTAAGTGGGTTATCACCATCCCTAACAGCAGGATGTGGTGCTCTTCTCCTGGTCTGCAGAGGGTTGAGGGGTTCCCCTGCAGCTCTTTGTCCTGTGGGCAGGGAGGTGATGGTGCTTTGGGGGAGCAGATTTGGCAGCCTATGAAAGCACCCCCCCTTGAGTTCTCAAAAAGCTTTGAATTAAGGATGCTTCAGTGTGTTCACAACCCGTGGTGTGTCTGGACAGAAAATAGATGCTGTGGGGAGAAGGAACTGCTGACGAGGGCCTTTCTGGGATTTCCCTTTTGCCTGCTGGCTCCCTTCTATCACAAAAGCCCCCATGTGTTGGCCTCCTGGGTATGATGTATGACCTGATCATGGTCCATGCGAGCTGGGAGAAGAAGCTGTCAGGCTCCCTGCTGATCTCTGTCCCCACAGATCCTTTTGCATCACCCTCTGCTTGGTGCTCAGGGTAAGCAGCTCTGGCTGAAAAGGGGCCCTTTGTGTCTCGGCCGTGAAATCCGGCTCCTGGAGTGTGCGGGAAGGCTTGGCCTGCCTCGTGACCCTGCTGCTGGCTACCCTACTTACTGCCTGTGCCTTGGCTGGCTTTTCTTTTGGGGTGTGTGTGGGGGGACACAGGACAGATTTGGGGCGTGAACCCTGCCCTGGCCCTGGCGGTGTCAGCCGGTGACCCTGGCGGACTCCCCAGGCATCGACCCCTGCGCAGCCCCTGGAAATGCTCTCCTGCCCGTGCTGCTGCCTCTTCCCAGCTGGCTGCCCGGCACAAGGGCCTTTTGTTCCTCCTGCCTCTTCTCTGTGCCCTCTCCTGCTCCATCCCCATCCCATCCTCTGGAGCCCCCTCCCCACATGCATACAGCCCCCGTGGGTGCCTGTGCTCAGCCTCCTGAGGGAGATGTGCTCCTCAGAGCATGCGCCCGCGCCTCTCCCCAATCAATGGCAATAATTTTATTGGCATGACAAGGTAGCCGACGGTTGCCAAAGTGAATCCATCAAATACCTCTTGGCGGCTCCCCGCCCCCTGGAGAGCTCTCTCTGGAGTCGTTAAGCTGTTTTAATCAAGGTGGAGGCTGGAGAGCAGGCGTGTTAAGTGGATGGGGTGGTGGGGAGGGGGCGGCGGAGCCTTCCTGTCCCCTTGCTCGTGGCAGGGAGCGCTCGGCATCGCCCCATTGCTGCTCAGCAGGAAGGGGCCCTGCTCGCCGGCGTTGGGCTTTGTTGCGCCGCCCGGCTCTGAACAGGATGTCTCATTGTTGGAGGAAACAATTAGAAATTCATCGTGAACCGCTGGCCTCTGGGATCGGCCGGGGCGGCGAGGCCGTGGCTCCAGGCAATTGCCAGCTTCGTCCTGGGGTGACTCCTGGAGGGGAATGCCACTGGGGTTCCTGCTCCTGCCTCGTGCAGGATGGATGGGGAAAGAGAGGAGGTGTCAGGGGACTCACTGCCCTCAAAGCCCACTCCCTCCACGCTCCATGCCCCCAGGCTTTTTGGCTCACAAGCCACAACTCTCTTTCTTCTTTCCCCCCATCTGCTCTGCTCCCCGTGCAAAGCCGGCAGGTGAGCGAGGCCTGGGAGCCTGGCACCCGGCCAGCCGGGAGGCAGCAGCAGCCAGCCCTGCTCCAACCTTCGCTGCCGAAAGCGCTGACGGTGCACGTCTCGCCTCTCCCTGGCGCCGGGCGCCCGCAGGCAGCCGTGTGCCTCGCCCCCATCCATCACCCGGGCGCCCCACGGCAGCGGGGCTGCTGGACTTTACCGGTGTCAGGCAAGGTGACTTTTGGGCAGCAGCGCTTTGTGAAAGCCGGGTGAGGCTCGGGGATGAAGGTGGATCCTAAAGACCCTGTGTCTTCAAAGGGGGTACTTAGTGGAAACCTGGCTTCTGTAATTGCTCTGTAAAGGAGTTTGAGGGCAAAACGCTGCTTGGCAGCCCCTCAGGACAGGTCGGTGCTGCCCTGCAGGGTATGCTGAGGAGCTGGCGGGTCTGTGCCAGCCAAACGGGGCAGAATCACCGTCACAGCTCGTCCCTGCAGACCATACTGTGCCCTGGCAGGGGCTGCCACCCTGGAAGTATTGTGGAAATAAGGCTGGGAAAGGAAAAAGCAAGAGCCTGCGGGGATTTGTCACTGTGTGCCCCGCTGGTCCTGCCCCTGTTGTTGCAGGGCTGTGTAAGGCGTTGGTGGCCGTGGCTTTGCAGTTCTGGTAGAAAAAGGCAGATGAGCGATCTTTGGGGTGGTTGATGGGGATGCTGAGCCCCCATTCATGTTTGGATCACACTCACTGGGGGCTGTTGTTGGGAGAAGGGGTGTGTGGGCTGGCTGGGGGTGTGCAGTGCCAGCAGTCAGCTGTGGGTATTCCCTCCGAGCTGGTGGGGTCGGTTTGGTTGCTGAAGCGTGAAGCTGCTGAGCCTTTTCTTGCATCTCTCTGCTGCGGAACGCGGGGCTGTGGCCCCTGTCTGTGACCTCTATTCTGCTGGGAAGACCGGGAGCACGACTCTTGCTTTGGACTGTGCCTCCTGCTGGGGACCTCTGTGGTGGCCCCAAGGGGACAGGGCAGGGGGAAAAGCCACCCCATTAAAATGGAAATGAGCTGGGAGGGCCCAGCTCTGTTGGATCCCTCCTGTTGGATCCATTGTGCCTATTCACTGGCTAACTTTCACAAACACTGACTAATTTTGGCTTTTCAGGTGGGAGAATGGTCCCTACCTCCCACCAAAGGCAGCAAGGAGGATGTCTTGGCTCCTCAGGAAGGCAGTGGTTTGGGAGGCAGGGTCTGTCGGTATGCCTGATGTGAAGGGGCAGTGCTGGTGTCCTGCTTTGCCTTTGTGCAGGCCCATTAACCCAGATTTAATGGTGCCTGAGGAATTTGCCCTCAGCCTGCTGGAGGAGGGAGGATGTGTGCTTAGCAGGAACTCAGGCAGCTCCAGTGTTGTCTGGGTCTCTGCGTGTTCCAGCCCTGCCTCAGGTAGAGACATGACTGCAGGGAAGGTCAGATATCCCCATGAGCTGATCTCTCTGCTTTTTCCTTCTGGGCTGGGAGGAAAATCCATCATAGATCAAGAGCAAGGTGGAGGTGTGATATGGCACTTGGGGATGCAGGATGTGGACTCCAGCTGCCCCTTAGTGGCTGCTGGATCCTGTAATCCATCTCTGAGACTTTGATACATGGATGGTCATTTGTCTCCAAGTCCAGGCAGGGATGGTGTCAGTCCCAGGCTGCTTGGAAGAGCTGCTGTTTGGCCTCTTGTTGTCCCCTGCCCTCATTAATTACAGGCTTTTCTGAAATGGAACAGGAGAAAGGATGCTAATGGCAGGCTGGCACTGATGGGGAAGGCAGCAGAAAGGTGCTGCATGGGGTGGACATTGTGGGGTGAAATAGGAATAGAGGAGCTGGGGTGGGTGCTGAGTGGTGGTGAAGGTGCAGACCCCTGGGACAACATCCCTGTTTCTCTCTGGTGCTTTCCCTGGATGACCTGTGCTACCAGAGCTTATCCTGGCACCTCCCTGCTCTTTGTGAACCCATGGACCAGCTGCCAGCACGAAACCTCCCTGTGGCAGTGAGAGCAATTGTCTACATGGGAAGCAAGTGGGAAAATTTTATTTAATGGATGCTTAGTTCTTTTAATGCCATTTAGCAGCTGGAGAGAAGGAAGAGAGCCAGTGCTGTGTGACAAGCCGGCTCTCTGCAGACAGAGAATGGGCTGAAGTAGTGGGGAGCATCCCTACAGTCTGGCAGAGAAAGGCAGGATAATGTGATAGTGCTTTAAGTTGTCCACGCTTTGTGCTCTTGAGGGCAGCATCGTTTGGTAGCTTTGTGCTGGGACAGATCTGGCATGACCGGGGTGCTCAGCCCCGGAATGCAAGGAGAGAGATGCAAGGAGGGGTTCTGCTGGTAGAGCAGGTGCTGGGGAAAGCAGCTCCCTCCCACCATAATCCCTGTATGGGCAAAAGAAACAACGCCAGGCTGAAAAAAGGCAGCGTGGTTTTTATTAGCTACGACCCTAATGATGTATTTTGGATTGCTCTCCTGCGTGGATAAAAATTACTAGTCCTTGAATGAAGGGGAAATAAAAAAGTCTCTCTGACCTTGAAGCTGTTCGTTCACTTGTCTTCATTTCATTCCCCTTGGCTGGGAATGCAGGTCAGTTTTGGGTCCTATTTATAGTCTGCTTCGTTTGGTGGTTTTCTTTACAAAGCAAGAGGTTGTCACCTTTGTTTCTGATACTGCAGAGAGGAGCTGCTCTGGGGAAAAGGAAGAATAAATGAGAAATTTCTCAGAGTGTTCCTGTATGCGGCAAAGCTTTGTAATCTGGAAAGATCAGAAAGCCCTGGACTGCCAAGCTGAGCTCCTTGTGTGGAGGTAGCCAGGGTCCATGGTGCCTTGAGAGATATGCGGCGATGCTTTTCTGTGCTGGCCAGTGGCTGCTGGGGCTGATCAGCGCCTTTATTTGCACCAAAACAGAGATAGTTTCCCTTTCCAGGCAGCTTGGCTCATGTCTCCACATCTGGCATGGCTGGCTTTTGTTTGAAACAACATGTGAGCTTGATTCTTCCCTTCTCCCACCCCCATGAAGGAAGCTGTGGCTGTGTTGTCCATCTTCACTGAAGCCACATGTCCACAGGAGCCCAGCTGCTGAAGTTGAATCTCCTGCCTGTGAGTGCATCTCCTCCTCCAGCCCTGTCCCTGACAGACAGATTTGTTGAAACAACAAATGTTGCCATAATTTAATTTTCAGGCAAACAGTAGTCCGGGGACAATGTTAAATTCATGAAACTGGCTTAATGCGATGACATTTAATGAAGCAATTTGTGTGCTAGCATGGCTGTGTGTGGCTCTGGAGTAGTGGGGATGCCGCTCCACCCTGCTGGGCAGACCCTCTTTGGGAACAGACTGGGAAAGGTTGGTGCTCCAGGGTGAAAAAGGGGGGTTGTCCCACTGCCCTCCAGGCTGTGTGTGCTCTTGTGGTGCAGCTTTCCTGCTGCTTCCTGATGCCACTGCAGCGTGGGCTGGGAGCTGGTGTGTCCAAGCTCTGTGGTTTGGCCTGAAGGGAAGGGTTGATGAGAATGTTTTGGAGCAGTAGGGGACTTGTACTCTGCAACCTTTGCTTTCCTTGGACTTTTCCTCCCTGTGTCTGGAGCCCTGGAAATTTTCTTTACCCACCCTGCCTCTTTAGTGGGCCAGATCGAAGCCTCAAACCCTGTGGCACCCCATGCATGCAGTGCTGGCTCTTCCCTCCAGGGCCACCCTGGGCTGCAGTATCCCATGGGTTGTTAAGAGGCTGCTCCCTTTGGAGCAAGAATTAGGAATTCTGCTGCACCGGGAGAGCACAGGCTTGGCTTTGAGGGGTTTACAGTTCATAAAGCAGGCGAGAAAAGGCCGTTTGGAGGGTGGAGAGACTGGCTGCTTGCTCCAGGGGTGGATTGGATTTGTGCCATCTCACTAGCATCCCTTGGGCATCTTGGCACCAGCAATGCGTGGGCTTCTGCTGTGTCCCAGGAGAGGGTTCCCTGCAGTTTCTTTCTCCCCTTGATTGACAGAGCCCTGTAGATCGTAATTATGTGCCGGCATCCGCAGAGCAAACCTGGCGCTGCTATAGCTGGAGGCTTAAAGCTGGTAATGTTGCTCCATGGGCAGGCAGTTCCCAAGGTAAGGGGTTTCCTTACCTGTCTAGGGACAACTTGTAGTCCTTGCTGGATATGATGAACCTCTGGAGCTGTAGGAGTGGGAGCTGGACTAGTGACAGGTGAAGGGATGATGTAAAACGTACATGAGATTTTAGTGTGGCTGTTCTTCAGTGGAGCTCAGGGAGGAGGGAGCGGGAGACACACCCATGTCACTTCCGTGGAGAACCCCGTGTCATGTTTCCCACCTTGAAGGACACAGTATCCATATGTATCCAGCAGGGCTTTTCTTACCTCCAGTCCTCCCTGTCCTCCTTCCATCTTCCCAACTCCCGCAGCAACAACCCCAATCAAAACCTGAGCTCCACCGAACGCATGTCACTGCTGATGCTCCTCCCAAGCAGGACTTAAAACTAAGTTTTTACTGAAAGACAGCCAGATCCTTCTGAGGACGGATTTTGGGCTCAGCAGAGGTGCTTGTGGGCAAGCTTGAGGTCTGTAGAGCAGTTTGCAGTCCTGCTGATCTTGGAGGCTGGGTCAGTGCCTGGCTGTTCTCTGGTTTCCCTGACTTTTTGCTTTCTGTTAACAGTGGTCAAAAATTAATTGGTAGTTGTTGAGCAGAATGCAACTGAAAAAATTAATGGAGGAAAATATGATGCAGTTTGATGTGTGCACGCATGTGTGTCTCTCTCTTTCTACATATGTATTTGCTTTTCTTTGAAAGTTTCCAGAAATAGGTCTGTGTCTTGGTCAGGATGACTGCATCTGTAATTAGCTAAGGAAAGTGGGTGTCTTGGTGGCAGCCACACAGAAATGCTCAGCATCCCTGGTGAGGATGTTGGGATGTCAGGAAGCTGCTAGTACTGGCAGCTTCCTTGGCAGAGGGAGGGGAGCAGCCTCTGCCCCCTGGGTGGAAACACTGGATCAGGTTGGGCTTACTGCTGCCACCCCTGGTTTCCTGGGGGAGGGTGATGCTTGTGATGGTTTATTTGAGAACTAAGCAAAGTCCTTTAAAAAGACCCAAACCCATGAAAACTGGACCTTGCATGCACAGCTCGTGCCAGCTGATCCCCACCCTATGTGAGGGATGGGAACTTCCCAAACTGAATTCTCCCTTTATTTCTCCAGGATTACTCCATGTTGCTCTCCTTCTCTTTCTGGTATGTTTATGAGGCTCAAGGGATCTTGTTTTTACACTCAACGTTTAAAATTAAAGATGTGTTTCTAGTAGGTGAGATAAACACTCCCTGTCTCAGCTGGGGGTTTCCTTCCTGCCTCTCCTTCCCTCTTCGAATCTGCTGGTGGGAAAGTGTAAGCCTGTGGCTGGAGTACTTAACCTGGGAATGAGATTCCTGGGCTCTCCCAGGGGGATGAGTCAGCTTCGATGCAGGATGTGTGAGCTTTGGCTTCTTCCTCCAGTGCAAAAAAAAATTGCTGCCTTTGGTGTGGAGATGGAGGAACAGGGAATGGGGAGGGGTAAATGTGCTTGCTCAAGCTTCAAAGTGTGGTACACCTTGGTGGCTAAGGGCACACCATGTGGCAATGTGGTGCTGCTGCCTGTCTGCAGGTGTGCTCCTCAAATTGTGGTCACTCGGTTGTATGGCAGCATCAGCATTTCTGACTGGAGGCTGTGGCAGGGCTGGCACAGCCTGGGTTGGCACCCACCACCTGTGGTCCCTGCTGGATGTGCTGCTTGGTGTGCCTTGAGCGTGTCCCCCTGCTCTTTAGCTGCTTATCCCAGAGATGGAGCACAAACGTCCAGCCCTTCATGGAGCCCAGCATCACAACTTGCCTTCCCTTCTGCAGCCTCATCCTTCCAGACCTCATGCAGCTGAGGTTGTCCTTGCCCTTTGCCTGCTCACCTGGGATACTGAAATGAGACTGGGCTTTATTTTGGAAATGGAAGTGATAAAGAGCATCCAAACACCTCTGGTACTCCCTGAGACCTTATCTGCCTGAGTGGCTGTCAATGGCTCCCTCCTGGGATGGAAGAATCTCCACTCACCTCTGCTTGGCTTTGGTTTCCCCTTTCATGTGCTGTCACACTTGTGTAAGCATCCTCACCCCTGTGCTGTGAAAGCCTTGTCTAGAAACCCAGCCCAAATCCCTATGTACCTGATTTTTCAGCTGAGACTTGGCCCACTGTGCATTTCTGAGTTGGAGCCAGAGGTGACACCTCATACCTGAGGACCAGAGTATTTTTGCAGTATCTACTAAGCTCCAAGTCTTGCCTTCAGTGTCCCTGCCATGGATGAAAGCTCACAACTGTCAAGGCTGCTGAGTCAAAACCATTGGTTTTGACCCCTCTAACCTCCCTAATTCTGTTTATGCTCGAGACCAGGGAGAAACAGAGAGAGAGAGCATGTTTTTTTAAATAGCTTGCAAGTTTCTGGTGTTGTTTTTCATCAGGAAAATGATAGCTGTATAGAGGCAATTAATCGGAGGAAAAGTTTCTGGTAATAAATGTCAAAAATGTTTCAAGGATGATTTGGATAAAATACAGGTTTTTTTAAAGCCTTCCAGCAAAACAAA
Organism: Nicator chloris; assembly: GCA_013400495.1. Classification (NCBI taxonomy): domain Eukaryota; kingdom Metazoa; phylum Chordata; class Aves; order Passeriformes; family Pycnonotidae; genus Nicator; species Nicator chloris. The sequence continues at coordinate 105,264 of WAAE01002751.1, forward strand.
TGCCTTACCCTATTTTGAACCTTGCCAAAGACAAACAACTACAAAACTTCAATTTTTTTTTCTTTTTTTCCTCTTTTTCTTTTTTTTTTTTTTTTAAATTTTTTTTTATTTGGTTGTGAGTGTGTAATGTTTAAGTGCTTTTTTCCCTGCTCAGCCTGTGCTCCTTAAACAAAAGCATGTGTTTTCCTGGCGTGGCTCCCTCGAGGCAGCTCTGTTGGAGTCGAGGGCAGAGGCTGTGGAGGTGATGGCTGCACAAGTCCAGGCAAGTCCTGGTTTTTGGCAGGAGCTGGAGTTCTCCTTTTTTTGGGATGGGGGGGTGCGAGGGGGGAGGGGGAAGGGAGGTGGTGGTGAACTGTGGTCAGTTCCCTTCTCCTGCCTACATTGCCCAGTTCTTCTCTGTGCCAGCCCTGGGTGGTGATGCCTGCAGCCAAAAGGAGGAGCAGTCCTGAGATGTATGGAGTACTTGGATATCCTGGGGCAGAAGGTGATAAAGGAAGGAACTAAAGTTTCAGAGTGATGTTAGAGCTTTGGCTGCCTCTCCCGGAGCAGCCATCGCCTGCGGCTTGTGGGCTGTCGGTAACCCCGCTGTGCCTCTTGCTCCCTAGAGCTTGGGGAAGTTGGCATGGAAAAACTGACATTTTATGGGGGAGGTGATTTCCTAGTGGGGATGTCTGTTCTGTGCATGGTCTGAAACATCCCTGGGGTGCTGTGGCTGTGTGAACCTGCCAGGGAGCTGTGCTCACCCCGGAGTGGCTGAGCCCTGCTGCGTGCTGCCTTCCAGCCACAGCCATACCTTTGGTCACAGCTGTGGGGTTCAGTGCTGGTGTGTTTTTCATAAAGGCTCTTAATCACATACAGGATGTTTCTGTTTGTTCAAGCAATGAAATCACACAAACAACCCACCCCCAGTTTGGCTTTCGCAGAGCGTCAGCTGCTCGACCCAAGTCCTCGGCAGAGCCGGAGCAATCCTCCCCTCTCCTCCTGCAGCTCTGGACCCAGCAGCGCGGCGAGAGCGTGCCTCTCGTGTTGTGGACACGGCCTGGAGAGCCGCCCGCCCGGCACTGGGGACGGATTACATTAGGGTTGGGAGCTGGGGCTGACTCATCGCTGGGGTGCTTGGCTGAGGCAGCAGCAGCATCTCGTGGGAGCTGGCAGAAAGGCTGGGAGACCTCGAGCCGGGGCCAGCCCTGAGTTCTGCGGGCTCAGTTGCAAGCAGGCTGCACAGGAGGCATGGTGCCCCGCCCAGACCCTCTCCTAAGAGGAGCATGGTGCTTTTTTGGGTGGGGGGTTGCAGGCGTCTTCTTGTTCTTAGGCGCTGGGGTTGTGTATTTTTGCATTACCCCAAGTACTCAGTCCTGGATGAGGACATCACAAACCTGCCACCGCATCTTCATCTTTTGCTTTGGGTTTTATCCTTCGGATATGAAGCAGAAGGAGAGCAGGAATGCGTCAGGGTGGATTGAAATAAAAAAACCACCCTGACTTTTCTCACTCCTGTTGCGTGCATTGGTCCCATGGCTGCCGTTTCCATGGTAAAGCAGCGGGCCCGTAACCCAGCCCGCCCCGTGCTCCTCAGCGTTTGGAGGAGCAAAAATCCTCGGAGATGACAAGAATAATTTAACGAGCCATTAATGAGAGCGGGGGAAAACACCGGAGGAGGTGGAGCAGGGTCGGGGTGGGGGCGAGGGGAGGCAGGGCTGGCTTTTGGCAGGGAGAGGGTCACGTTGGCAGCCTGCTTGCCTCGCCTTCGATGTGTTATGAAGTTTTGGAGGTTGCTTGAAAAGTGTCTGGGGAGCGGTGGTGAGCCAAGCGGGCCACGGGCCAGCTCACAGCTAAACATGTTGTTGTGTAAAATTGCAGTCAATTAATTTAAGACCTGCCAATTTCAACTGCAAAGCGCTAGGAGGTTCTGTCAAGTTTTCAATGGGATAGAAAGGGGGAAGGGGGGATTAGTTTTCAGCACTTGGACAGGCAAATAGTGATCCTCTGCCCAAGCCTGAAAGCACCTCCTCCTCTCTCTGCTTCTTTTGCTTGCAGTAAACTCAGCCTCCACTGATGTTAAAAGTCCTTCTGGTGTGTGTTATTGGGGCTGAAATGGCTGAAGTGTGTCAGACAGAGCCTGGTGATCTGCTGGTGACCATTTCAGGGCTCGGGGAAGCACTGGCTGCAGGGGGATGACCCACTCCCCTTTGACTTTGCAGTATTCCTCCTCCATAGTCTTTTGGGGAGTATCCCCTCTCTGGCATTCCCAAAGTGGTCTTCCCTAAACTTACTGATTGCTGCAAGCCTGCAGGTCCTTGGCATGCTGGGTGGTACACTGGCTGTCTGAAACAGAGGAGGAGCTGGAAAATGCTCAGGGCAGGCCCAAGAGGTGCCCTGCATCCCCTACATGCAGCCCTGGAGGTCAGTCCTCACTCACGATGAGATGCATAGGCTGGTACTCACCATGCAGGAAGACAACCTGGTCCAGAGAGCTGATGGCCAGGTGGGCACAGTGTCTGAACCCCAAACAGGCTTATTCCCCCCATTTCGTGGTGGCAGTGGGGCAGTGCTGCTCTGCACAGAGCCCCTCTTTCTGGCTGTGCCCTCCTTCCAGCTATTCCCTGTGCCTGTTATCCTCTTGTGCTGCAAGAGCACAGCACCCCCAGTATTAGGACCTGGGCTCAAAACTTTGCTGAGGTTTTGCTCTTTTTACAGAAACTTTAATTTGAAAAGTGTTTCCTGGGTTCTAGGGAATTTGTGTTTGTATGTGCATCTGCAAGCTGGATTTTTTTTTTTCCTTCCTTGTTATTTTTTTCTTGTTTTACAGCTTAATGAAACTTCTGAGAAAGTGCAGCTCTGCTGTGAGTAAGAGTCATGAGACTGGTGGGGTGAGCTGGCTTTGGCTTGCTGAGGGTTGAGCTCCTTCTTGGGGCTGCTTGAGCCTGAGACTTGAGCCTCAGCTCTTCCCTGTCCTTATCCCAGCTTGCTTTTCCATCCACAAAACACTGTACCTTAGATTTACACACATACGTTCATGCACCTTTCATTCCTGTGGCCTTGTACCTGAGCTTTTGCTGTCATCTCTGCCATCACGGCTCTGTGTCCCCAGGACACCATCTCCAACCACAGTTGCTTTCTATTTTGTCATCAAAGGGTGTAAATCCACTTCTCCCAGACTCCTGGGGCTCAGAACCAGCTGTGTACCCCACCATGTCCATGGGTTTGTGCTTTTCTGAGCAAGGGCTTTGTGCTTTTCTGTGTAAGGCTTTGCTCAGTGCCTGTGTGTGCGATGGAGCTGCTGCACGTCCCTGCAGGGCTGCAGACTGCCTGCTCCTCGTTGCTGGCAGGAGAGGGGATTTGGAGGCAGGTCCCTCTAGAGCCAGGCTCTGCTGCTTAGGCACTGCTGTCTGCGGACTTCCCCAGAATATATTAAGCGTAATTTCCTCCTGCTTCACCGGAAGCTTGTTAATATTTCACTGGGGCACAGGGGCAGACTGCAAAGCCCTCGCTTCAAAGGAGGGCAGCTTTCAGCAGCTCTGGGGTTAGCTTTTGGTTTTCCCAGCTCTTGCTATAACTTGTTCTGTGGTTTTGGAAATAGGCGAAAAACTACCCAGCTGAGGAGAAAGCCCAGGCAAAGCCCACCAGCCCTGCATGTCCCTGCCTTGCTGAGCCAGGCTGTGGCTCTACTGTCTGCTCAGCTCCGCTCCTCCTGCACTGACATTTGGGGAAAAAAATTGTAAATTAATGTCTGGATGCTTTCTGAGCCCACTTGGGTTTGAAAAGGCTGGGAGGAACCCAGTGCAGCCTGGATGTGCTCTGCCACTGCCAGCATGGCTTGCAGGTGGGCTGAGGTGGGTTCCCCTTCCATGAGAGGAGATTTTTGGAAATGACTTTCAGGGAATTACTTTTGCCTGATCCTGGACTCCACAAATCGGAGCAGGATTGGCCCTCCAGGAGCAATAACAGAAGAATTACTGCATTGCATGGGCGTCTTTATGTGTTTTTTAAACTGTGCCTCCTAATTATAAATAATGGCTGTGATATGAGATATGATTATGATGGATGGTGATTCTGTATTCCGTGTGCATTAGCGGCTTTAACCTTGCTGGGGTAATTATGTCTCATTTCAAATTCTGATACTATTTATTTGAGGTAGGGGACTGGGAATTTAATTTCTACTGCTCTGTCTTTTAGTATTATTATTATTTGAAAAGGATACCTTCGCAAAATTGTTTTTTAATCATTCCCTCCAGTTGGCAGCACTAGTTTATTAATATTTTCAGTGCCCATGTGGGGCTGTTTTGGAAATGTTTGTAAAGGTAGATGTTTTGGGGGAATGTGAAGCTGAGGGCTGATGTATGGGAGAGGAGCTATTCCTGCAAGACACCAGTGTGCACCCTGCAGCTTCAGTCTTCCCAGAGCAGCTGCCTTTGGCACTGGCTGCTGCTGACCCACGTGTCTCTGCCAGCCTGGGCTCCCTCCTCACGAGGTCCCTGGAGGCCCAGGAAGGGCTGAGCCATTGTCCTGCCCACCCCTCACCATCTTCGATGGCACGTTTAATTAAAAACCGCATCAGCCCGAAGATTGTGCACGTGGTCCTTAATCAGTTTGAAGTCTCTGTGAGAATAAAGTAATTATACTACTCGTTTGGTTACAGTAATTAAAACTTTAATTAACATAATTTCCCACCCCTTGGCCTCCCTTTACAGATATTCAGGCATGTGGTGGGTGTCTGCCAGGGTTGCATCTCGGGATAAAGCTGTTTATCCGGGTGCTCTCTGCCTGTCCCCATCTCTGTTCCCTCCAGCACCAGGCTGGTAAGGTCCAGCTGTTCTTGACCCCAGCCCAGCTCCCTCCAGGCTGCCCAGTGTCAACTACATTCCTGTGTGGGAATGCTCCATGGCCAAGGCGCTGGTGAGTCCTGGTGGGTAGCAGCTCCACTTGAGATCCCCTGTAAGCACTGGGAATGGTGGAGAGGGTGGTAGGTGTTCCTTGAAGATCTTCTGAGAACTTAATTTTGAATGTGGCATGTGGTCTGGTGTGGTCTTAGCAAGAGCCAGGCTTTCAGAGGGCAGCCCTGCATTCACAGCAGGAATTTGTTGAGGAGACAGCCAGGCTCTTCATTTCCTGTTGCATGGACCTGCAAGAGCTGAGGTCACAATGATTTGTGGCCGAGTGCTATCGCACCTGGGAAGCTCAGGGTGGGCTCCAGCCCCTCTGCGCCCCATTTTACCCCCCTGGGTAAAATGTGGCCACACCACCTTGTGGTCAGTGGTGGGCTCTGTGTTGGCCAACAGGACCCTGTGCTCCCCGAGAGCCTGCAGAAGCAGAGCAGGGAGTTCTGCATCAGTTTCAAAGGAAATCCATGCTGTATAAACCCCAAGCTCTTAAATATCTTGAGCAGCATCCTTAGGGAAAACAATCTCTATATTTAAATCTTCTCAATCTCTCCTTCGAAATTGCTCTGATGCACAGACTGAAGGGCCTAATTTCCATCCTGGTTTTGACAGGGAGCCCACTGCAGGCAAGTGGTTTTCTTTGCTCCGAGTTCTGCATGGTGGGGAGCCATGGCCCCATAGCTTTCCCATGGCTTTTTGGAAATGTGTAGAAGGGTCTAGTGTAGCCAGGGATGTGGCTTGCTGTGTTGGAAATGGTGTAGGAGGCTAGACATTTAGAGTATGGGAATGAAATTTTAAAATGTGAACAGAAAGGAAGATCAGGGAATTTAGCATCAAGAGCTCAAGCTGGAGTGAGGGAGAGGGTCTAAGTCTGTTGCAAGCAAAATATTTGCAGGCGCTCTGGTGTGCTCAGTGTGAAGCCAGGCTTAGCTAGCTGTTATCACCAGCATCACTGGCCATGGAATGTTGGAGGATTTCTTCTCTAATCTTGAAAGTGTTTGTGTTTGGAGCAGGGACTGTTTTATGAGGCAAGGCAGGACCTGGAGTTTTGATCATGGCATGTTGATAGTGGACCTGTTGATCAGAAAAGGTTAAAAAAAAGTGTGGCTGTAACTTTCTTTCTTCTCCTGATGACATGCGTTGCATTCTCATGGAGTCCATCATGTAATGTATAATTTTGTTATTGAATCTGTAAGAGATTCTGCATGCCCAGTCCTGCTGCCTGTGCTGGCTCTTATATTTAATGTCACTGTGCCCTGCAATATTTAGACCCTGATTGTTTATTGCTTATCAGCTTCTCCCGGGCAGTCTGGTGTGATTTGTCCGTGGAGATAAAACACCAGGACAGCCCAGAGCTGCAGTAAAAACAGACTGATGGGTAGGAAGGGATCAAAGCTGGTGTTAAATGGGTGAAGCTGAACCCCCCATGCCATCGGTGTTGTCCTTCTCCCTGTGTGGAGGTGAATGTGCAGTGGATTTTGTACCTATTATAGCCACCTTGCTGCAGGAAATGGCTTTTGGCTCTCATGCCGTGGAAATAGGAGCTGAATGAGTGGGGGGCTGAGATGGGGGTGCAGAAGGTGTTGGAGTCTGATGGATGGGTACATCCAGGTATGAGCCATTGTGCCTGCGCAGGCAGCCCCACTGGAACAGGGGTTGACTGGTGCTGAATCTGTGTGTGGGGCTGCTGGGGTGGGCCCTGGGGTGGGAGAGGAGATGACCAGGGGGAGTACTCTGAAATAATTGGGGTATGTCCCTCTACAGCTTCCACTCTGTGGGCTTTTCCTGCCACTGGCTCCTCTGTTTGCAAGACCAACAACTCCTACCTAATCCTCAGGCAGCTCCTCTCTCGCTGCTGTGTTGTTTAGGGACCAGGAAGGAAAAAGCTATTTTCCTGGAGCCAAGAGGGGAGGAGGGATCCAGCTGATCTCCAGCTGTGCTGCAGCCCTGGGAGCTCATACTTCCTCCCTGACATGTGAAGGCCTGTTACCCCCTCCCTGCCTTTTTTCCCTGGGAATGGGGCAGTCCCCATTCCTGTTCTCAGGCAGCAAGGCTTTGAGCCCCTGGCCACAGGCAGAGACTTTGTCTGATCATTGTTCTGTGTCCCAAGTGGGCAGGATGGTGAGAATGATGGGACAAGCCTTTGGCATTCGTATTGGGGTTATCTTGGTCTGGTTGCTTATCTGGGCTGAAGCTGAGGAAAGCTCAGGAAAGAAGGTTTATGCTGCCCTTTTGAGCTGAGCAAAATCATTAAGAGGTAAATAATTTTGATTTGCAGAATAAATAGCAATTTCTAAGCTATGGAGAGGCTGGGGATGGTGGCTCTGGGTCTGCTCTGCTTGCTGTGATGGGCTGTGTGTCAAGGGGAACCAATAGGCAGGGGTTTGGGCTGGTCCTCATGTGATCTTTGGAGGAGCCAGTGAAGAGGTGGCTTTTGTCTTGAAAACTCAGTATTGAGTCCTCCGGGTGAGAGCTTTCTCCCCAGGGCCTTCTCTGGAAGGTTTAGGTATTAACTCACCCCAGGCTGATCACGTGCAGCCTGAGTCCTGTGGGAGCTGGGAGGGTGACACATTGCCATGGCTTCATTCATGCCTTTCTTGCCTGGGGCCTGCTGGGACTCTTGGGATGCCTACAGTAATTAATGAACAGGAGAAAAAATAATCCAGTATTTCTATTATGTGCTCTGCCCTTCATTTTTGTCACCTAGGGCTTTATTTTTACATGCAGAAGAACAGTGGGATGCAGAGAAGAGATCCCTGTCACATTTTGCTTTGTGCTTTTCTTGCCCTTACCTTCCATTTTGCAAGGCGAAAATTCCTTCTCCATCTGTTACTGGGCTTTCCTACCTCCAGAACTCCCTCCTTTCTTCCCAAGGCTTGAGAAAAAGCAGGATTGTCTTACCTGCCTATGCTCCTCTCCCTTGCAAGGGTCATTTCTTTGGTGGGATATGGTGCTGGGGTTTCACTGGGTGTTTTTGCTGGAATGGGAACAGGCACTGTGTTGCTGGAGGCATAGTTTTGAGATGCTCTGTCACTCCCTCCTCGGGGAACTGATGCCTTGGCAGCTGCCATGCTGCCCCCAGGGACACCCTGGAATTCCTGTCAGTTTTAGCCTCGGAGGCAGAGCCCTTGTGTGGAGATGGTGCAGGGTTGGTGGCTGCATACACGCTCTGTGCAGAGGTTAAGTTGCATCAGTGTTCTGGCTGAGGGTCAGAAAAGACTGCCACCTTGCCAGGTCATAGCATCACATGGAGGGGTCTCTGGGGTCCCCCATCCCCCTTCCCTCATGCCAGTCAACAGCTGCCAGTGCCTCCTGCCTGGTCCCCAGCAGCCCCAGGGCAGTGCCTGCCCCTTGATTTGCTCGTTGGGGGCCCCCTCTGACTGCCTCAGCCCTGAGCAATGCTGATTGGGAAATAATTGCAATAATAATAGAGATATTTTGCTCCTTAGTGACTAGACAATATGAACTGGGCTCTGAGCCAAGAGGGTTTTGAAGGGCAAAGCTGAGAAATCAATGGCTCAAGACTGCTGGAGCTGCTGTGGGGCATGGGGCTGGGGGCTGGCAGGGATGGGGATGGGACCTAGGACTTTATTCGGGATGAAAGTGAGGCAACTGCCTTAGCCCATCACACATTGTCTGGCTCCCAGTGGGACCCTGTAATTCCTCCTACCGTTCATTGTGACTTCCATCAGTCCCTCCCTCACTGGGTTTGACTCTGCCAAAGGTGCTTCTCCTGTGCATTATCCTGGCACTTGCTCCCTTTTTCCAGCAGTTCAGTTTTGGTGCAGAAAGATGGAAAGGATATTTCTGACAATGTCTTAATTCTGTCAAAATTGCTCTAACAGTATGTTGGGCTGTACTTCTCATCCTGCTGATGGAACAATGCTGGCAGACCTGGTCAGGAGAGATTTTGGGAAGGCTTGCAGATGGTGAGCATGGAGCTGGTCAGTCCTATGCTGTGCCATGTGGGCTGGTGCCGGTATAACTGGCTCTGCTGAGCCCACTTAGCATGGTGGAGCACCACTTGTGTGGGTGGCTGAACAACAGGAAAAGATGGAAATGAGTTTTAATGAAAGGAAAAGGTGGTTGAGAAGTTTTGGGGAAGGTGTTGCTGCATTTTGGGGGCCTGCTGGGCTGGGTTGCTGCCCTGCCTCCTTCTCTCTTCTCTTTCCTATGGCAAACCCCTGTGCTTCACCCAGTTCCCACCCTACCTCCCAGAGAGGTGCAGTGAGTGCATCTGTGCTCAGCCCACATGGCTGAACTCAGGATCCTGCCTGGGGATGACACACTGGCAGTAACACGTGCTTTGAAACCAGCTGAGTGAACCTGTGTCACATCTGCCACTTGGTGAGGTGCTGGATTTGTTGCTGAGCATTGATTTAGATTAAGTATCTCCTTTGTTTTTGCTGTATTGTATTAATATGGTTAAAGTCCCAATTCTCTCCAGCTTAGGGTGATGTTGGGCCCAGGACAAAAGCCTGGCTTGTATTTATCTTTGCCAAGTGAATGGGTTTCACTGAATGGAACCGGGCAGCTTACCTTGCTCCTCAGCAGGTTAGTGATGAGGCAGGAGCATCCCAGCCCCGTGAGCACCAGTGAAGCCTTCTCTTGCAGAGGTGGGGAGGACAGAACCCAGCTCTGCCAGATTTGGGCAGCCTGCAGCTGCCTGGTCTGGCGGGAGGCGTGTGTGTGATCCTGGTGCATTCCTGGCGGGCAGCTGGTGGGATGGCAGCGAAGGTGGCCGGGGGAGCAGGCGGGGCTGGGGGAGCAGCGGGGCTGGGGGAGCAGCGGGAGCCGGGTGTCGGCTGCCAGCCTGCCCTGCATAGCTGGGATGTTTCCGTGGGGCCCATCCTGTCATCAGCCCTGGGACAAGGCCCTGCAAGATGCATCCCCACATCCCTACCCGTGGCCCTGCTGCTGGCTGTTCTACCCTTCCACTGGGTGTCCGGCTCCTGCCCCGTGGCACAGAGCACCCGTAGGGTTAGCCCTGGTAAAGTGTGGCTGAGGCACTCCTAATGGCAGTTTCCTGGTTATCTGAGCAAAGCCAGAGGCAAATCCTTACCACCCTGGACACCGAAGTTTGGTAACCTGAAATACAGAGGGAGGGAGCAGGAGCCAATGCCTTGACCTCCCTGCTCTTGACCCTCAGCATGACAGTGTCCCCCTCTCCAGCAGTACCCGCTCCCAAGGCTGTGTCCATGGGACAGATGATGCCATGGCCCTGCAGCTGCTCCTGTCCCTGCCTTTTGCTGCACCTTTCTGGGTGAAAGGAAGAAAAGAGTGTGTCTCTTTGGAGCAGCTGATCCAGGAATTTAATTTAAACCCTCTCCCTTCCTTTGGAAACTGGAGAGGGGTGTGTGTGTGGCAGTTGCTTGTCCTGGGGAAAGGCATGTGGAGGGGCAGCTGGTGTCCCTGTCCCCACACTGTCTTACTGCCTTGGGGTGATCCCAAGCCATGTGCGAGGAGGGGCTGTGCAGGCTGACCCCCCCAAGGCCATCCATCCCTTTCCTCGTGGGCCCCCCTGGCTGGACATGGAATGTGCCTTTTCCAGCTGTAGGCTTGTCAGCATGGTGTTGTGTGACACTAAGCAGCTGCTGTCACCTCTGCCCCGGTGGGGCCAGGCTGCATAGGCTCTCTGCTGCCTCTGGGAGGTGGCCCCATGGCTTGTAGGGGCAGCTCTGCCAGGACCCACTCCTCTTCTGGTTGTGTTTGGCCTATCCTGTCTTTTGAGTGGATGCTGCCGAAATCAAAGCAGAATGCTGGGAGTGTTCACACAGCCCTGTTCTCAGGGAGGGGACATGTGCACCTGCTGATTTGGGTGTGGGAGCCTGGGACTTCCATGGTGCCTGAGCTGCAAGCACCAATGGCTTTGGGAGGGGAAGGTTTCACTCCTGGGGCTGCACTCTTCCCTCCACCCATGACAAAGCATCTTCCTCCTCCCAACTAAACGATGTGCTACAGAGCTGCTCACTGGTAAGATGACAGGAGGGGACCAGGACATAGGCACAGGTAGGGCAGGGTCCTCTTTCCAGCATCCTCTCCTCACAGCCATGTCTCGTCCCTGCCTGTTTAATCTCTGTCCCCGATGGAGATCCTTGGGGCTGGGGAACTCTCTGCTTCCCTCAGCGTGTATTGAGAGGGGAGAGGGGAGGCTTTGAAATACACTCCCGTAAATAAACCTTTCTTTCGCATTGCCTGTCAGTACCGTGTGAGCCCCGTGGAACTGGAAAGGGTCCCCGTGAAAAGGCTGCCGAGTGTGTTTCAGGCAGATAAGTCCCTGCCTTTGAAGTGTGGCAGGCGGGCAAAAGCGCCCTCCTCTTGTAGCTGCTGCCAGCCGCTGCGAATTAATCACAGCCCTGCACAGATAAGAGTACAAAGCCTGGCTGAGCACTTCTCCTGCCCGGAGGAGGGGTCTGCGGGGGACCGCTTGGGACCCGGGATGGAGGCTTGAGAGCCTGGAGGTGGGGAGATGTAAGGCTGGGGCGGGAGGGAAGACGGGCTGTGGGGCAGTGAAGAGCCCCCTCTTCCTGCTGCTGGGCTTAGGGGTGTCCCCTCTGAGATTGGGTCTCTTGGGGACCTTCTCCGTGGGCCCACAAAAACGTGGTTTTGGTCCTGTGAGGAGCCAGTGGCCCACCCAAACACCTCCCAGACCCCGCACAGACCTCTGCTGGCATGTGTTAAATCCAAAAGCAGCCTTGGCATGTCTGCAGCTGCCTTCCCTCTCCGGCTGTGCTTCCTCCCTCTCCACCTGGTGTCCCTGGCCCAGACTGAGCTGCAAAGCCCTGTCCTCCAGTGCTGTCCTCCTCTGGGTCCGCTGCCAGCACTGGGTAGGTGCCAGGTCATGGCTGCTGCCGCGTGTTCCTCTCATTGCCTGTCTTTCCAAAAGTCAGCTCTGGGGAGATGCTCTTCTCTGCCTCGTGCCCATTGCTGGTGCTGTAAGGGTACTGGGAGATTTTTCTCCTGGCAGTTGGCTGATCAGCAGTGGTTATGGCAGTGGGGAAGTGCCTCCTCACCTGGACAAAGCCTGAAGGGCACCGTGCCCAGGGGAGGAGTGTGCTGCCATGGAAGGAACTGTTTCTTAGCAAGGCGACATGCTTGCCTCCCCCAAAGCCTTGTATGGGGTGGCAAATCCTTTCTCCAGCCAAGACAAAGCCATCCCCAGGAACCCTCTCTGGATCTCTTGGGGAGAGGACTTTGCATATGCCCAGCTGGGGTGTGCGGTGTGCAGTCACTCATTACACCAGGGTCGCCAGAGGCTGGAGCATTGCAGCCCATCATTTCCCTCATCCTTCCTTTGACCGGGTTCTCAGCTTCTGGGGGTGCAGGTCTTAAACCCCTCTTAGAGTGAAGTTATGCTGGGTGCTGGCCCCATGAGGGAGGCCTCATTGTTTCAGTGGGGAGGGTGTGCACATGGGTTTCTGGCAGAGCAACAACCCCTGGGCTTGCTTTGAGATGATTCACCCAAGCAGGGAGTTTATAATTTCATGCCTCCGGTCTTCCCCATGTACTTAACAAGGCAGCAGCCCTACAAGCCGACCCTCACTCCTGCTCCTGTGCCTCAGAACAGCCCTGGGAGCCGGTTGCCCCTTGGGGCTCCTGCAGCTCCTGGGAGGAGGCACCACCGCCGAGTTGCTGCCTGAAGCCAGCCTGAGGCAGGCAGGAGCGAGGGCAGGAATCCTGAGCAAGAAATTAGTGTGAGTAATTATTAGTATTGGGTAATTATATCAGCGTCAGGATGAGGAGAAAGGTTAATATGTTTATTTATTTATTTATTTGTGGTAAATGTCTTTTCCCCTGGGTGGGAAGGCAGCCAGGGTGGGCAGGAAGGAGTGTGTTTCTGAGGGGGTCTGCTCTGATTAAACTGCATCCTCTCCCCCTTTCCCTGCTCCCAGCTACCCCGCAGGTCCAGGGAGGGGGAGGAAAGTGGTCCCTTCCAGTGTCTGTAGGAGATGAGGGGCTCCTTGTGCATTCCTTGTGCTGCTCCACCGTGCTGTAGTCCAAACAGCCCATCCTTATCCTGCTGGCCAGGATGGGTGAGTTCATGTTGGGCTAATCCTGCTGTAAAGGCCCTGATGATGGGTTCCCACCTCTGTCTGCACAGCAGTGGGTGCTCTGGGCAGCTGGGTCCTGCTTGGCGTGGAGGGGGGTCTGGGGTCTATCTGCTGACACAGGTTGCTCATGGAAGTTGTGGATGCCCCATCCCCAGCAGTGTTCAAGCTGGTTTGGATGGGGCTTTGAGCAACCTGGTATAATGGAACAAGGGAGATGGAACAGAGGTGTTAGAATTAGATGATCTATAAGCTTCTTTCCACCCAAACCTTTCTATGATTCCATGATCTCCTCATGCTGGAGAGGAGTCTTAGGATGCATTTTCCTGCCGTGAGCAAACTCACAATCTCCCTCTGCGCCCTGCACTTTGGCCAACCGGAAAACATCTTGATTACCAAGTCTTCCAAATTTCACTTTCCTGATTCCCAAACATATCTACAGATTATCCTTAACAGGGGGAGAGGTGCTAGAGAGAAGGGTTCTTGTGTGTGCATGGCCCCACCAGAACATCCTGACGTGTGTCAGGCTGGGTTCCAGCCCCGTTTGACTACTGAGAGTATTTTTAGGTTCTTCCTGGAGCCTCAAATTAACTGGAAGTGCTTCATGTCTGTTGTTTTTTTAATACATCTCTTTCTCTTTCCCAGCACTGCACAGTGCAATAATGTAATGGGGAAATTACCCCGCTAGTTAAAAATTACTGCCAGCTCGACATCCAGCCATAGATCTATTTTAGAACCAGGGTAAAACTGTATCGATTATTCTGTGCCGCAACTGCGGCCCATAAAAGGATTGGAAAGGTGCGTTTGTCACTTTGCCATAGTGAGGTGGGGAGATGGTGCCTTGCTGGAGTGTGGAAGGGGTGCTCCCTGTTACCCTCCTCCAGAGAGCTAGCTTGGGAAGGACTTTGAAGGGGAGAAACTGAGAGCTGGAAGGGGAGCAACTTGTGAGGAAGTGTGAGGAGGCAGGGTTGTGCTCTGGGGGTGATGCTGGGTACCACTGAGCAAGGGACACTGCTGGGCAGGGGTGCCACATGGCCCTGTACTACAGCTGTCTGGGGCTTGACCTTCTCTGATCTGTTTGGAGTAGGAACAAACATGGTCCTGGACCTGGGCAGAAAGATACCCCTCCAAGAAAGGCAGGCAGAGGCTTGAGCACCTCTGGGTTCCCCAGCATACAGTGGTACCAAAGTGTGGGGCTGATGGGGAGCAGAGTCTGTGTAGGGGCCTAGCAAAGGATGCTGAGAAGGTGGGTGAATACCAGGACCGTATTTGGGTTATGGTGAAGGCTCTTCAGTCCTGTGGAAGGAGGTACCAGGCGTTTTTGGCTGTGCCCCAAGATTTAGCCTGGCCCTGCAAGCCCAGTTGTCACATCCCTAGGGAGAGGGCGGCCCCGTTGCTCACTGCTATGCAGGACTCATCTTTCTCTGGTTGCTCAGGGGTCCCTTTCTTAATTAAATACATTTGTTTTGTAAAACTGCCTAAAAATAATCCGGGGCTGGTGCATGCAGGAGGCTGGCAGTGAATCAAAGGCGCCGCTCTAATTAAACGGCCCCGGTTTGTTTGTGAGCCGCATACATTTCCATGCTAATCAGCTGCACACCGGGATCCTGCTTTCCCGGCCCGTATCCTCCTGATTGGAAACGGAGCAAGTGCTGGCGGCAATTTACTGCAGGAGGGGGCGAGGTGGCTGGGATGCTGAGGTGGCTGCTGGGGGCACAAGGGGTGGTCATGGATGTGCTGGGCTGTGGCAGTGGGTATGATAATCGGGGCAGGGCTGTGGGATGTATTTGGGGGCTGCTTCCAAGCAGCCAATTTGCCCCTCTCCTGTCAGGGGATCCTGAGTCCTGCAGATGGGGATGCTGGACCAGGTCTGTGTGTGTGCAAGCACTAGTGTGGAGATGATCACAGGTAGACTTTGCTCCATCTTGCTGGGCGTGATGCTTCACTGCCTACCACTGGGAATTTTGCAGAATGTATGGCTAGTGTGGCTCCCATCCCATCCCATCCCATCCCATCCCATCCCATCCCATCCCATCCCATCCCATCCCATCCCATCCCATCCCATCCCATCCCATCCCATCCCCTCCCATCCCATCCCATCCCATCCCATCCCATCCCCATTTCTCTATCACTGTCCCCCTTGAGGCTGTCCCATGCCAGGGTCAGCCTGAATCTGGGGGTATCACAAGTAATGTCATGAGCACAAAGTACTTCTGGCTCGTGGAGGTGCCAACCAGGGTATGCCAAGTGGCAAGCTGAGTTTAGCCCTGTGTGGTGTGTGCCTCACGGTGCCTCCTGATGTGCTGATTGCCAGGACAGCCAGGAACCGGTGTGCTTAGGAAGAGCTTTAACGTAATTGTGAGCCATAAGGAGATTAAAGCATTCGCCATGTTCCTGCTCAGGGAACAAAGGCGCTTTCTGAACCTCTCTTGACCTCCAGCTTCCTTGAGACCCTCTTGACTTCCCCGGTCACGAGTCCAAGTGTTTCCTCTGATGGATGGGCTGATGGGAGCCCAGCCTGCCTGTGCTGCGGCGTCCTGCCTGGCAGGGCTCGGAGCTGTGTGCTGTGCGAGCTGCTCTCAGCACCTCTGGGGCAGGATGGGGTTTGACGCTTTGCTGCAAGCTAGGGACTCATCTGCTCCATGCTACAGCTTGGAGGGGCTTTGGGGCTGAGCAGCTGCACATAGTGGGGTGCAGTGTGAGAACCAGAGATGTGTCCTCCCTCCCTGGAGAGAGATGAATGCCATCAGCATGAATGTGGTGAAATGCACCAGACAAATGTAGTAAAGCAAAGGAGGCATTGCAGTTTGGTCTTCTGGAAGGGGTTGGGATGCTTGCAGAGCAGCTGATACTTTGCTGTGCTGCAAAGGGGGCTGTGGAGTCACCACACTGGTGTGGGATGGAGTAGTGGTGTCCCTAATGGGGCACATTCTGTAACCCACATCCTGGATGGGGGCTGAGGTGTGTGAGGGATCATGCTCATCCCCCCTTGCTCTCCCCACAGATCCTCGTGGACTTGCCAGCCGAGAGGAAGCACCAAGCTCTGCAGTATGAGAATGTTGTGGCCCATGAAGGCAGCTCCATCCTGCGAGACCTGGTGCTGAGCCCTGACCGTCAGCACATCTATGCCATGACTGAGAAACAGGTAAGGGGAGGGGTCAGCAATCCTCTGCTCTCCTGACTTGGCAGCCTACACTGCAGCCCTAGTCTACAGTCCTGTGTGCTGGGAAGCCTTTTGGGCAGCTCTCTAGGGGGGTCTGCCCTTTGCTTCCTGGAGTTGGAGCTGCCTAGGGACCCTGGGGCAGCTCCTCACTGCTCCTCCCTGCAGAAACACTGTCCTGAGGCTTTAATTGTTAGCAGCAGCTGCTTGAAATTCCCATGGTCCCTGGGGACCAAGGGCTTCCTGACCCTTCCTTGCTGTGAGTGGCTGGCCATAAACCTCCTCCCTGTTTTGGCCGTCCCCTCCTGAGCAAGGGTTTTGCAGGTCAGCTGGAGCTCGTTGCTCTAAACAACTCTTTGTCCTCTGGAGCAGTTGCTTTTGCATGACAGAGCAGAGGGGACACAGGGCTGGTGCACCCCCAGGCTCCTGGTGTGCACCCCTTGGTCCCTGCTTCTGCTTGTGCTGAGCTAACTGGAGGTACAGACCCAGTCTGGACCTGGTATAGCCATCCTGGCAGCGTGGTCCAGGCACATGAGAGGAAGTTTTGGTTGTTCTAGTGAGCGTTTGCTTGATCCATGACCTGTGGGAGGGCTGCTGGTGTGAGTTCATCCACCCATGGGCTGAACTGGAGGGAGTGAAGCAGGTTCCTGTCATGATGGTGACACTTCCTGGATCTGGTGTCAGCATGCCATGCCTGGTAGGTGACAGGGTGGCCGTGCTGGGGTGTGCTGTCCCTGTGTCTCCCAGCACCTCTGCTCCTCTGCCCAGCCAGAGGTGTGTGCATGTGAGCGGGACTGCAAGCAAAGCCGGGAGCCTCAGAGTCTCCTGGCCACCAGCCTGAGGGCTTGGGAGGGGAAAGGATGCTGGAGCAGGAACGTAGATTTGTCTAGACAGTCCTAAGGGGACAGCAGAGCTCTTTCCTCCCTCCTCCCAGTGGCTGTTTCTGGTTTCTGCTCTGCTGCAGGAAACATGCAGTTTTCCAGGTGGGGCAGAACCTGCATTTGGGCTCCTCCATGCAGCTGTCCTGGCCTGTGTTTCCATCCCTGGCTGTTTCTGTCCCAGAGCTTGCTCAGCTAAGCTTCCTCTGTGCAGGCAGATGTTGGAGAAGGGGATGCCAAGGGGGCAGTTGCATTGACCTGGACTGGGGATCTCCTTCAGTGACCGCCACAGGTGCTGGGACCTGACACTTGTCTGTGCAGGGCGTGCCTGCCTCTGCCACCACCTGCCTAAAGCAATGTCAGGGGCAAACAAATGGGAGCAATACAGGTCTATTCACCACCCCTGCGGGACTGGTTGGCCAGTGTATCCCAGCCCTGTAGGCATCATGCTGAGCCTGTGCTCTGCTGTGCTGTTTGGAGGGAGAATACCCCAGGTTTAGCCTTTAGTAGAGAAGTTTGCAAATTTTAATTAATGAGTGAGTGCTGCCCCATGGGAGCAATGGGAAAACTGAGGCGCAAGCACGGCAGGCATGGGCAGCTGCTTGGTGCTGCAGATTCCTTTTGGCAGGCAAGCAGGAACCCCCTCCCTGCACCCCCTCCCCGTTCCCCCTCTTCTCCTCCCCTCTCCTTAATAAAGCCCACTCTCTTCCCTAGTACGCTCGGTGTTATCAGAGTGCTGGTGGAAAGTAATTAAATGAACAGTTGTAACAGAGCTCGAAGGGCTTGGAGAATGAGGGGATTTTAATCAAATCTGGAGGAGCAATTAATAAAGGACTGGTAACCCTTTCAGAGCAGGGCTGCAGCAGCCATGGGGTGCCTGGCTGGCGCTGGGAGCCTATGTGGAGCTCAGTTGGCCCAGCCCACTCTCAAGTGCTGCAAAGGTGCAACAATGAAAGGAGCTTGTTTCGAGTAAAAGTCTCTCTGTGGTGGAAGTGTTGCCTGCAAATGCGGTGCCTGGGCCTGGAGAGGAGTGGGCAGTGGTGAGGGGCTCAGCCTGCTCCCTCTCCTGCCTTCCCACTAACAGGCCAGGGTGAGTCTGTGCTGGGTCTGTCTTTGCCATGTCAACGTGTGGGCGCAGCAGCCTGACCCCCTTCACTTTGTGTCCGTTCCCCACAGGTGACACGTGTGCCAGTGGAGAGCTGTGAGCAGTATGAGAGCTGTGAGCTGTGCCTGGGCTCCCGGGACCCCCACTGTGGCTGGTGTGTCCTCCACAACATGTGAGTACAGCAGGATTGTCCCTGGAGCTGTGCCAGTGACCTACAGCTGACAAAATGTGTCCATCCACACTGCCGGTCTCCTTGGGGGCTTCCCTCCTGGACTTGGGCCCCAAAGTGCTGTGGGATGGAATGGTCCAAGGGGTCAGTCATTCCCTCCTGTGGTGCCCAGGCTGTGCTTAGGAGCATCCACGCATGGTGAAGCTGGTGCCAGGGTCTGCTCATCCTGCCCACGGGCTCCTGGGTTTAGCATTCTTGTGCCAGTAAGAAAAACGGAATATAAAATACTCCTGAAGTCTCAGGGGAGAGCAGCGCTCCGGTACGGGCCTCGGTCAGCCGAGGTCCCTACCTGGGCATCGTTTCCGTGCCAAGGGGTCTGTTTGCCATGGTGGCAGCCCAAAGCCCTGCAGGACCCCAGGGGATTCTCCTCCTCACCACGGTGCTTTCACCCCCTGCAGCTGCTCCCGCAAGGACCGGTGCGAGCGGGCGGACGAGCCCCAGCGCTTCGCCTCCGACCTGCAGCAGTGTGTGCAGCTCACCGTGCAGCCCAAGAACATCTCGGTCACCATGTCCGAGGTCCCGGTAAGACACCTCTGCTCCCTCTGGCTCCTGCCCAGCCACCTCCCGACCCTCTGGAGGCAATGGCCGGGGAGAAGGCAATTAAAAATAACTGATGACTATACGATGGATTGGGAAAAAGGGGAAGAGAGGTCTGAGACAAAACAGAGCAAAGTGCAAGGCATTGATGAGGGCGGGCCATTGGCTCCATATTGGTGGAGGTAATAAACCAGTTGATGATGATTCAGAAATGACATAACTGAGCAGTAGATATTTCTCCATAATGACAGCATGACCATCAGAAATGCTGTTCGCAGGCCAGCGATCTAGCTCTAGTTCAATAGCCTGTCTCTGACTCCAGCCTGCAGTAGATATTTTGGGATGAGACTTTGATGCTTAACTCACTGCTCTCTGTCTGTGCAGACAGAAAGGATGAGGTACTTCCCCGAAGTATTTTTCAGGCCATTAGCACCATGAAGAGAATAAGAAACAGCATATACTAGCAATAAACTGCCCGGTCTAGATATCTGGCAGTCAGGAATCCTACAAAAGTTGGCCAAGGGGTTCTGTGGCCTGGGGATGTATGCAATAATATGACTTTGTAATAAATAACTGAATGTTAAGCCCCAGAAACAGAAAAGGCACTAATTTTTTTTCTCAGATGCATAAAGGACCAAATAGCCAGAGACTGCTTAGTTTTACTTCAGAATTAAAAGAAGAAAAGAAAAAGAACAGGTGCAGAATATACCTGATAGTGATTTAAGGATGGGAATATAATTTATGCCAGTCAACGTGGATTTGTGTCTGACAAACCCCATTTTGCTCTTTGGTGAATTTATGACTTGAATTAGAAGAGGGACTGTGGGGATGTGATGTCTTGAGGCTCCTACAAGGTTTTTGTCTTGGTACAACACAACGTTCTGATTAAAAATTAGCATTATACAATATTGATAAAGCATGTGTTAAGTGGATTAAGATCTGACTCCGTGACAGATCTCAAAAAGTTCTCATCAGAGGGGAATTGTCACTGGCTGGAAACAGTTTGGAAAGCATTTGTGGAGGTCAATGTTCTTTGGTGACATGAAGATGAATGTGATATGGCTGCAGACGGGACCTGCTGGGATGCTGGGGCTGGAGGGTGGTCCAGGTGAAGTTCCTTCAAAGCAGTTGGGTTTGAGTGGGGCTGTTGAGCAGAGAGATTGGGGTTTGGTATTGCCAAGTCTAAAGTTAAACATGGATGGAGGTTCACCTGGTGTCCTGGAAAATGGTGCTGGGGCTGAGCCCTCGCTGCGGGCACTTGATGCTCCTGGGATGAAGCCAGGAGCTGGGCAGTGTTTTCACTCCTGGGGTAATTATCTCCATACCAATGGCAGGATTGCTGCACAGAGGTCTGGGGTGGATGACACAGGGATGCTCTGCTTGGGCTGGAGTGCAGCTTTCAAAGGGAGGGTCTGAAAAACTCCTGTAAACATCATGTAAATGAGTTGAAGGCTGGAGAAAATGCCTTGCAGTGAGAGACTTCCAGAGCTCAATCTGCTTAGCTTATCAAAAAGAAGATTAAGAGGTGACTTGATTACAGAGTATAAGTGCCTTTACAAGGAGCAAATATCAGGGACTAAAGGGCTTTTTAATCTATCAAGGAAAAGCATAACAAGAACTAATGGCTGGAAGCTGTGAAAAATTCAAATTAGAAATAAGGCAAGCGTTTTGTAAAGTGAGAACTGCTGACCCTGGGGATGACTTTGTGAAGGAAGAGGTGGATTCTTCCCCTCCTCGCCTCTGCTGGAGTGGGTGCCTTTCTGCCCTTCTGTGCAACATACTTCAGCCCTGATGCTGCTCTTGTTCTCTGTAGACAGCTGAAGCATAAAGGCTTGTGGTATGTCAAGGGCAGGGGACAGAGGCTGTGAGTCATTCCAGCTCTTAACCCATTTAAACCTGTGCTCCTTGCTTGAGAAGGGAGGTACATGGATGGGGCTCTCTTGCAAAAGCCCCGAGCAGGTCTCCCCATCATGTGTGGGTGGCAGAGGAGGGACTGCATCCCCTGCTCTTTTCTGTTGGCTGGACTTACACATAGCAGACACAGAGGAGCCTATTTTCCTAGTTCTCTGTGTTGATGCTCTTGCCTCTCCTCCCTAGCTGGTCCTGCAGGCCTGGAACGTCCCAGACCTCTCGGCAGGAGTCAACTGCTCCTTTGAAGACTTCACCGAGTCAGAGAGCCGCATTGAGGATGGGAAGATCTACTGCAGCTCTCCCTCTGCCAAGGATGTCATCCCCATCACCAGGGGCCGCGGTGAGCTTGTGCCCCAGAGTGGGAAAAAAGCCCGAGACAAATGTTGTCCCATGTGTTACCCCACAGGCAGATGTGGACGAGGACAGTCCTCCCGTGGCAGTAATCCCAGTCTTGGGATCTGAACCCCACTTGGGTTCTTGGGATATAGGAGGAGAAGGAATTACTGCTTGTGGGAGGCTGGTTCTTTAATATCCTTCAAGCCATGGACATAGCTGCTTGGATGTAGCCCATGGCAGTGGGCTGGGAACCAGATAATCCTTAAGGTCGCTTCCAACCCAAGCCACTTTAGGATTTTTACTTGCTGACCATTCCTGGGCCCTGGCCCTATTTCCATTTGCCACTCCTGGGCAGATGTGGCCGTGGGGTCTGGGACATTCTCCTGACCCCAAAACTATTAAGCTCTCCTTCAGTATGCCCAGTATAACCCAAGGCCTCAGTCTCCATGCCAGCAGGTTGTGTTTCGTTGTAGGGGCTCAGAGCTGTACTTGGGCTCTGCTGGCCTCTTAGGTGTCTGAATGGGGGTGGATGAAGACTCTCTTTTTATTGCCACACTTGGAGGATTTTGTTGATTAACTGGACTGAGTGGTGATGCCCAGCTCCCTCCAGCCCGTCACAAGCCTTGGACTGAATGCTGGGCCGTGCACTGTGTCCTTTCTGATGTCTTTTTTTGCCTGGATCTTTTGCAGGGGACAAGCGAGTGGTGAAGCTGTACCTGAAATCCAAGGAGACAGGGAAGAAGTTTGCCTCTGTGGATTTTGTTTTCTACAACTGCAGCGTCCATCAGTCGTAAGTGGCCTGGACTTTGTGGGAGGGCTCCAGGAACAGATTGGCTGGATGGTGTGAGGCTGGGAGAGACAGTTCTCAGCTTTGTGGGTGCTGATGTTGCAAGAGGAGAGGGCACATGAGTACAGTGGTGTTTACAGTGAGAAACCTCCTTTTGCCTGTGTAAACTGGGATGGTGACCAGAGCACCCACAGTGGTTTGGGTGCGTGGGAACATGTAGCATGAGGACAGAACTTCACGTAAAAACAGGGCTTTGGGTTTGGCAAAACTTTGGAAGAAAAAGCGAATTTACTGCACTGCAGAACGTAGAAATCAATCCATGTGACTGAAAACGCCAAGTGTCTTGTTATTCCTGGAAACAGTTAATAGGAGTGACTTGGCAATGCAAAAGGAGAAGCCTGTACTTTCCTGCCACGGTACCTGCTTCCCAGGCTTGCTGGAGAGGGAGCTGGAAAGTTACAGCAACATGGGATGGAACATGCCACATGTCCTGGGGCGTTTACCCAAGAATTTCCTAACTGGAAGTAGTTGTGAATTTGCTTTCTTGTCAGGCTGCTGTGAAATCTACTCCTGTAAGGGTTTTTAG
Organism: Nicator chloris; assembly: GCA_013400495.1. Lineage (NCBI taxonomy): Eukaryota > Metazoa > Chordata > Aves > Passeriformes > Pycnonotidae > Nicator > Nicator chloris. The sequence goes on from WAAE01002751.1 coordinate 127,721, forward strand.
ACAGCTTGAGATATGCGTTTGATAAAATAGAGGAGGTGTGGATTATTGATGTGCTGTCTAAGCAAGGTGTCTAAAGTCTCAAACCACAACGCCTGATGAGGAGCTGCAGACAGTGTTCTTGAGCAGTGGGGGATGGCTGTGCTGTAGGACATCAGGGCTGATGCTGGGGTGTGTTTGGACAAAGAATTTGGAGCTCAAGAATGCAAGATATTTCATTACTCTGCCAGAAACCTCCCATGGATGGTGGCGCTCTGGCTGATCAGTAATTACAGACAAGCAAGTGCCAAGTGATCTCTTTTGGATGTCTTTTTGCAAAGTGTTGAGCCTGGCTTGGGGGCTCTGCTGGAGTTCACTCCTCCAAAGCCTGTTCAGAGTTTCCACTTTGATCAGGGAAGAGCAGGTGAGATGCAGGTGCCCTGGCTGGGACCCCACCTGGAATGAGCTCCAGGAGAGATGTGTCAGAGGAGAGCCCCTGCAAAGTCTCTGCATCGCAGGGATTCCTTCCCTCCTGCTCTTTGCACAGGGAACAGGGCTCCTCCTGGGAGCACTGTGCTGGTGAGGGAGGAGAGACTTTGCAAACCTGACTTTCTGCCTCACCTTGACTCTGAGATGAGCTTTGTCTCCCTTCACATCCTGTGGTTTCAATAACATTAGCTCAGCTTTGGCTCGGGCTGGCTGCATGTCAGTATTTTGCAAATCAAAAAGCAGATATGACTTTTATTTTTCTAAATGAAAGAAAGATGACTTTTAAGTACAAATAGCATCAGATTTAGTCCAATCAGTGGTCCGGTGGGAAGAGGTAGTGAGGGAATTGGCATTTTATTTTATGTGCCTGACACAGGAGGGGAAAAAACCCCTACCCCCCCTGAAACAAACCTACAACAAAGAGCCTGACTGATTTATTACTGCGTTGATGTTTAATTTTGGATGCATTATTTAAAAAGGCTAATTATGGATGCATTAATATTTATGGGCTCCAGTTGAAGCTGATAGAAAAGTCCATGTTCTAAGCTGGTGAACATTATTTTTTTTTTACGTCAAGAGTTTTAGGGTTTGGAGGTAGTTTTAACTATGTGACCTGCAGTGGAATCATAGTCAAAGAGCATGACAATACCTCCTGGGATGATGCAATACTTTTAAATACCATTTGCAGACAGGCATCTTTAATGGATCTCTCTGGAGTTAATAGCCTTTCAGATCCAGGTTTCATATTTTGTGGAGGAAAATCTATACATCAGCCTGATAAATTCTGTATTAGGAACAATATGCTTTTCCACGAGGCTAATGCTTTTCCTGTGGAGATCTCTGATCACTGTGTGTTATGTTTTCTTTTCGTATTTGGATGGTTGTGCTTAGGTTGGAAGGCAGAGTTCTGCATGTTGAATCATTTCTCAGCTGAGGACAAAGTGTTTGAGTGAGATTTTTCGGATGGTTGTGGAGAGATGGGAGGCTAGTGAGGCAGCTCTTTGCTGATGTCAGATGGGGTAGCTCCAAGGGAAGCCAATGCAGCTCCACCATGTGCACCAGGGAGAGTCTGACCTCTCTCATTTTCAGCAGACATCTGGAAAGGCATCAGCAAAATGCGGGCTGTGGGGCTGGTCCTGCTGCAGCATGAGCATCCTGGCTCTCTTATTTCCCACCAATTTGGCAGGTCTGCTTCTGCTTCCCATGTGTTTTCAAGGGCTGCTGGAACCTGCCTGGCCAAGGGAGGGGTTGCAGAAGGGAAGATACGTCTGATCACTTCTACAGGAGAGGAGGGTACAGACGGGGTTATGCTGCCTGTATGTTTGTCTGTGATGTTCTGAGCAGAGGGTAGAGGAGGTAGGGGCTTCTTCCTTCCAGGTAGAGCTCCAAAGCTGTCCCATCTGTTAATGCAGGGCTTTATGCCTGTGTGATGGAGCTGTCCCCATCACAGGTGGCTCCTGGGGTACTTTGTGCAGGGTCCCTTGGAGTCCTGGTCTGGAATTTGCCTCCTCTCTGGGGCTTCATTCCTTTCCAGGAGTCACCTGGGAAGATTCTGGAGGTCCCAGCTTTAGGTACTCACGGCTCCTGAGGGGCTTGGACATATCTTTTGGGCGTCCTGCTCCTGAAGGCTTGGGCATTAGGCGAGGGATGCTTCTGGCTGAGCTGCAGGATATGCACTGAACAGGGGAGTGGAAACCAAGAGTTCAGTGTAGGGAAACGGGGCCCTTGCAGAGGGGGATGTGGGTGTCCGAGGGTCACTGCCAGCTCACAGCAGGGGGAGCAGGGCTGCCCACAGGCTTGTCTGCAGCTCCTGGGGACAGGCTCTGGTTCCTGCAGTGGAGAATGAGATGAAAACCCCCTTGGCAGGGCTGGGTGGATTCCCTTGGGGGTTTCCGGTGGGACACGGATCAAGTGCAGGCATTTGAAAGGCTGCGGCACCTTTGATCGTGTAATGAGTCAGCCCGAGACCAGCGCGTGCATGGGCAGATGCTGAGGTCGTCTTTGTCAGAGTTAAACGCCTTCTTCAAAGCATTTGTGGGGAAATGAGTCCCCTTTTAAGATAAAGATGTAACACCAGGCTCCCTGCCTGCCTCTGGCAGAGCTTGCTGGCGAGGTGGGGAAGTAGGGAATCCTCACAGAAAGCTAGTGAGCAATTCCAGGGAATAATAAGATGTATTTATTTCTTTCCACTGTTTCCATGTTTCCTTGCTGGATTTTTCCTCTGGAAACTCTGTTTCATAAATCCTGTTGTGGTTTGGCTTTTTGGAGTGTGTCGTTATGGGAATGGAGCTGGCAAGTGGAGTGGGATGGGGAAGAAGATGAGAGCCTTTGGTGTTTCCTTCAGTTCTGTGGGCAGATTTTGCAGAGCTGCTCGTTTTTCAAGCACCGGCGTGCTCAGCTCATCACCAGCATGTCCTGCCACTGCAATGTGGAAGCAAAAATCCAGGTGGTGGCATAGGGAAAGGGGGAAAATCATATCAGCAAGTCTGATTCCAAGAGGGAATCCAAGCATCCTGGAAACGTGTCTCCAGTCCAGGAGGTGATCATGATGCTACCAGCCCTGTGGTTGTGCCTCAATGTAGTGACAGCTGTGACACCCATGTCCCATCAGCTGCAGGGTGCTGAATTTCTCTGAGGCTAGAGCAAGGGCAGACGTGTCAAATGACTCTAACTCCTCCAGGCTGGAGAGATGTGACTCTGCTGTGTCTATTGCACAGGTCAGGCTTTCCCTGTAAGCCTCCATTAAGTAAATGGGATTTTAATGCATGTCCCAAGGGCTGGGAGCAGCAAAGTTGTGCCAGTAAGGCAGAGCTGGACTGTTCTGGTGGCTGAGGCACCTGTTGGCACCTGTGGGACAATGCCAGCCCTTGTGCCACTGGGCTCCTCTCTGCAGCCTTTCCTTCTGCCTGCACATGGTGTGGCTGCTTCTCCGTTGGCCCACTGCTGCTGGTTTCCAGATGCTTACAGATGCTTTCTTTTCAAAGGCATGGACAGATGGCTGCAAGCAGTTGAATGAGTGTATCTGAGTTTTCATGGCTGAGCTGTGTGGTGGTAACAGATCCCTATATATTCCTGGGCTGGGGCAGGTGGAAAATCCTGTAGGATGGCCCCAGAGACAGCTCAGGATAACCTGGTTTACATCATGTATGTTGTGAATGAGGAGGGCTGGTACAGCCTGGACTTACGCTTCAGTAAGGGGAGGCAGCTGAGTGTCTTTCAAGAGAATTATCTTAAAACCCAGGGCATGATTCTGCATCCTCCAGTGTGATGGTGGATGCCCTGGGCCACCCTGTGAGTAAGGACCTTGGCAAAACCCAGCAGGGATGGAAAAGAATTGGGTTGGTGTGAAAGGAAGGACAGAAATGGATTGAGATGGGCAGGGATGGAGGAAGGCCAGAGGTGACTCCCACCCTGCACCTTTGCTGGGCACCAGTGAGGAAGCTGCCTGTAGGTCTGTCTAGGGGCTGGGGGGACACTGACTGTCTGGTTCCACTGCTCTTCAGGATTTCCCCTTCTCCTTAGGGTAGAGAGATGGATATGAAGCCCAAAGCACTGCAGTTCAGCCCTTCAGCCCTGACAGCTGCTGCTCCAGATGCAGGCTGTGCTGGAGCTGAGTATTCACTAAGGATGCATCCTCCTGCCAAGAGGAGATCTGAGGAACAGTCGGGGGGCTCGCAGGCGGCTGTGCTGTGCCTGCACAGATGCTGTTTTCATCAACACTGTGTTTATAATTCCCCTTCTTAATGGGCCTCCCCTGCTCTGCTCTTGGTGCCATTCAACTTCCTCCTGTTCCTCCTCCCTGCCCTTCACTCCATGTCCTTCCTTCCTTCAGGGACGTGCTGCGCCACAGAATTAGCCTGAGTGTCTGTGTGTGTGTGCAGTGCTCACACCTCCTGTCCCGCTCCTGTTTGCTGCTCTGGCTTATCTCACTCCTGTGGATGCTGTTTTTGTTTTCTGCCCCTGCTGTTTAGTGTGATGAAGAGCTTTGGGCTCCTTTGGGCATGTGGCATGCCTGGAGCTGGCAATGCAGGAAGAAGAGTGAGGAGGCTGAATCCAGCACTGCTGGCTCTCCACACTTCCCGTCAGCTACAGCTTTGCTTTGGGTCATGTGTGGAGACAGCTGGAACCTCTCCATGGTCACTGGAGGTGCCTGCACACTCAGGGAGGAGTCAGTCCCTGAAGCTACCCCTTGGTCTGGGCTCATCCTGCAGTGATGCTTTTGGCTCTGTACCCACCCTGGAGAGGCATCTTTCCTGTCCTTCTGCACCTCTGCTTCTCTGCAGCCCTGTGAGGTGTTTCCCTAGCATGGCATTACCAAGTTTGGGATCATTTATGGAAGTGGAAGGGAGCAGTGCTAGGAGTTTTTGGCTCAGCTGTGGGGTGAGATGTGGGCAAGCGTGGGGGCTGTGGGGAAGCTCTGGTTTTGTCCCTGGGGCACTCAAAGTTGGGCAGAGCTGCTTTGTTGCCTGCGAGGATGCCTGCCCTGCCTGGGGGAGGTTTCAGGCCAGCAGTGAGCCTGGACGTGTTTTGGGATGGGGCACTTGGCACAGAGTGACCCTGAAATGCTGCTCTGAGGATGGTGCCATGCCTCTCTCACGAGGTCATTGGGAGGCAAGGAGGGCACTGCCAGTGGGTCTGGCCCCCTTTCCCTGCCTCTCTTGGGCTTCATCTCCACCGGCAGGGCTGGGGGGGAGGCAGATGGGGAACAAGCTGTGGGTCCATGTCAGTGCTGCACCCCACCATCGGTTTTCTGCCTCGCTGGGCTTCTTGCTCTCCTGGCACGCTTTGGGGAGGCGGAACACTTCAACACATGAAGGAGAGCCTCCCTCTAATTACCAGGAGTGATGAAAGCCTCTTAGGCAAGGAGTGATGAGGGAAGAGTGCCTGACCGTGGGAAGGAGAGAGACGGCACAGATGGCATCATGCTGCCGAGCAACCTGCTCCTGTGCCAGGAACAGACAGCAGTGGCACACGGACACACCCGGATCTGGACACACTGGGACACAGCCCCAGCCTGACCAGCAGCCAGGGATCCCTGCCTCAGCTCCTGTCCTGGGCTTTGGGCAGCCTTGCAGGGTGCTGTGGTGGTCAAACAGCCGTGCTGAGGCCAGCAGGACCGAGGCAGGCTGTAAACAGTGTTTCACCATGTTACTGGCACCCGAGTGCTGACTCACCACTTTGGCCTGGACAGGGTCTAAATGCAGCAGAAATGCTGCAGAGCAAGGTGTGTGTGGTGAGTGCTCTCACAGTGGCATTTGATGTCCTTATGGCAGAAGGAGAAGCTTGGCAGAAGGGACAGTGTGGAAACCATTGCCGAAGATGGGGCTTTAGGAATGGCTCAGTTAAGTTAGAAGCAACTGGGAGGGCTAAAGTAGGAAGGGGGAACCATGTACCTCAGTGTGTATGTGGAGGATAACCTGAGATCCTTTGACATGTGGAGACCAGGAGACCAGCTGGGACCTGCAGTAATTAAATGGCAAAGGAGACCCTCAGGTGAGGAGGATCTTGAAATAGCCAAGATTTGGCTTTGTCCCTGAAGAACTGCAAAGTGGAGCTGCAGCTGTTTGGGCTGGGCTGCCTGGGGCAGGGCTGCATCAGGAACTTCACCCGGCTGCTTTGAGATGCCTTGTGAGGTGGTGGAAAGGGGACTGGGGAGTATTTTTGAAGACCCTGAAGGGTCTGGTGACTGGAAAATCTCTTCTTTGGAGGATGGTGGGGGCAGTTCATGGGAGGTTGTGCTGCAGCTTGGTAGTTGGGCCCCAGCATGTGGCTTGTGGCTGCTTGTGTTTCTCTCTTATGTGACCTCTCTGGGGCTGTGCTATTCCCATGAGAATTAATCTGTATGTTCCCTGTCTTGCCCCTCCGTATCCTGGGTTTATCTGTCCACTGGTCCTGCCTGAGCCCTTAGCAGGGGGGCAGGAGCTGTCCTTTGCCTTTGTTTGTGTTCCTTATTCCCCCCACCCTCTGCACCTCCCTCCATCAAAGCAACCAGAGATAGGAGGCTGTGGCTCTGCTTTTAAGTTGAATCTCTGCAGCTGAAATAAAATTGCATATATTTGCATAAGGAGCATCTCAATTAGCATATTTGTGGGTAAAGCTAAAAGGGCTGTTCATTTGGAAGTGAAAATGTGAGCGAAACATGGAAATGACTTCCAGCCCCCTTTGCAAGCAGCTTAATTAAATATTTCCTTAGTGTGTGTGCATGGATTTGGGAAGCTCTTGCTGTATATGTAATGGTGTGTGAAACCCCAGGGCGCGCCAGGAGACCTGGTCCTGAAAGCTTTGGGTGTGTCTTTTCACCCTGGGCTGCCCTCACCCTTTGGCTCTCTCAGGTCCCCACACCTCCAAAGTGACAGTTCTGCTGGAGGGCAAGGGATTTGGCATGCCAGGCTCTGCCACCAAGGATACCTTCTCCAGGAAGATTGTCTTTCTGCTGTCTCACAGGGTGACGCTGTGTTTGCCTGTCGTTTCCCAGGGGTAGAGGCAGAGAGGTACCTATGATTAGGAGGAGGATTGGGCTGGGCAGGGCTGCCTGCCTCCTGCCAGAGCTGTGTTCAGGGAAAGAGCCTGTCTTTGTTTAAATATAATTGCTTTGGGCCTGATCCTTTTGATGCTTGGATCAGTGAGGAGCAGGTATGAGCCTTCTAGGGATAAAACTAGTGCTGCTGCTTTTTTCTTTTCTTTTCTTCTTTTTTCTTTCCTTTTTTCCTTTTTTTTTTTTTTAAGCCACGCTGATTATTTTTACTGCCTTTTAGCTTATGCCTGAGCAGCTCTCCCATCTCCTCCTTGGGAGAACAGCTTGGGCTGCACAGAAATGCCTGGTGCACACTTGCCCTGTGAAGGCTCGTGTACTAACTGTGGGACCTGTCTGCTATGCCCCTGCTAGAGAGCATGGCAAGGAGGGCTCAGCCCCTCCTCTCCTCACAGGGGTGAAACCCCAAAAAGCCTCCCTCCAGCTGTGGGATGCCCTGTGCCTGCAAACAGGGATGCCTGGGAGGGGGTTAGCGGGGGAAGCTAACCAGGTTGTCCAAGTGCCACTCCTGTGAATGGCTGAAGGACTCTGCGTGTCCCCTCCTGCTTTGGGGAGAGTCATCAGGTCCCCGGGGCTGGTTTCATTGCTAAGAAGTGTGGAAAGCAGAGCATGGGGCTCCTGGCATCCCTGGGTCCTGAGCACAGCCTCCAGAAAAGATGGGGAGAGGGGAGCAGGAGTGATCCCTGGCAAAAAGAGCCCTGAGAGGAGTCTGGGGAGGGGGATGGAAGCGTCTGGGGCTGAGGAGGGGTGGAAGGCACAGACACAACGCACGCGTGGCTGCGGAGGGCTGGGGCTGAGGGGGCTGAGGGAGGGGGTCACACACAACCTATTGTGAGCAGCTGAAAGGCGCTACAGTCCCGAAATGTTAATCTGACCCAACCTTTCGCCAGTTATAATTTTCCTCTCAATGAGCATGCATTAATCTGGCCCTTTCTCCCCTGTTCCCCTGCGGTGCAGAGCCCTTGTTCTGCCGCCTCTTGCTAAAACCGCCTTTCAGTGAACCCAAATAAAGCTCCCAAAGTCTGGAGCTCGGCCCCTGCTGGAGGGGGGTGGTCAGGGTCAGCCTGCCAGGAGGAGGAGGGAACGTGGCCTCTTCAGCTGGGACACAAATCCTGCAGTGCCTGAAAGACTGTATCCCCCCACCCTGCCATGGGCAAAGCCTGGGGGTGCAGGTTGTGCAGGCATCTCCCTCCAGTCCCTCAAGCCCCATGGATAAGGGATCCTTTCCACCCCGAGGTACGGGATCACCTGTGGATGCTGTCCTGCTGAAGCATCTCAAGAAATGTTCCTGTGGCCTCTGCCTTGATGCTGCCCTAACGCTGCTCACTTCTCTCCCTCTGCAGCTGCCTGTCCTGTGTGAATGGCTCCTTCCCCTGCCACTGGTGCAAGTACCGCCACATCTGCACCCACAACGCTGCTGACTGCTCTTTCCTGGAGGGACGTGTCAAACTCTCTGAGGTAAGACAGTGTGAGATTGCTCCCCTCCCCTGTTCTGGTCCTGTCATGGTCCCCTGCCCTCTGGGGAAGGGTTTAGAAGAAGGCAAACTCCTTCAGAAACTATTCTCACTGCCTCTCCTGGGGTGCTGGAACTGCCTGAGGAGCAGTGAGGGAGGAAAGGGAAATGCTGAGGGAACTATGTGCTGGTGGGGAGAGGCAGCTTGGGAAGTCGGCTGAAGCCCGGAGCAATTTAGGCTGAATGAAAGGAAAAACAAAGGCAGAGACGGTAAAGCATTTTCCTTTGATGTTTGTGAAGGGAGCAAGCTTGAACTGTCATTACAGCACAACTTGTTTTTGGAGAGGGGAAGGTTGAAATCTGTAAAACAAACTGTTTTTGCTGCACCTCACGCCTTCTTCATCTCAACTGCTTTGCTAAGGAACATGTTCTTTTGTGGGGGTTCATCCTGTGCAGCATCCGTGCCACCCACTGGGGAAACCTGCCATTGGCAGGGTGTTTGCAGGATGTCCTGCTGTCCCCAGCCTGTGGTGGCATTGCTGGCTGCTTGGCTTGGGTATGGAGGTCTGGCAAGCCACTGCTGGCTCTACAGTAAATGCTGATTTGGATCCTGAAGGGAGAGTTACGGGAAGGAAACTCTGCCCCTATTCTGGAAGGGGGCTCCAGTTGAACTTATCTGTACATGGCCCCAGTGGGAAGGGTCCTGCTGCCTCCAGGGGAATTTACTAAACTGAGAAAGTTGGAAGAAGCTGTCTTCTCCTAGCTTGTGCTGTGGAGAAATCCAGTGAGCAATCTGCTTATCTCAGGCATCCCAGAAGCCTGCTCCTGAGGTCATGCTTCCAGCCAGCCCTGGCATTGCTTCTGCAAATGCAGCATGTGGTGTCCAGACCACCACAAGCCAGCAGTTCTTTTTTGCCCATTCCCCTCACTGAGGCCATGGGATCTGCCCCCTCCCTGCCAGGTGAACCCCAAAGCCTCTGGCTGTACCCCACAGTGGTGGTGCCCTTGGGACATGTGCAGCTCTCCCACGGACTGGCTCAGGAACTTGTGTCAGTCCCCAGTGTGAACAGGGTGTCCCCCAGCAGACCTTTTGGCCGCACTGGGAAATGGACCAGTGCCTGGTTTGAGGTTTGGATCGCCTGGCTCAGTCTGTTTGCACATTGGTGTGGCCTCAGCAGTTCCCAGCAGGGATGGTGAGGCACCCTCAGACCAGCTGCAGCTGTGGGCTCTGTGCCCAGGCTGGGATGAGGCATCCTGTCCTCACCCCTGGCCATCCTGGTCCCCAGCAGGATGGTGTGGTGGTTTGGGGAGCTCGGTGCCAGTCCCATGGCAGCACTGGACAAGTTAGTGGTACACATCCAGCCCCATCCTCTCTGTAGGAAGATTATTTTTAGCAGGATTTGGTCTGTCTGTGTTGGCTGGAGTGTGGTGGGCACTGGTCAGGAAACGCAGGGACAGAGGGTAACTCTGTCTCTGCTCCTTCCCGTGGGTAGTTCACCACAATTTCCTGGGTAGGAAAGTGATTGTTTTGTAGAAAAACAGAGTGACCCGTGGTGCTCTGTCCTGGGCATGCCAGGAATGTGTGTCTGGATTTCTGGGGGTGGCAGGGCTGGAATGGGGCATGGGTAGGAGCCACCACTCACATAAATGTGCCTGGACACGGTGACAGCAGTCAGGATGTCCCTGTCCACTGGCTGTGGTAGCTTTAAAGCCTGGGCTCTGGAGATTGCCCTCCTCTGTAGCTTTACTGGGGGAGTGCAGGGCTGGGGAAAAGGTGATGAAGCAGCACTGGCTGCTGTTCATTTTTTTTCCACTCGTGGTGTCCAGTGGTGGCCAAAGGGTGGTCAGTGATGGACATTGGAGTGTCCCATCCCAGAAGGCTGCTCTTTTGAGACAGCCCCTGCTGATGCAGAGCTGCTGTGGAGGGTGAAAGGCTCCTGGACTGTGGGGAACAAGTATGTTGGTTCAGATTAGGTAGGTTCAGCTTGCGTTTGTTCTTCATTCCCCATCAGTGGGAATGGCTGAGGACTTTGTGAAGCAACCTCAGAGCTAGGGTCAGGCCCAGTCCCAGACTGCCTTCATCCTCTCTCTGATGATGCACAGCCTTGCAGCTGGAGCTGGCATCTGCCAGAGAAATCCAAATTTTGCATTTGCAAAATGATTCTAAATTGCATTTGCAATGTGATTCTAAAGCTCTTACCTCTCCAGACAAACCTGGACACCCATGCAATGTTCTTATCCAGCTAGAAAAGTGGTTTTAATAGAGAAAATCTGAGTTGTGGGATGTTTGGGAATTTGTGTGAGTTGGGGCCTTGCTTTTCTGCTTATCTCATGCCTTCATAGCTGCCTGCTCCTGGGCCTGGGGCTCTGCTGGGAGGGGCTATTTCTGGCAGGACACAGAGCTCTGTGGGCTGTGCAGAGTGTTCCCAAGGGATGGAAGCACTGGGCAATGCCAGAGCAAGTTGTGTCAGCAGTTGGACTTGCTCATAGGGGAAATGAGTTGTCCATGTACCCCCACCCCTCCGGGCACCCTGGGCGCCCACCAGCACCAGGTGCTTCCTGTTTGGGCACAGGCTGACATTTTTGCTGGATGAGACACTTCTGCTGGCAGATGTGGAGCGTGTGACATCATGGGGGGATTCGGCTCAAACTGCGAATGGGCAGAGTGACCCCACCTGCCTGTGTGGGGAGAGGGACACACGTGCCTGCAAACAGCCATGGTGAGCCCAGCCTGGGGGACATGGACTTACCCACCACCCCAGCTGGGCTGCAGCAATAATTACTGAAAAAAGAGGAGATGGAAGTGTTGGAGAGTGAGCCAGGAGTTAATACTTGCCAAGTGTGCGTGTGCCCTGTGGGGAAGGCTTGTGCCACCCATGGGGTCCCCCTGCCATGTGGAGGAGATCAAGCAGGTGGGGGCTGCTTCCTCTGACAGCACTTCCAAGCTGGGAACTGGTGGGGAGCAGCCACCATGCAGTCATGGGGACACTCTATGGAAATGGCAGCGGGCATGAGGTGTCTCCCCACTGAGTTGAGCTGATTCTGGAAGTGGGGGGAAACTGAAGCCCCACTTTGCAGAGTGGCAACCGTGATACGGAGCAGGGAGGCAGCAGAGCAGAGCCCAGCACCCCCAGACTGCCCCAGCCCTGTTGCCATCTCTGGTTTGGGGCTGACACTACTGTTCCTCTCAGCTTTTATTTTGTTTAGTATGTTTTGGAGATAAATAGTTTCTTCCCTTGAAAACTGTGCTTTTGGGGAATACAAACTTGTGAGGAACAGAATACCCAGAGTAAAAGTAGTTGGGTTTGTCTGTCAAGATTCACTAAATGAAACAATTTCTTTTTCTTTTCTCTGCATTGTTTGAAAGTTAATCATACCGACTGAGATAAAGCCTGGCACTTTGCAAGGTTCAGCCTGGCTTGCTGCAGGATGGCAGGAGGCAGCTGGGCAGCCTTGGTCACACATTGCTGCTGGTGTCCTTGGGGCCAGAGCTGTCCCTGCAGCCGCACTGTGGCCATGGGAAGCTTTGTGAGAGCAGTGGAGCAGCTGCGTCCACCGCATTTCTGTTTTTAAAGCAGCTCACATGTTTTTCCCTCTTGATGTTATTTCAAGCCAACACTCCCAGGAGTAGCTGCCATAGGTGTGAGACCTCTGCCTGCCTCGGCAAAGCCAGCGTGGGATTGCATCAGGCTGTTGTTGCCGAAGTGTTACCCGCTGGGGCTGCAGAGCTGTTTTGCTGCCTGAGCTCGTTTATTTTTGCTCCGTCCTGCTCCCCTGTGCTTTGCACACAAGAGTCACCAGCTCCCCTGGAGCAGCTGGGAGCCCGCAGCTATTAAAAGTAGAGTGCTTTGCCCTCCCGATGTCTCCTTCCCCAGGGGCTGGCAGGGAGGTGCTTTCCTCTCCAGCTCAGACTCAGCAGCATCCCCTGGCTGGAGTCACTGTCTGCTGGGCAGCCTGCAGCTGGGCTGGGTGGGGTGACAATGCTTCAAGCTGGTGCAGATAGAAGCAGCAGCAACTAAATTTGCTGCAGAGCAGGTTTTCTGCCACACTGCAGGAGCACATTGCTGTATCAAAGAGGGAAAAGGCTTTTCTGTCTACTTATGGAGGGAGAGGGATGGAGGCTGTAAGGGAAACAGGATGGCTGAGCAGGTAGCTTGACAATGCACCATCCAATGGACATTAACTCTAAAACCTACTGGCTGCAATGATGGCATTGACATCCATATTGTTACCAGTTGGCCAAACACGTGTTGCTGTTGCAGTGGCAGGTTACAGATTCCAGAGATGGATCCTCTCCCCACCTCCCACCTAAATCAACCTGAGCTGTAGAAAACACTCTACTGCCCTGCCACTAGATTCCTTTGTGCTTTTTCTTTCTGTTTTCAGGGCTTTGGACAGAGCAGGCATAGAAGGCTGGTTTGAGGTTGCTGCACATGAGGATTTTCTCAAGCATGTGCTCAGAGTGGTGTTTTTGCAGTCATTGCCAAGCCTGCCAGCCAGAAGAGGGTCACAGGGGTGCTGGGGGAGGCTGTACAGTGTTTCCGTCTCATCATCTGCCTGTTGTTCCCCTTGCAGGACTGCCCTCAGATCCTGCCTTCCACCCAGATCTACATCCCCGTGGGTGTGGTGAAACCCATCACTCTGACAGCCAAGAACCTGCCCCAGCCGCAGTCAGGCCAGCGCAACTACGAGTGCATCTTCCACATCCCCGGCAGCACCACCCGCGTCACTGCCCTGCGCTTCAACAGCACCAGCATCCAGTGCCAGAACACCTCGGTGAGTGTGACGCCAGCTCTCCTTGGCGTGGGCCCTGTCTCTGGGCTGCTCCCTCCTGCCTGCCCCAGGACCATCCCAGCTCCTTGCATGGGCAGTTTTGCTCTCTGATGGGCAGGTAGTGGGGTTTTTGTTGCTTGTGGGGTGTGAGGAGGGCTCCCTGCCACTGCCTTCAGGTGCACCGGGAGGCTGCTTGGGGTTGTTCCAGATAGGATCAATGCCAAAGCCACCAGGCTTTAGGAGCACTTTCAAGGAAATTGGGTTTGGAAAGCTGAAGAAAGTTGCCTGGACTGGAGCCAGCTGGGCCCAGATGTGCTGAAGCCCCCCTGACACCAAGCTATCCCATTTTACAGGCGGGAAGGAGGTAACACCTCTGTGTCCCGTTGCACACATGGAGCCCTCCACATGCAGCTGTGCCTGCCGGCCCTGCAAGCGCTTCCCCTGCAGCCTCTGTCCATTCCTGACTCCATCCCTGATCTGACCAGCAGCTGCCTCCTTCCCCTGCCTCTGTGCCTGCCTCCATCCCATGCTCCCTGCATTGCTCCCTGCCTCTGTGTCCTTGCCCCCTGCAGTCCTGTCGCTTCAGCTCTCTCCTCCAGGCATCTCTGCCTTCTCTGCCCTCTCCAGGCATCTTATCCCCTAAGTAGGAAGGAGTTTAGCAGCCCTGGGTGACCTCTGTGTGTGCCTCTGGCTGTGCACCAGGCCCATGAATAAAGCTACTCTGGGTGCTAATAGCCCCACTGGGAGCTGCCATTGCTCAGCTCCTCAGCTGCCTGCTATGCTCTACACTGATCTGCCCTCATCTGAATGGAGCCAGCCCCTCCCTTTGCTCTCCCATTTAATCCTTTTAAAATTTGTTTTTCATCTCTCATACTGTGAAAGCTCATTTGCAGCCTAACACCAATGCCGATCCCTGCTCCCTTTGGTGGCACAAGTGACATTTAGAAGCCATTGAAGATGAGCACTGGTTTCCTCCCTCCTCCAGTGATCCCAGGGCTGCAGAGCCTTTGGACAGGAGGAGCATCCTGAGCCATTGCCTCCTGCCCTGGGCAGCAGTCCTGGGGGGATGCTATGCAGCCAACCCAGCCTCCTGCCAGGTCTCCTCTGCCTGGAGCTGGCAGCTGTCTCCTGCCCAGTTCTGTAGTGTGGGGTTTGGCCGAGTTTATTCCAGAGCATTTTGGGATGTGTGTGCTGCAGGATGCTCCCTGTGGGGAAGTGCTGTGGCTGCACAGTGCTGTCAGCAGCAGCCTGATGGCTCCTGTGGGCTGTTGGGGAGAGGGGCCCGTGCCAGAGGGGAGCCTTTGCATAACGGAGGTGGAGCTTGCAGAGAGGCTCTGAACGATGTGGACTCATTTCTCCCCAGTATGTTTCAATTTGTCAAGCAGGAGGGAGAGTCTAAAGGACAGTGCATTCCCTGTGTTTCCCAAGGGATGCCGTGGCTGCCAGGTTTGGTGCCATGAGCTGCATGGCCTCTGCAGCTCTCCAAAGGGATAGGTCAGCTGTATAGGACAGTGCCTTATCCTGGGCTGACAGTGGTGGATGTTTGACCTGGAAATTGTCAGGGATGCCTGAAAACAGCACAAATTGTCAGAAGGGCACGTGTGTGGTATTGTGAGGTGTATGGGGAACAGGTAGCAGCAGCTCCATGGGGCTGCAGTCTGGGGCAGGAGATGTGGCTTTTGGGTGCAGGGTGGCTTCACAAAGAGAAAAAGAGAGTTTTGACTTGAAAGAAGCTGCTTTGCTTTCAGGGTCTGCTCGCCTGCTTTAATGTTTGAGGGCATTGAGCCAGGCTGCATTATGGTGTGGGGGATTCAGATTCACACTTGTGTGGTGTTTGTCTCCTTCGTGCCTTTTTGCAGTCCATCTGGCTGCTTGATAGTGCTTCAGGCTCTCCCTGCCATGGCCCAACAGCTTCTTCCATTGCACTTCATCCTTTGGGTTAGGATTTTGGTGTGGAGAACACTGGTGAGTGGAGAAATAGGAAAAGGATGACATCTTCCCAGCCAACAAGTGAAGGATGGATGCCAAAAGGCATTTAAGCATGCAGTGTTTCCAGTTCAGTGGGATCTAAACAAGAGGTTAAATACTCTGTGGAATTAGGAATGCTTTCCTGAATCTCTGGTGAATGAAAGGCATAATAAGTCAAGCCCCTTAAAACTCTTTGTCTTTTGTTTTAGTGCTTGTCAAACTCCAGTGACTTGTTAGCACTTTGAAGGAAGGACATCTTGGTTAAATATTCAGCAGTCCATTCATTAAGGTCTGAGTGTTGACTATAAACATCATTTGAAACACCCAATAGATCTTTGGCAAACTCAAGGGACGCCAGTCCTGATATTCCCAGCATCCCAGGCCATAAACCAAGGCGAAAGAACCTCTTCTGCCTCCTCACTTTAGTCCCTTTCTGCTCTTCAAGAGGAAAGCAACCCTAATAGTTTTCCACATGTATTGTGAAGATGCAAAAAGGAAAGACAAGCCTAACTAAGAAAATGAAGATCTTTGCCAATAAGCTAATTTTTGCAAATTGATTGCTTTTAATCTTCTGGAGGCAGACGTTTCCAGGCTTGCTTTTTGCAGCAGAGGATGGAGAAATGGTCACCTATCTTAATGTATAAGGTTGATCCCACTGAGATTCATTTTCCAAATACCCTTGCCTTTGCCTATTCTTTCCCATCTGACATCACTCAACAGAGTTCATCCTCCTGATTGCTGCAAAAATGAAACAGTTTTGCAGCTGAAAAGTGCCTCAGTCCCCAATCTGCACTAATGCTTGTAACATTGGACTTGATCTGTTTTAGTCCTGCCCTTTGCAAAATGGCTACAGGTGTTTCTGACTGTCAAGAGTTTGGCTTTCTCTCTCTAAAGTGTTCCTCTTAAGGCTGAAATATCCCCAGAGCTGCTGTTTCCCTTTAAATGTATAAATAGGAAGAACCCCATGTCTTTTCATGAGCTTGTTGTCTCAGCACTTTAAATTAAGCATCATGCCTCAGTTATTTCCCCTTCTTTTTAACCAAAGCCCCACGTGGTGAGGAGCAGCTGTGTCACCTCCCTGGCTCTCTTCTGGTTCCTTTCTCACTAGTGCCCCTGGCATGGAGAGCCCACCTTGCCCACTGTTTCTGCTGTGGCTGTGGAGGTTCCTGCCCTCTGGCTAGACTTGGGTTGGGATGTTCACCCTGGAGTGAACATTACTGTTGGGACAAAGTGATGTGATGCAGAGCAAGCTGGGCTGGCAGGGTGGGCACATGTGTGGTACCCCAGCGTGGATGCTAAAGCCCAGCCCCAGGTGTAGATGCTGTGGAGTGAAGTAAGACCTCTCAGATTTATGTTTTCTGGATATTTTTTTCTTGCTGTAGAACCTGGGTGTTGCTCTTCCCAGGGTCTCATACCACGCTGGATTTGAGGCAAGAGGAATCCAGGTGAAGAAGCCTGTGTGTGATGGGGGAGGAAGGGAGGAGATCCATGTGAAAAGAGAAAAAGGAGATGCACAGTCAGAGGCTGAGCTTCACTGACAAGTTGTGCTGTTGTGCGGATGACAGTATTTTACTCGGCCCAGGGTATATTTATAGAGGAACATAAATCATACACACATGCCCTGTTCTGAGCACTGCACACCTCCAGTATATGTATCTCTAATTAACCAGCCATGGAGAGGGAAGCAGGACTGGAGCCCACAGCCCCAGCTCCATTCGCCAACAAAGCCGCGCTCTCCGTCCTAGCGGTGCCTACATTTATCTTTCCTGCAGCAGTGTTTAAAGTGAAAAGGGAGTATCAGGAGAGTTTGATAGGATCCAATTAAATTCCAGCAGATAAAATAATGATGAATTGCAGTTGAGCCCTGGCGAGATGCGATGTACATTACTGCCGTCCCCGTAGTGCGGGGAAGGAGTTGAGGTCATCAACTGCAGAAAAATAGGACACAGCTGCAGCCCAAGCACTCCTCCAGAAATGCAGCCCAGGGGGATGGTGCATGTGGGAGTGAGGGGGGTTGCACAGGAAATTTGGATGTGTGGGTTTGCTTGCAGAGGAGCAGCCCCTCTGCTGCCTTCCCCAGGGATGGGCTGGGCAGGTTGTGGCTGACGTGGGATGGATGCCCTGTGGAAAGGGGTGTGATGGCTGTGGGGCTGCCCTGCCTCCTCTGGGATGGGAAGGGCTAGTGCCTTGTCTGGTTGGCGTGGCATTTGCAGGAGCATCCCGAAATGCATCTCAGTGTGATCTGCCCACAGATTTGGGGTGTTTCCTGCTAGCTGCAGCTGGGTCCCCTGTGTGGTTCCCTGGAGGCACCTTCTCAAAGTGCTGAATCTCTCATCCCAAGGGAAGCTGGGTACCTCTCAGTGCCTGTTGCTGCTAACTGGTGGGTGTGTGAGCAGTGGGCTTGCTAGAATCAAAAGTGGGACTTTCAGGGCAGGTGACAGCCACAGCCCTTGTTGTGTGCAGGGCTGATGGCATTCCCCGCATGGGGACAGGGTGGATGTGAGAATCAGAGGTGTGAAAAGAACATGAGGTCGGTGGTTGTTACTTGGGGAGATGCTTGGAGATAAGTTTTGGGTAAAGAGCCTTGAGAAAGGCCTAGTGGGGAGTTCTCTTGCCTGAACTGCATCTCTGCAGAAGGAGACCTTGCTGGGAAGACCAGTATCCAGGTGGGTGGGGCTGAAACATCCTCTGTCCTCTCTTCCACATTCGCCTTGTAAGCTCTTCAGGGAGGGACAGAGAGGCTGGCTGGGTTAGGTAAGGAGCCAGGCAGTTCTCATCTCAGTTGCTGACTCACTTGATGACATCTTTTCTCCCATCCCCTTCTGTGGGCTGTGCTGCATCAGAACACATCACTTTTCGGCACCGTTGGTTTGCTCTCAGGCTGTGCCTGTTGTTTTTTGCTCCCAGAGCAAACATCCCTTTCCCATAGCTTGTCCTCATAGCAGTTGCCAAGCCAAATCATCCTTTGGCACAGCTGGGGGTCCTGGGCAGCTTTGTAGAGTGAAAGATGGTCTGACAGCAGGACTGCCTGGGTAGGTGCGTCCCCCCACTCACATCCATCCTGGCCTACTCTCCTGCCACCCATCCCAGTCTGCTGCCAGCCACTGGGATTGATTAACTGGGAGGTTAATAAGCATTAAGTGTTTAATGGATGTTTGACACCCTGTTAGCTCCAAACAGGGAGGAGCCAGTGTGATGGAACCTGTTGGCTGTCTGTGAGCTCTTTTTTGGATTCCATAGGATGGACAGATTGGTAAGCACCCCCTGCCTGATCCCACCAGTTGTGGGGCCTTCAGAGTTGGAAGTTGACTGCTGCCTTACTTGGATGCTGCTGCCTCCCTGGCTGTGGCTGTGCCTGTGGGTGGAGAGGCCACTTTTGTACTTACACTATGGCAAGGGCTGTTGTGAGGAGGCCTTTTGGAAACACCTTTCAAAATACGAGATACTTTGAAAATTAGAGAGGGTTCTGATGGATGTCCAAGTCCCAGGAGGCCAAGCCCAGAGCCCCTGCAGCTGCAGCTCCTGCCTATGTGCAGCCAAGTCCTAACTCCAGCTCCAGCATTCCACAGGGACCAGGAACAGTATTGAAGCCACAGACCCACTGCTGTTTCTGCAGGGCAGGTTAGAGGCTGCTGACAGACACGCAGATGCAGAGGACACATTTTTCATTGCTATCCATATTCCCTTGGTGATCCCAGCTTTGAACACCAGCTGAGGCAACGACTCCTGCTCTGCCACTCCCTTCACACAGTCCTGTGCTCCCACTGCTCCCCGCTGTCTGCTCCAGCTCCCTGCCACAGCAAAGTCAGCATCCTTGGTACTGTGTCCTTTCCCAGAGGGAGACAGTCTCTCATGCAATTGGCCTCTTACCGTCTCAGGACCGGTGCATGAAGAGTTAATGTTCTCCCTCCCTCTCCCCCTATTCCTCTTCCTCCAGCCCACCTCCCAGAAGAACTAATTTCCAAAAGCAGCCGGGGCAGAGAGATGCAAATAAGTGTTTTGGACAGCTGCAGGCTGGATGCCTTCCCGAGATGCCAGAGCCCCAAATGAGACATGTCAGAGTACAAATTGAAAATGCCAATTTCACTTACGCTGCCACGTGGCTCGTCACAGCTAAATTCTGCTCCGGCGCTGCCACCACCCTCCCCAGCATGTGCTCCCTCCTGCTGCCAGGGAATGGTCTCTGCTCACTGCTACGGGTCTGGCCAGCTCCTCGTTGTGGTTCTGTTGAGGGTATCCTTGAGTAGGATAGGGCAAGGTGAACAGATCTGGATTCCCAGCCAAGTTCTGGCTTCATCTTCCCAGGCCTGGTAACAGGAATGTTGCTGAGTGGCTCTGGTGGTAGATGGTGCGTGGTGGAGATGTGGTGAAGGTCGTCTGAGCAAACATGACGAGAAGTGCCATGTCTGGGGGGTTGTGTTGGGGGGTGATGGGGCTCTGCCTGTAGAGAGGAGATGGTGGTGGAGCTGCTGGATTTGCAGCTGGGTGTGTTATGTCTGACCAGCAGCTGTGTATGGCTGACCAGCAGCAGCCTTCCTTCCTGGGGAGGGCTTCATTTTGCGGTCCTCCACCCTGTGTTTGGGTGGAGTGGCTCGTGGACAAAGGATCACCAACAAAAAGCTGTAATGGAGGACCAGGCTTGGCACTCATTGGCACCCTGTAGAGCTGAGGAAGGGGTGTGTTGCCATAGCCAGGTCTGACACTGGACGTGTGCCCCATTTTGGTGCCATGTCTGGTGCTGAACTGGTGGTGATGCCTGTCTGGGAGAGACTCAGAGCAGAAGGGACCAGCTTTGATGGTCAGGTGAGAAGACTTAAGTGTTGTTTTCCTGGGCACACTGGTCTCCTTCACGGGCCACACACCTGGGGCTTGTGGAGGGGTCGAGTAGAACAGACCCACTGCAGAGGGTCCTGTGTGGGGCAGCAGCTGAGGCAGTGCTGGACATGCTGAGGCCACCTCTTCTTGGCACGGCCTGGGGCCATGAAAGGTGATGTTGGGACTGGCTGGAGGTGGTGGCAGGGCTGGGGCCAGCCCATGGCCGGGTGAACCACTGCCCGTGCATCTGCCGCTCTCTAACAAACTCCAGCAACCCATGAATCATTCATTTAATCTCTCCTGACACGCCTGTCATTTTCTCAGGCGAGGAGCGGGGAATCTCTTGCCGAAGGAGGTCATTAGCTGTCAGGGATGGTTCCAAATGCCTTCCTGCCTCCGTATCGATTAAACCTCTCTGTCTGCATGCAGGGGCTTTGCAGGGAATACTGATGGTGCTGCTGGGGCTGGGACTCAAGTGTTGAGGCGGGGGAGAGGAGTCTGGATGGGGAGAAAGCACTGGCCAGGCTGGAAGGAGAAATGGAGGTGGATATGTCTGGACAGCAGCCGGTCCAAGGGCCTGAGGTTTGGGTCCCCTGAAGCTAGAGGGGTAGGATTCCACCTTCCTACATGGAAACTCAGGGTGGTGGTTCCAGTCCTGAAATGGAGTGCAGCCGATGTCCAAGCACAGTGTGGAGCTGGGAGTGGGGCATCTGGGGGTGTGCTGTGGAGGGGAGGAATGCTCTCTGCTGAGATCTTTCTGAGGGATAGTGTGGCACTGGAGTGGTCCTCGGCTCTGTCCCACTCACAGCCATGTGACCACAGCTTTATGTAATTTTGTTATGGGTGATGGGGCTGGAGGGGGCTGTGAGGGACATCCTCCCTCTGGCTGTTGGGGGTGACTCTACTGAATCCACTCATGTGATGTGCCCAGCCTGTCTGCCCCAAGCTTCACTAGTGGTGACCATAATCCCAAATATCCAACTGAGCAGCCCTGGAGTGGGGAGGACATGGGGAAGGGCTCGGGAGCCTTGTGGGGAGAAGGATGGCTGCAGAGGCACCATCTGTTTTCTCCTCTTCCAGCAGCAGCAGCTTCAGACCTTTGAGTTGATGGGCTTTGGGTCTATTTACAAACCCTCTGTTTTGCTGCTTTATCTTTTTTTGTCAGTCCAGCCCACTGGTTTTATGTGCTGTGACTGATGCTTTGACGAGTGGCTGTCAGACCTGTTTGTTCCTAGCCAGCAAGTCCCAGCCAGGACCTCATCCCTCTCCTCTGGGCTGATGGGAGGCATCCATGTAATGTGGTTGTATGTCTCTCTATGCCCTTTACCACCAGGACATTTTGTCTCAATAATTAACAGGCTCTGCCTCCTTCTGTTTCCTCCTGCAGTATTTCTACGAAGGGAATGACATCAGTGACCTGCCCGTCAACTTGTCTGTGGTCTGGAATGGGAACTTTGTCATTGACAACCCCCAGAACATCCAGGGTGAGTGACAGATGGGATGGGACCTGGCCCAGTGCCCCTCAGCCTCCAGCCCACCCTGGCTCTGACCATAGTTTGCACCAGTGCTTTGATGGGTTTCTAAACAAGAGAGTTTTTCCAGGAAGCTTTGGGAGGCCCTCTACTTCAGTGTTGAGTCCAGGGTGCTGCTGGCTCCTGCCTGTGGGGGTTTGTCCCACTGGGAGTTGGTGGGAAGGGGCTAGAGCAGGTGCCTTTTTTCCCCCAAAAACCTTTGCCCATGGGTTGTGGGGCCCGTGCTGACCCCAGCCTCCTCCTGCCGTTGCAGCCCACCTGTACAAGTGCTCGGCGCTGCGGGAGAGCTGCGGTCTGTGCCTCAAGGCCGACCCGCGCTTCGAGTGCGGCTGGTGCGTGTCGGAGCGGCGCTGCTCCCTGCGCCAGCACTGCCTGGCCTACGAGAACAGCTGGATGCACGCCAGCAGCGGCAACAGCCGCTGCACCGACCCCAAGATCACCAGGGTACGTGGGGACGGGTGGGTGGTGATGGCCTGTGCCGAGGGACTGCGATGGGGGATGGAGGTGGGGATGTGGATGGGGCTCTCCCGTGGCAGCTCATAGCAGCCAAATCTACTCGGTGTTTAGTGCTTGAGTGTTTTTTGTCGCCACTTTCATTTCCAAGGCTAAAATCCTCATTTCCAAGGCTAAAATCCTCTCTCCACCACCCCCATGCACTGGGCTTTCTGGCTGATTTCCAAAATTCCAACCCCTCCTGCACATGACTGAGGGATCCAGGAAAGCTCTAGGTTGCTTCTTGTGTTGCCATGTGCACTGGGGCCAGTAGTTCATCATCATCATCCCATTTCCCTGACAGCTTTTTTGACCTTTGCTTATAAGACTGTGTATAGTAATATTCACATGCCTGTTGGGCTGGGATCCAGATTCACAAGGAGAGATTGGTGGATATTTCAGCTGGATACCTTCTGCTAACCCACAGCTGGCCGGGCCTCGATGGTGTTAATTACTGGAGTCTTAGCACAGGATCTGATCTGTTTGGGTTTCAGTGCCTTATCTGATGGAGGCTGGAAATGAGAGTCTTGACTTTTCCCAGTGTGTGCTGCCTGCCTCTCACGCGGATGGGCCCTGCAGTGTGCTGGGTGGCAGCCATGTGGAGAGAGGGGGGAACAGCCCTGCTGGGCATGGCCCTGCCTGCAAAGAGCCCTGCCTGCAAGAAGTCCTGCCTGCAGAGTTGCCTGGGGCTGGTGGAGTGCTGGCAGGAGAAGGGATCCATTCCTGAGGATGTGGGATTGAGCCTCAGAGCCTGCATCCCTACAATGGAGGTCTGCTGTTGTGTGCAGAGCGGCAGGGCTCCCTGTCAGCTTCCCACCGTTCTCAGGCTGAACTTCCCAAATCCGGAACCCTAGGGATGGTGGGAGTGGGGAATGCTGTGGGGCAGGTCATGGCCAGGGTGGCCTTGCTGTAGGCTGTGCCCTTGTCCTCTTGTGTTCAGGTGACCAGGGCTGCAGGCATTTACACACACAGCACTCACAGCAGCTTCCCAGCAGCTGATGGTGCCCAGCATTGGTAACAGCAGTTGGTCCAGAGCTGATGGTAACAGCTCTCCCACCCTGAATCATTATGAAATTTTACAGTAATTGCAGGTGCAGCAGGAACAGATCTGTTAGCAGGTGGGCTTGACCTTGGTGCTGCTCTGCGTTAGTGCCCTGGGCCGTGGCAGTCAGTGTGGATGTGCAGTAGCTGTTGGTGTGGTGCTGCTCCTGCAGCCTGCCTGTTGCCTGCTGCCCCCCACCACCCCAGTGCCACATCTGGGCTGTGGGCATGCTTGCAAATGGTCCAGAGAAAAGCCTCGTGCAGAGAGGGCAGCATAGGCCAGTGGGGGAGAAGAGTCTCCTACAGTGGTTTCATGAGGAGGTGGAGCCTGCTTCCTGCCCAGCTCACTGGAGTGCAGGTGTCTTCATGGGTGGTGGGGCTGGGCTGGGAGATGACCATGGTTCTTCGCCCTTGGGGTGAAGAATCATCTACCCGTTGTTCAGTGGTGGAGACAAGCCCCTGCCAAACCTCTGTGGTGTCTTGCCTAGTGCTCACTGTGACCCTCAGAGTGACATCCTTTCCCTTGGGAAGGGGGTACCCCGTGGCCTCTGCACCTCCTGGCTGTGCTGTGGCCACCAGAGCTGAGAGCAAGCCAACTGCTTGTACCCGCTGGAGCTGTTTGCTTGTTGATGTAAAAGGACCCTATGAAACCAATTAGGAGAAAAGCAGCGTTGTTTGTTGGGGCCAGGGGTCCGGAGGTGGAGGGGGGAAAGGGGGGGTTGAGCAGCTATTGCTGTCCTTGGCAGCTCCCCCCTCCCACACACCTTGTTTAGCTGTGACCTCCCTGTGCTGGGCGGCCAGCGATGTCGTTTCATTCCCGGGCTCCTTCCTCCCCGAACGCGTGGCCCTTGCCAGCTTTGCTGCGGAGGAGGAGGAATCGAACACGCCGGAGCAGCTTTTAACACTCATTTAGAATCTCCAAACAAACAGCCGCTTCTTGCCAGCCGCCCCGCCAGAGCTTTTGTAAGGGGAAGACCCAACCTGATGCTGGCTGCAGCTGCTAGAACGAGCTCCAATCTCAGACTTGGGCAGGGGCTGAACAAGGTTTAAGCAAACAGTGGCTCCCCACAGCCCCGGAGGGTTTTGTTGCTGTGTAAACAGTGAGCTGTGACTGCCTCGGCATGACCCAGGGCTCAGGCACCAGTCCTAGCTCTGATGCTGGCCTGGGACATGTCCTGCAGGATGCCTTTGTGGAAGAGGACTGGGTGCTCCTGTCTGAGTTCGTGTGCTGAAGGTCACCAGCCCAGTGTGAATCCAAAGGGCAGAAGTTAATCCCAGTGGCAGTGGCTGTAGTGGGACTGTGCAGAAACAGCCGCTGGCTCCATGCAGTCCATCAGGGCTGATGCTGTGGACAATGTCCACTGCTGCATGTTTCCCACCCTCAGCTCATCTGCTTTTCCTTGCTGTGGAGATGATGTTCAGGAATGAGCCCTTCACAAGGAGGAGGAGGAGGATCCATCTAGCTAAGGACCCAGGGCTGCAGCTGCCCTGATTTGCCAAGAATGCAAAGAGCTTACATGTGCTTGGTGGTGGCTTGAACCTGTCCCAGAGCTGGGCTTAGAGCAGGCAGAGGTGCCTGCCAGTGCTAGAGGGGATCTCAGCCAGGAGAGCAGAGGAGGCCATCACCTGCAACAGAACCATCCCTTCCCCTGGGTCAGGGTGTGATTTCTTCCTGGACTGACCCAGCTCACATTCCCCTCTCCCTGTCCTGCTGCCTGCAGCTGCCTTCTCCTCTGCAGTGTCTTTGTGTCACTGGGGACCCAGCTGTGTCCCTGGGCCCACCCAGGGCGTGCAGCTCTGCCATTCATCCCAGTTAGTGCTGCAGGTGGGCGCTTGACCTCGGGGCCAGCAATCACTGATATAAAACTGCCTGTAATTGCCTGGTTGGAGACAGCATCCCCACATACCTTGGAACAGGGCCCACACCTCTGTTCATCCCTCATTCTGCCACTGTCTGTCAGGCCACACCTGTCTGCTTTATTGGGCATCATCCTGGTAAATGAGGCATGGTGCTGTGGTGAGGTCCTCTCCCTTCCCAACTGGCCTCAGCAAAGTGTTTGCTGGTGAAGAGAAATGCATTTCCCCCCTGCCTGCCATTTCATCTCTGCAGGGACCTGTTGGAGATCCTTTCTCCTTTGAGGACATCTTGGACATGGGAATCTCATCCCTGGGCACCTGGGACCTGGCCAAAAGCCAGGCACATCCAGGGGTTTCCTTGCCAGTTCAGCTGGAGCCATGGCTGATGCTGCCCTGTCTCCTTCAACTCTTGTGTCCTTGTCACCTAGGAGATGGCTGTGTCTGCAGCAGGGTGTCCATACCCCACCTCTGCTTGGACACCTCTCATATCTCCTGGCTTGTTCCTGGGGGGATTTTGTGGATACAGCTGTCACTGGAGAGGTCTTTCCTGCTCAGTGGGCAACTTACAGATGTGCTGGCATATCTCATCACCTGTCTGCTCCTTGCTGCTTGTAACAGCCTTCCTGCAGCTGCCTGGGCTGCAGCCTGCCCGAGTGAGGTGTCCCTGCAGCTCTGCATCCTTGTGACAGACCATGCTCTCTCCTAGTTGTTCCCTGAGACTGGCCCCAGACAAGGAGGGACCCGTCTGACCATCACTGGCGAGAACCTGGGCCTGAAGTTTGAAGATGTTCGCTGGGGTGTCCGAGTGGGCAAAGTGGCGTGCATCCCCATCGAGAGCGAGTACATCAGCGCCGAGCAGTAAGTGCCTGCCCGGGGGGGTGTGCTCCAAGTCACCTCAGGAGGGTGAGGGACAGCAGTGATGGGGTTCAAATGCTGCCTGTAGCTGCAAAGGCATAGAGCTGACTGGGCTGAACTGGGAGGGAAGTACCTGCTGGTTATGGTTGCTCTGGGAGGAGCTCAAAGGCTTTGGGGAAGCTTCTCTGAGGGCTGGCAGTGTCAGCTGCCACCACCTTGGTTTCTCATGCATCTGCTGGCACCTGAGACCTTTGCTTTGCACAGGGAGTGTCTTGATGGCAGAACACTGAGTTTCTTACTCTCGTCTCTTAGGATTGTGTGTGAAATTGGAGATGCCAGCCTGAGCAAGGTGCACGAGGCACGGGTAGAAGTGTGCATTCGTGACTGCATGCCCAGCTACCGGGCCATATCCCCCAAGACCTTCACCTTTGTGGTAAGCCCCATGCTGCGGACACGTCTGTCACCTCAAAAGGGAGGTGATGCTGGGTGGTTTGGGGTGATTTTCTGGCTGAGTTGGAAAATTTGCCATCATTTTCCTGAGGGGCAGACAGGGATTCTCTGGTCAGGCACTGAGTCATGATGATTGAATTTCTCCAAGGCTGCCACTGCTGTGCCTCCCCAATGTCCTGCTGGCACTGCCTGGCCTTAGCACTGTGCCCAGCTGCTGTCTCACATGTCCCTCTCCTCTGTGGCCCTGTCACCTGGTTGAAGCTGCCTGGGGATGTGGGTTTCAGTTCCCAGCCTGTCTGACTCCAGGGATGCCCTTTTCCTTTGACAGACGCCCACTTTCTCCCGTGTTGTCCCAGCCCGGGGTCCTCTCTCTGGTGGCACCTGGATCGCCATCGAAGGCACGCACCTGAATGCTGGCAGCAACGTCTCTGTGACCATCGGGGGACGGCCCTGTGCTTTTTCATGGTGAGGGGCACAGAGAGTGGTGGAGGATGGGCAATAGGCACCTTCAAAGGCAGTGGGACCCCCAGAGAGAGCAGCAGCCAGCATCCTGGGCTAGGAAGCCAGGAGGGGCCATAGGAGCCAAACCCCCTGGGTGGCCGAAGGTATTTCCTCTTGAAACCTCTGTGTGTCAGAGGCTGCAGGAAGAGCCCTAAGAACAGAGATTTTTCTCTAAAAGCACAAAGCCCTGAGGCATGAAGTGGATAATTTTTAGATTAGGGATGATAATGGAGCGGCTCTTTAAATATTTTCCTGCGGTAATTACTGGTTATCAGCCCTAATCGCTGCTGTTTGCAGCCGCCGCACGATGGGAACGCTCAGGAGCTGCTCAGTCTTTCCCGGCTGCCTTTTGTTTCATTTCTTGGATTTTTGTTTTTGCTTTCTTTTTCCTCCTTTCTGTCTTCACCCCCCTGCTGTTTCAGAAGGGGAGAGGGGCTGGGGCAGGGGGCTCCAGGCACTGACAGGTTGTGTGTTTCTGCCCCAGGAGAAGCGCCCGTGAGATCCGGTGCAGGACGCCCCCGGGGCACGCCCCCGGCGGCTCCCCCATCCTCATCAGCATCAACCGGGCAGAGCTGAGCAACCCCGAGGTGAAGTACAACTACACAGAGGACCCCACCATCCAGAAGATTGATCCTGAATGGAGCATCAACAGGTGAATTGCAAGGACCTTGTGTGATGCATGGGGGACTGTTTCCCATGCGGATTTCCCGCTCCTGATGGGCACATCTCAGCGCTGTGATGACTGCCAGACTGCACTCCAGAGATGTGGCAAGAGGAGTGTGAGCAATGGCTTGGCACCAGGGCCCTGCTAACTCCTGGCCTACAGTGCTCAGCCTGGCAGGGGGCAAGAGCAGAGAGTGCTTTGGATCTGCTTAATTTCAGCTTGACATTTGGCGGCAGCAAATAAAATTAAAATATTTCCCATCGGGGGATTTTTTGAAATGTTTACATATTTTTCTAAAAGGTTTGAATTGGCTGGAGAGGAGGCGAAGGAATCCATTAAGAGCTAGTGCCAAGGGAAACCTTCCCCAGGCTGTTGATGAGGAGCAAGCTCCCCAGAGGCATGGCCAAGATCTCTGGGACCACGGGGCTTTTAACACTAAGCCGTGGAGAAAACCTGCCAGAGTTCAGCCTCTCCTGTCACTCACTATGTCTATGGTGGTGGCAGAGATGAGCTTGTACTTCTTGGGATGCTTTCCTGATGTGAATGCCTAGTTAACTTTAGCTTGGGAGCTATCTTCAGACCCTAAACCTGCACACGGGGTGGGATGTCAGTGTTAATTGCCAGGTTTCATATCTCTAGTTGGCCCTTGGGTCAGCTGAAATGATTTGACATTGGTGCATGCCAGGTCCTGCCAGCCATGCAACATATGGGTGGGATAAGAGATCCCTGGGGCATGGTGACTCACCCAGGCTGGGGCAGATGGGCATCTGGCTGGAGATGAGGGCTGCTTCCTTCCTAGAACTGAAAGCTGCTTTTCCTAACCCACTGTCTCCATGTATCTAGTGGTGGGACATTGCTGACTGTGACTGGCACCAACCTGGCCACCATCAAGGAGCCCAGGATCCGGGCCAAGTACTCCAGCTCTGAAAGGGAGAATGTAAGTGGTGCTGTCTGGGGCTGGGGGCAGAGCACGAAGAGGAGGGATGCTGTCTGTGTGCAATGCAGGGCAGAAAGTGCCCCCTTTGCCCTTCAGGTGTGATGGTCTGGAGAGGCTGAGGTCTGGGGGCTGCTGCCCCAAAGAGAGGCACCAATCTCTCTGCAGAGCCTCCAGCCAGGTGCTTTCAGGAGAGGGTTGAGATCTCAGCATTCAAAACTGGTGGGAGGTTTGTGGGACATCCATAGGATATTGACAGAAAGAGCCCATCCCATCCCCTGTGACATCTTGCCTACTATCCCTTGCATATCCATTGCAGACAGGAGTGTGTCCCTGCCCTGGGGTGGGATTTGATGCCTGTTGATAGAACAGAACGGGAGATTCCAAATCCAAGCCCTGTGTCCAGAGCTGCTGCTTTCAGGAGAACCTTTTGGGGTCTGATCCTGACCACCTTGTTGGGAGTGGGTCTGACCTCGTTCCATGCCTCCTGCAGAACTGCACTGTCTACAACGACACCACCATGGTGTGCTACGCTCCCTCCATTGCCAACTCTGTGCGGAGCCCTCCGGAGCTTGGTGACCGCCCGGATGAGATCGGCTTTGTCATGGATAACGTCCAGGCCCTGCTGATCATCAACACCACCAATTTCGTCTACTACCCAGACCCTGTCTTTGAGCTGCTCAGCCCCACAGGGATGCTGGAGCTGAAGCCCAGCTCTCCCCTCATCCTCAAGGTAAAGATTCTGCCTGGAGGCAGAGGTAGGGACATGTCTCTCTGTGGAGGTGGCATTTTGTCTCTCCTGGAGCAAAGGTTTTGCTATGTGTTGGGTTTTTTTGAATGTTCCCCATTGCACAAGAACTGACAGTCTCGTTCCTTGTTCCCTCAAAGGGCAGGAACCTGCTCCCGCCAGCTGCTGGTAACTCCCGCCTCAACTACACAGTGCTGATCGGAGACACTCCCTGCACCCTCACCGTGTCTGAGACACAGCTCCTCTGCGAGTCCCCCAACCTCACTGGCCAGCACAAAGTCACAGTAAGTGCTGACACTGGTGCCTTTGCTCCTTGTGCCTTGTGTGTCTCAGAATTTCAGTCTTTATCCCAGCACCAGCCCTGCTGTGTGCTTGTCCTTGAAGGAGGACCAGATAGTAGGTGTACGTGCAGGAGCATGCTCAGGAGTCATTGTCCTGTTCTCTAGGCATCCCTCTTCCTAATTCCATGTTTGGTAGGACCAAATGCTTTGTTAGCCTCCTGCACATTCAGCTTGGTGTTACTGTGCCCTGGCTGGTGCTGGGTGCAAGGCAGGGGGGATTCCTGCCTCTGCCCCCCAGTGCTGGCACATGCTGCAAGGCAGGTTCCTTTGTTTGTGGGGTTGTAGTGCAGCAGTGCTCGCGCTCCAGGACTCTGCCATGTTAAAAGGGACCCAGCACAGTCCTCCCCAGGCTCCCCATCCGTGGGGAAACTCGCTTTACATCCCATCTGTTACTGTAATGTTGTCTGAATGAGACATCAAACTCGCTGCCTGCTCCACGTGCACTGGCAGCATGCATGCTGCATTCCATTAAAGCGCCTCGCACTGCTCCGGACCAGCTCCCGCCGTACCTGCATTTGTCCACATCATTCAGGCCGTGGGCTGGGAGTCGTGCCCTGTTCCCAGCATGGTGGGCACAGCAGGGACTGCTGCCTGTGGCACGTATTCCCTGACAGCAGGTCCATGTTTTCCCCCGCTGTGGTGCAGATCAAGGCTGGAGGGTTTGAGTTCTCGCCGGGGACGCTGCAGATCTACTCAGACAGCCTGCTCACCCTGCCCGCCATCATCGGGATCGGCGGCGGCGGCGGCCTGCTCCTCCTCATCATCATCATCGTCCTCATCGCCTACAAGCGCAAGTCCCGGGATGCTGACCGCACCCTGAAACGTCTCCAGCTGCAGATGGACAACCTGGAGTCCCGGGTGGCCCTGGAGTGCAAAGAGGGTGAGGGGTCCCTTTGCAGTCACCATGGGGGTCTTTGTTTCTTATTGCTCCAAGGCTCAGTGTGCTCCTACCCTTTCCTTACTGCCTTTCAGAGAGGGAATGGGAATGGGCAAAGCTGCTTTGTCAGTGGAAGCGAACTCATTTTAGGTGGGGTTTGGGGATTTTCCCAGTTAAGAAGTTCTTTTCCATTTCTCCAAGTGGGAGAAAAGAGAGCAAGCAGGGTAGCGAAGGCTTCCTGTGAGTGGGCAGTGGATCTCTCATTATGTGACAGACAGATGCTGTGAAATTGGACAGAATTCCTTGTATGATACTGCTGATAAAACCTAATTGCCCATTATCCCCCTGAGCTGGCTCCAGAGGCCCCGACCCTGCCAGCCACAGCCACAACCAGCCCGGACGCTGTGAATGAAGCAGGCACCGAAAACAAGATAATAAAAAGGGGAAAGAAAGACAAACCTTTGCTCTCCCAAGTCCCCATCCCTCCACATGCCTGTGGATGGCACTGGTGACAGGGAGAGGGGAGGGAGCTGGTGGAGGGGATGGTGTCTTGTCTTCTACAGCTGGCAGATAAAAGGATCTGCTTTTAATTAAAAGGCACAATCTCTTCCCTGCCTTTTCTCTTTTCTAGTCCCGCTAGTTACAGATAAGATAGCACGCCTTTCAAGCTGACGGTTTGTTTTTTCTCATCAGGCTGACGAGCCTGCAGTCCTCTGCCTGGCTTTCAGCTCCCTTTAAAGTGCTGTTAATTTGATTTTTCTGAGGGTTTTCTCCCCCCACCCCAACCCCCTTCCCTGGTGCATTTCCAGGACTCTTCTCCCATCAGCTTTTCCCTGTAGGTGCAATTAAAGGTTCAGGACCCCCTGGATCATGTTCCCCTGGCAATCACAGCTGCCTCTGCTGGGATCGGGAGGTTCCGGGGTGGGTGTGTTCAAGCTCTTCTCTCAAGTAGTATTTAGGTCAAAAAGAAATGAGGGCAATCTTGTAGTTTAGGCTAATGTTTTCCCCAAGAAGCTCTGTTTTTGTTTAAACCTTGCTGTTTCCCCCTGCCCCCAGCATCCCTGGGAGGCTACAAGAGCTGGGCAGGGGGGATTTGACCCCCCTAGGACCTGGCAGTTCTGTTCCCAAATCTGCCACTTCATTTATTCTGAGGCTGTCATCCCCACACTCTGCAGCTCGATTTCTCCATCTGTGAGATGGGGACAGCAATCACAGCCTGCCAGGAAGAGGAATGCTGAGAATATTCATGCCTTGGGGAGGGTCCACCCGTGGGGTGCTGGGGGTGTGGTGAGGGGCTGAGTGCCAGTGCTGTGTGCTGAGACTCCAGGATATGTTGTTTAATTCTGCTTTTCCAACCCCTAGCCTTTGCTGAGCTGCAGACAGACATCAACGAGCTGACCAACGACCTGGATGGGGCTGGCATCCCCTTTCTGGATTATCGCACCTATGCCATGCGGGTTCTCTTCCCGGGGATAGAAGACCACCCTGTACTGAAAGAGATGGAGGTGTGGGTCGGTCTGTCTGTCTGTCTCTGTAGTGTTTCACATTGGGGATGTGCCCCTACACAGTCCCCTGCACGAGCCCCTGTGCCCCTGGGCTGGAGAGATGCTTTGGCTGGATGCTGGCCCGGCGTGGTGCATCTCTCCACGTGGCAGCTGGCGTGGATGTGGACCGGCTGCCAAATGCTTACTGCGCTCTCTGACATTAATATCAATATTTATATTAATATCATTGCTGCTGTCATTTTCTACAGCACTTGCTTTATTCAATTGGGTTTGTTTGATGCCTGACCGGTCGCTTGTTTTTAGCAGGGTTGTCTGACATTGCCTGCTTGCTTGGCTCTATTTCCCCATGGAGAACCCATCCTTGGCATCCTTCCGCTGCTCCCCAAACCAGCTCCTTCTCTTCTCCTGGCCTCCCTACCTCTGTATAATTTAGTGCATGCAATTGCACAGCAATTGCTTCTCGTGTGCTGGGATGCTGAGGCCACTCTTGATTAGAGGAAGGAGGGGGGTGACCTTCGCTTCCCCTCACTGCTGACCCAGCACAGTAATTAATGTCGACGTGGGCTTCACAATGTATTTAGGAGAAGTAATTGGCCCTGGTGCAAGATGCATGGTCACTAATTACAGCACAACAAGCTCTTACCAACTGCAAGTGCACGTGCTGGTGTTGTACGCCAGCATGGCTACAGCTTGGGCCCTGGCCTTCTGCCTGCTCTGTTTCCCCAGCCCCTAATCCCAGCTCTGGAGGGTGGTGGGGACCCTGTTTCCATGGATTTCCCCTTGCAGCTCAGGTTTCCGGATGCTCAGAGCCAAAGCAGGCGTGTAGGTCTCCCTGGGGCACGCACAGCCCTTCCTGTCTGTGCAGATGCCTGGCTCTCCTCTCACCTCTGTTCTTGCTCTTAAAGATTTTCTCTAAAGAGAGAAAGTGGAAAGGGTATCAAAAAGGGTATCAGAGGAGGAATTTTGCATTTGCTGTGGCAGGCTGGGTGGACTTTGTCCACTTCCAGCTCCTAACTGAAAACATCCTGCTTGAGAGGGCACACCAGCTCAGCCTGGCCTGGGAAGCAAGGGGTTAAATTTACAAAGGGGAAAAAAAATCCCCAAAAGAGATTAAATAAAGCAACTAGAGTTGTGTAAGCTTCATATAATTTAATCAGGTTTGCTTTTATTTGTCTCTTTACTCAGAGTGTAACATTAGCTATTGCAAGTGACGGAAGGAAGCGGCGCTTGCTCACGCACACGGCCAATCCACAGTGAGCAGCGGTACCAGCTCCCTTCCTCTGCAGGGTTTAGGGGAGGCTGGTTGCTTTTTGAGAATTTAAACCTGATTAAATATTTAATTCCGTATTGTTCATTTATTTCTGCTAATGATCAGCAAGTTGAACATGGGGCCTTGGAAATGACAAGGACTTGGTGGGAAACACGGTTTATGTGCAGCGGGAAAGAGTGTTTTGGAGAGGGAAGTTACAACTGTGAGGAATTTCACTGAACTGAAGAGCACCAATCCAAAGTTTTGATTGAAGTGAAATGATTTGATGTGTCAAAACTCTGTTCTTCATTTTGAGTTGGTGTTTTGAAATGAAAAGTGTTGTTTTGTCTCCAAATACCGACATGAAGCGAAATTTAATGCTCATTCTCCCAATCAGGAAGACAAGGGGGGGAATTAAAGAAAAAATTGATGTTTTACCACAGGAAAGCTTTTATTCAGAGGAAACCATCTTTTCTAATGGGAAAGTGGAGTATTGTAAAAATATTCATTTCTGATTACAAATGTGGTCAGGGCTGGCCAGAGCTGGGCTGCTGATGGCAGTGCAGGTGTGAAAGCATCTCAGCTCAGTCCCTGCTGGGTCCTATGTGGCAAAATATGGCCAGAAATACAACTTCAAACGTCTCATGTGTAAAGGGACTGTTTTAGGGTGTGTCTGCAGACGGACAGAGGCAGATTTCTGCGATTATTTCCCTATCTGAAATCCATCCCTCCCAAACCAGGCAGATTTGCTGATGGTAGAGCTCAGGGTTGTGGCTTTATTTGCTTTCTGTGTAATACCCAAAGTGCATGTTGCAGTGACTTGGGTGGGAATTGAGCTGCTTGTTAGCTGAAATTGAAAATTATAATTTGTGTGTGTGTTTGGGAGAGAAGAAGTGTTTGTTTATGGGAGGGAAGTGTGTTTATGTGTCTGCACACAAGTGGGAGAGAGTCTTTGTATGGAAGGGTGCGTCTATATAGACATATATATACATTGATGCCCTCAGACTGTGTTAACCTGATGCTGGGATTTTACAAACTAGATAACTCTTCTGAGGGAACTGAGACTGATCACCAAAGGGGTAGCTTGGTAGTAGGGAGAGACCTAGTCCAGCTGCTTTTTGACCCTTTTTCATAATTTCTTTTTGTGGGATTGAGGGTGAATTTAGGGTGTGGTTCAGTCTGGCCACCTTCTCATCACCCTCCCCATCATGCCTGTCTCTCAGCTTTGCTCTATCCTTGCAGGTCCAGGCTAATGTGGAGAAGTCCTTGACCCTCTTTGGTCAGCTCCTGAACAAGAAGCACTTCTTGCTGACCTTCATCCGTACTCTGGAGGCCCAGCGGAGCTTCTCCATGCGCGACCGCGGCAACGTGGCCTCGCTCATCATGACGGCACTGCAGGGCGAGATGGAGTATGCCACGGGGGTGCTGAAACAGCTCCTGTCCGACCTGATTGAGAAGAACTTGGAAAGCAAGAACCACCCCAAGCTGCTCTTGCGGAGGTGAGTGTCCCCCTGAGAGGCTGGAGCTGTGGGACAGTGCCCAGGCACTTCTGAGCACAGTGACATGAGCTGGTGTCCTCTGGGGATGCCACCAGTGATGGCTTTGGTGTTGGCTGTGGCAGTGAGAACACTGAATCTGTGGTCAAGCATTTCCTTGCTTGTCTGTGTGCAAGTATTAGAGAGATGTGGGACTACCTGGCCCCAGCCAACTCAGGAGCACCCGTGGGATGTTTTCACTCCAGTTTGGCCTGTGTGGGCTCAGGCTGCCTGGGAAGGAGAGAGCAAGGTGCTTGCCAGCTGTGCAGGCTGGTGCAGGTAGGGTACATGCTAGTGTCAGGTACTGTGGTATGTTGCTGTAGGTCACCTGGAGAAGGGAGGATGACCCGGTGGTCCCCCACATCTCTTGGCATGTGGGGCAGCTCTTGCCTTGCCTGGTGGCTGTGCGGGCACCTCCATGGGCTGGCAGCAGGCAGGCGTCCTCCTTTGCCTGCTGTCTCCTCAGGGCTTACCCGCCTTGCCAGTCACATGGGGGTTTTCCTGGGAAAGTCACT
Source organism: Nicator chloris (assembly GCA_013400495.1). NCBI lineage: Eukaryota > Metazoa > Chordata > Aves > Passeriformes > Pycnonotidae > Nicator > Nicator chloris. The sequence continues at coordinate 162,823 of WAAE01002751.1, forward strand.
CAGATCTCTGCAAGCTGGGAGTCTCACCAGGGCCGAGGGAAGTGCAAGCAGGAGGCAGCCTGCCAAGCCCTGCCGTGAGTCTGCCTGCCCCATCAATATTTAATGATAGCTCTGAGCTCTCCTTCATCACGGGCTGATGAATATTGAAAGATACACCAAGTCCTGAACAAAAACTATTAATAAGCTCCACTGGTTCAGCTCGAGGCTCTCCGTGCCACCTTCTCCCTGAGCACGCCATGCGGTGCCTCCCCATCCCCACCTCCAGCAGCCTGGTGCCACCAGCCTTCGGCAGAGGTGCAAGGATGGCTGAGAGGCACAGGGCTGGCATGTCACCAGAAAGGCTCAGGAAACCCAGGGCATCTTTCAAAGATCAACTGATGTTCACGGCATGGCCAGACTGGACAAAGCCTGTCAGGTTTTGTATGCTTGGCCCTGGGGAAATACCTGGAGATGACCCAGATGTGAGCTGGTCCCAGTCACATCTGTGTTGCCCATCTTGGTAGGCACGTTGCTTTCTTACTCTCTCTGCTTCATTTATCACATTACAAGGCTGCCCTTAATGTCTCAAAGCATCTCATTAGCAGTGTGTCAGAGAGGGTGTGCTGTGCAGATGATGGCTGTCTGGGAGTGGGGTGGGTCTTGGAGGTGCCAATTGCTGTTCCCCATCCCTTTCCCCTGACTGCATTCTTAGGCTCTTCTCTTCCAATTGTTCCTCCATAACACCAGGTTTCACTGAAATATTTAGAATGCATTTCCAGCCCTGAAGTAAATCAATAAAATATAAATAAAAGGCATCATGAGGAGGCCGTCAGCAGCAATGACTGAGCTGTGGCAGCAGCACAGGGGCAGAGCCCAGCCTGCACCAGTGCCCAAAGACTGCCAGTCCCCAGCCTCAGTGCTTGAGGGCTATTGCAGTTAGGACAGCGATAAATCCCCTGGCCAGCACCTTGCTTGTGCCTCCCTGAGTGATATTTAACAGAGAGACACTGTTCTTGAAGCCATGATGCAGAGCGAGTGGTGCCGAGAGCTGTGCTTCTCTGTCTGTTTGATTAGCCTTGCTGTTGGGTGTGAGAGTGTGCTTACTGCCCAGGGCAACTGGATTAGCATTGATCTAACTGGGGAGAGCTGTTATTTATTTATTTGGTTGTTGGATAATCCCCCCATTGCTGTGGCATCTGGCTCTATCATGGATAAAGACAAACATCCGCCAGAGCTTGAGTGGTGGCACTTCAGATAAGCATTATGGGCTTGTCAGGTCCTTTCTAGGGCCAGGGAGGATGCCTGCTGAATAGCTGCAGTCCACTTCTCCCTTGGCTTTCTCTCCATGTCCCTTTCCTTCTCCCTTGTTTTTGTTCCCTGTGATGGATTATTTTTTCCTGGTGGGGCATGAAGCCTTCCCTTCCCTGAAGGCTCAGGTAATGCTGTCCTCAAATGGTTTAAGGAGGGCTGTGCTATTCCAGTGAGGGCAAAAAGGGCTAAGCCCCATTAGCACAAGAAGAAACCTCGGGAGGGACCGTATGACACCGAGTCAGCTTGAATAAACTCTGGGAAAGTGGATTTCCTGCCCCAGCCATCTGGTCTTTGGGAACTGCTCCTGGCCCATCTGCTGGGCATGGCATTGCTGTTGGGCAGTGCATGGAGTTGAGCAGTGGGACTCCTGGTGGCTCTAACATTTTGGTTCCTCCTGGATTTTGTTTCTTGGGTCAACCATTTGTATTTGTTTCCCTGGTGCAAGAGGAATGCACCCACATCCCTGAGGTTATTAGTATTGCCTTGTGCTTTCAGGACCATCTGCATTTGCAAGTGCCTAATCTGATAATTAATGGGTGGATAAGCTGAAGATTTTAGAAGGACTGAAGGCCATGTTAAAAAGAAATGGACATGTTAGGGGGAGTTTTAATCATGGCAGAGAGAGAAGGTGTGGTGCAGATACAAGCATGTTAAGCTGCACCTGTAGGGCTGCAGAGTTCACCGGGGTCTGGTGTCACCCTCAGCTCCCTCCACGCCTCCATGTCCCTCTCTCTGCTGGTGTGGCACATCCTGGCTGCAGTACCAGCACCCCGAGGTCCCTCAGTCTATTCAGACCCACCATGTTTCACACTCGTCCTGAGGAATCCTTCTCTCCCTCTTGTGTATGATCCCCAGCAGACACAAATCCCTGGATCTTTCCTGCTGTGCTGCTTTGGAGCACAATTGCATCTGGATTTGAACTGTGCTTTAGGAAACTAGGGGTAATATACAGGTTTTCTCAAGGCAGCTTTGGCTGCTTCCTTTAACTGAATATCCATAAGCTGAGAGGCATGGCTCCATTTTTACATTTCTTTTGGAGCAAGTGGGTGCAGCATTGTTCACTTGCAAACTCCTACATCACCACCCCACTCCAAGGAGACACACAGCAACCCTAAACTTTACCATGCAGGCATGGAAGGGTTAAATTCCAGTTTCTGTGTTCCAAGAGTACATGGAAAACAGGTTAAGCTTCCAACCACTGCTCTTACTTCCTCCTTCTTTAATCCCCTTGTTTTCAGCTGAATTAGTAGTGAGGATAAGTTTGATCAAAAACTTATTTGGGTCAAAGTTTGCAGACCTAAATCTGGTTGTGGCTTTAACCAAGGCCATGTACCAGTGGACTGGTGGTGGTCGATGACCTCTTGCTCTACTGTGGGCCCTGGACTTTGATGCTTTAGAGATCAAGGGCTGCTTCAGGGGTTGCAGGGAAGTCCCATGTCACCAGTAGTGGTGGCCTGCATCAGAGCAATGGCAGTACTGAGTGCACTGCAGCACCAGAAGGCAAAGCTGCTCCCAGGTGGAGAAAAGGGGCTTCCAGCTAGATCTGTTTTTACCTTGAAACCTCAGCCCTTCTTTCAGGTTGTACTTTAACTGGGGAGCTTGAGTAGGTTTGGGGACATTGTGCTTGGCTTAGGTGCCTCATACAATCCTCCTGTGGAGCGAGCTGCCTGGTTCCAATGGGACATTGCAGAAGAAACAAAGTTCATTGAAGTAGAAGGTACCAGGGAGAAGCAGAAAGCTTCTCATCCCCTGGTGAGACTCCCGGTGGGACAAGGTTGAGCTTGACTTGTTGCAGTTCTCCAAATACGCTGGGGACCAGTTAGATTTTCTCTCCTGGGGGTCTGCTGATGGGCAGGCTTTCCAGCAGAGCTTGTGCTGTCTGCTTGTGCCCCTTGCTTGGAGCCTCCTTTCCAGATGAAGCCTTTTAAAGCCAAAAATAATTTAGCTACAGTCGACGGGTGAGGTGGCAATGGGTGAGGTCAGAGACCTTTAATATTCTCTGCTGATGGCTTTGCTCTCTACTTTCCCCTACAGAACGGAGTCAGTGGCAGAGAAGATGCTGACAAATTGGTTCACGTTTCTGCTGTACAAGTTTCTGAAGGTGAGTTTGGGAAGGGATGGCAACCCCGTGTGGACAGGGAGGTGGTTCCCACCTTGCTGGGCCAGGTAGCTTGCTACCCAAAACCCAGGCTGACATGCTCTTGAGCATTGCTGCTCCCTCTCAGAGCAGAGATTGCTTCCCAGATCTCCTTTTCCATCCTGGTTTTCTGAGATGCGATTCTGGTCTCCTTTTTGGGAAGCGGCTGAGATTGGGAAATGAAATCCAGATCGGGATTGCTTAATGCATAGTGGTTTGAGATTTTAACAATGATGCCCTGAGGAAAGATAAATCTGAAGCAACTCAGCTGAGTCTTGGAGTGATCCCCATTCCTCTCTTCTTGCCTTTGCTTGTGTAACTCAGGAGGAAAAAGCCATGAGAGCTGCTGCTTCTGTAGGCATGGCTCTGACTGGGGCTGTTTCTGCCTCTTTGAGTTGTAGTTTGATGAGTTGCACTCTTCATGTAATGCTGCTGCTTTTCCTTCATCTCTCCAACACTGAGGTTCTGTGGTAGGGGAATTGTTTCCTGCAGGCATCTCCACTTCTGCTGCTGCTTCCCCTGCCAAAGGTGCCCTGGTGGGGATGGATGCCTTGAGGGGCTTGTTGACAGGCAGGGACAGAGCTCTCCACTGCAACTGCATGAGGCTGCAGAGCCTTTTAACTTGAATTCACCTCTTTCCAGTTTCATCGGGGTAGCAGAAGAGGATGCTGCAGTGTAAGCTCTGTTTTTACCACTTGTGCTTCTGCCCATATTGAGAACATTTATTCCATCAGCACCAGTGGTTCCACCTGCTAGAGCTGCACCAGTTTCCATGCAGATTACACAGCAGCAGCTCCAGTGTGTGGGCCCCAGGCTCAGTCCTGCTGCAGCTTTGGGATGACTCCGATGGGCGAACGGCGCCTGTGATCCTGCTGCTGGTTTGTCAGGCAGCAGGGCTGCTTCTTGGGATCCTGCCTGGTGTCGGTGCAGTGAGACTGGGTGGCACACAGCTGTTTTTGTGGGATTTCATCCCTCATTAAGATAAAGAGGGATTGAACTGTTTCCAGCCAAGAGATGAGAGCAAGCAGGAGTCTCAGCAGAACTCAAGTGATCATCAATGAGAGGTGATTTATAATATCACTTACATGCACTTGGCTTTTTGCCTCTGTCAAGGAATAGCCTGTATCTATAAAAATCTGTCTAGCTTGCTGGAGATTGCTTGCTGGGGTGGGAGAGGAGAAGAGCTATGCTGGTCATAGGGACATGTCAAACCTCCCACCGCCCCTTTGTGCTAGGGCTTTGTCCAGCAGGGCCCTTTTGCATCAGCAGTGCCCAGTGGGGTCAGGTAGAACACTGGCAGAAGGCTCTTTGGGCACTGTGAACTTGGTGGGACAGGCAGGAGCAGCTCTCCTTGTGGATAAACTACTCCAAGGCTCCTTGAAGTGAACAGGGTTATGCTTTGGCTGAGCAAAGTGCAGTGCACAGCCTACAAGCATCCACAGCAGCGTCTGGGGACATCGTATTTGTGTGTGTGACCTGACATCCTTGACCTGTCCCTGCCTGGACTAGGCCATTTTCAGAAGCTACTTTGGATTAGCTCATGCACCACCAATGTTCTGCATCTGTCCTTGTCCCCCTTCAGAGAGGCTTCTGGGCACATCACCAGTTGTGGAGCAGGTCTGAGGATAAGGAGTAGCAGGTGAGAGGTATGGGGATGGTGGAACTAGGGCAATGCCTCTTTATAAAAAAGTCCTTGCCTACACCATGACTTAGGTGTGGGAAAACAGTCTGTGGGTGGTAGCAGCAGGAGAAAGGTCTGATCTAGGTGCACCATTACAAGACAAACATACACAGAGGGCCTGGATGAACTTGCTGGCTGTGAAATTTGTTACGCTGGGATTCATCTCCTTGGGAAGTGGTTGAAAGTCCACTGCTTGAGTCACTTGAGTTAAACTGGAAGAGACTTGAGGATGTGCTCATGCCCTCTTCTGGGTTGGTCCCACGAGAGGAGACCCACGGGGCTGTTCTCGCCTGTCTCTGGACAGTGAGGATCACAGGTGGCACCAAAAGCAGGAGAAGGCCATGGAGTACATGGAGAGTATCACAGCAGACAGCTTGCCAGCAGGGAAAGTGCCCCAAACTGCAGTACTTGTGCATGTAAATGATGCAGACAGCCACGTGCCCAGCTTCTGGATCAGCTCTCAGCAAACCTGCCCCGAGCAGGGCAAGATACACTGGGGTGAGGGATGGGGACAGGCACAGGACAGCCCCTCATGCCCAGGGCCAGCAGTGTGGGGAGCCACACTGGTGCTTTACAGGCTGGACCGTGTAGTAGCATTTATCAGACTCTTAATGAGACACCTCAGGGAAGGGGAGATGGATAAATCGAGACAAGTGCTGAAAAATGCACAATATTAGGTGCCTGAGGAGCTAGATCTAGTCAGTAAGACAGTTTGGGAATTAGCTGGCTTGTCTCAGCCTGCTCCCAACATGTCAACATGGCCATGCACAAAGTGTCTGCAGCTGTCCTCCTCCAGCTTGGCTCCCGTGGAGAGACCCCAAGCTCCCCTCAGTCAGGTCCCCAGCAGTGAGCAAACTGCATAAGGACTGGCAGGGTGGGCACAGTCACATCTGGGGGACAGGCTGCCCTTCATCAACCTGGGGGACCACCTGGCCACATCTCAGTGGTCTCCTTCTGTATTTCATCTGATGGAGTTCATCTCAGGTCAACTGCCCAGCACTGGTTTCTTTGGTCCCTGTTCATTTTGTTGGTCTCTGTCAAAGATGATCCCTAAACCATCCTCATCTGCAGTGTCTCAGTGAGCTGTGACCCACAGCAGCACCTTGGCCCTGGTCTTCAAGAGCCTGTGGGGACAGTGAGGCTGGGAGTGAGGTGTTGCTTTTTAAGGATCCACACTAGGAACAGACAAAGAAGCCAGTGTAGGAAAGACTGAGCCCACCTCTCTTGGTGTGAATCTCTATAAAGGTGAGTGCAAAGCTGCAGATGCAGGGGCAGCAGCCATGCCTTACTGGAGAGGTGAAAGCTGTGGGCTGAGACTGTAGCCATGGCAGATGGAAGCCAGAGTCCTGCTCCAAGCTATCCTCCATCCATACCACTCCCGCAGATTTGGAATTTTCACAAGTTTTTGCAAGCAACCAAAAAAGGCAACTTAAGTCTTTCCACCAGAACCAGAGGGGTAGGCTTGGGGTGCCCTGGGACCCCTGGGCCCTCACCACCCTGCAGACAGCCTTGCCTTGCCAGGCAGCCGGTGATGTGCAGCCTAGCACCCACTTGGGTCTCTCACTTTTCCAAGCTGACTTAATGAAGCCAAGTTTGCAAATGAAACATAATTTCAAAGACAGGCGTGTTGTCGGAAGGTCTGGGGATGATGTATGCCTGTTCCTGCTCGTTAGCAGCTGTCTCTTTAATTACCGCAGATGCTAACGAGATGCTAACAGCATATGGTGACAGGGAGAGCAGCCGCACTTTGCACCAAAGTACAATTTATTTGTGAGGCGGCCGGGAGGGAGGGATGAGGGCTAGTGGGGTAAAATCTGCTGGGACTTCTCTCCATCCTCTCTGTTCCCTTGTACTGTTTTTTCTCCCTTAGAGCTAATCCCTGTATCTGGAAGGGCTCATTGGGATGCTCAGAAAACATGTTTGGGCCCTGGGTTATGAACGAGTGTCCACTCCCAGTCCCGCTATGCCAAATCCTGGCTCCAGGCTGGTTGGTGCTTCCATCCTTGGCAGGTCCTTTAGTGTTTCTGAATCCAGCAGCCAGTATGTTTTAGGGAGAAGTGTCTGGTCCAGTTCCCCTTTGCCTTCCTCACATGTATGAGATAGATGCTGATGTGGCTCTGTCTGGTAGCTAAAGGTGGCTCTGACTCCAAGGCTTTGGCAGTGGAGATGTGTAGGTCGCAAATGGTTTAACTGCAGGAAACCTCATTGCCTGGTCCCCTCCATCACCTGAAGACTCAGGGTAGGTCTGTGGGTTGCTCCCTTGCTTTTCCTTTCCAGTGGGTCTGGCTGGCTGTGCCCAGCTGTAGTTTGGAAAAACCGCCTTTGACATTCTCTCATGTGAGACTGGGCTCCTGGCAGATGTCAGAACTGCATCGTGATATCTGGGCAAGAGCCCCCAGGCTGTCTCACTGCAGCGTGCCCTTTCCAGTCCTCAGGTGCTTCTCTTGTCTGGAGCAGCTCAAAAGACAGGCTGTATCCCATATTCAAGGTCCCCAGATTCAATCTGCTCTTCAGTAGACCTGAATTTACCCTTTTTAGCTCATTTTTGGCTTGCAGAATGAGCAGAATTCACCCAGAACTATCTGGAAGCTCTGGGAATCTGAGCCTACAGGTTGATAGACAAACAACTTCCAGTGGGCTTGGAAGGAGAGAGTGAGTTCCTTCACAGGATGAATTTTACCACGGACCCACTTCCTTGCAGTTTTGAGCAAGGGATGGAGACTATACTGCTGTGTGTGGGGATTGATGCTGCAGGGCCACAGGAGACTTCTGACATGGTGGTGGTTTTTGCAAGGCAAAGCTGGTGCCTGGCACCTTCTAACTCCTCTCTCTCCTCTCCTCCATCCTCCTGTCCCACAGGAATGTGCCGGAGAACCCCTCTTCATGCTCTACTGTGCCATCAAGCAGCAGATGGAGAAGGGACCCATTGATGCCATCACAGGAGAGGCTCGCTACTCCCTCAGTGAGGACAAGCTCATCCGGCAGCAGATTGACTACAAAATGCTGGTTAGTGCAAGCAGAAGCCTCAGTGGTACTGGTGCTTGCCAGGACTGCCAGGTCCAGCTGTTTAACAAGATCTTGGAGGCACACAAAATACTTTTAGAGAGAGTTTTGTCTGTTGTTCTCTCCAGCATTCCTGGGGTGCCTCTTACCCTGAGTGGGGCCCATCTCAGACAAGGTCAGGAACAGGGTCTTTCCTTGGCAAGGTTTGCCCTTGCCATGGGCCCAAGGAAGCCAAGGCTGAACTGAATCCTGCTCCATATCTTTCCAAGCAAACCCCTGGCAATGGCAGGCTTGGGTGAGAGATGCTGTTGAGCTTGTGCTATGTGGAGCAGCCCAGAGCTCATGTTCGGTGGGGATCAACGTTAGAGCTTTGAGGTTACTGCAGGAGATTGAGAGATACTTCTCCTCTTCCTTCTGAGCCAGGTACTCTGTCCAGCCAAATGATAAGCCAGGCCCTTCCCCTAGCTGAGCCTGCAGCTGATTCTTCACCTGCAGCTCAGACTCCACAGGGATGGTTTGGGAGGGGAGTGTGCCTGGGCATTGCTTGTTCTCAACAGGCTTTGGTGCACTGGGCATGGTTTGGTAGCCCAGGATTCCTTCACTGTCACTGTGCTTCCTTTCTGGGAGTTGGAGGTTTGAGAGTGGCAGGGAGATGTGGGGAAAGGGGAGTAGGAATGTGCTATGTGGCTACAACTCCACAGCAGCTCAGGAGGTGAGAAGACACAGCCTGCAGGCAGCTGTAGCCTTGTGTCCTTGGACCTCCTTTGCAGCCAGTGTGTCACAGCCTCTCACTCGAGCCTTTCTGACCCTGTGCAGACGCTCAACTGCGTGAACCCTGAGAACGAGAACGCCCCAGAGATCCCTGTCAAGGTGCTGAACTGCGACACCATCACGCAGGTGAAGGAGAAGCTGCTGGATGCTGTCTACAAGGGTGTGCCCTATTCCCAGCGACCCAAAGCCGGAGACATGGACCTGGGTAAGAGAGGCCAAGCACCTCCCTGTGGGGAACAGGGATGTGACTGAGAGCAGAAGTGCCAATAAATCTGTGCAGGGTAGGAAAATCAATATATCCTACACAGGCATATGTTCAGTCCGCTTTTGCCATGCTGGTGGCACTGACTGTTTGTGAGTGGCCCTGGCACGAGAGTGTGGATCCTGCCAGCAGAGGGGGTGAGGAGAGAGCCCTCTTGGCTCTTCTGGGGTCTGAATTGCAGGCCTGAGGTGTCTTGAGATCCAAGGAGGGCAGCAATAGTTGAGAGCAGTGTTAATCGTCCTGTTCTTAAAGGGCAGACAGGGGAATGGAGAGGAGCAAAGGTAACAGTCATCAGGGTCAAACTGTTGCTGTCTTTCCTTGAGTACTTGGATTTGTCCAATACATTGATAGTCATCAGCCCTGGGGCTCACAGAGGGGTGGGAGGCCTCTTAAGTTGATGCCTTGGGACTGTGGTACCCTTGTCTTAGCTTTGTGCTCCTATTGTCCACTAACCATGAGCTCTTCTCCCTCATGGGGACAGAGTGGCGGCAGGGCAGGATGGCCCGCATCATACTGCAGGATGAAGATGTCACCACAAAGATTGACAATGACTGGAAGAGGCTGAACACCCTGGCCCACTACCAGGTAAGGCTGTCCATGATGGAGAACATGGAGTAGTCACCAGCTGCTTTGAGCTTGAGCATCTTTTCTCCCTCCTCAGCTTGGTCAGAGCCTGGGCTCAGCCCTCCAGAGCCATGGCCAGGAGGGCTGCAGTCACTTTCCTGCCTGCCCCTCATGTTTATAGTCCTTTTAAATGGGGTATTTCTGGGGTTCATAGAGGCTGTTTCCCACTCTGACCTTACTCTGCCATTTTCATGCTGAGCTTTCTGATGTATTCCTGTTCTGCCCCTTCCCCCAGCTGTCACAGAGATATGTCAGGCTCCTTTGCTGGAGATGATGTCCCTGGGGTGGTGGCAGTGTCACTGCATCCCTCTGGGGCTGGTTTCTCCCCCTGCTGGGGCTGTTCCCCCTGTGCCTCTCTGGTGTGGCAGCCTGCTCAGCCCATTTCTGCCCGCAGGTGACAGATGGCTCCTCGGTAGCCCTGGTGCCCAAGCAGAACTCAGCATACAACATCTCCAACTCCTCCACCTTCACCAAGTCCCTCAGCAGATATGGTGAGTGCACATGGGCATCCTCCTCTGGGCTGGCAGGGGAGGTGGCACTGGGCTGGGCATGTGGACCAAGGCACAGGGCAAGTGGCTATAATTGTATCTCATGTGAACCAAGTCCTGCAAACTCGAGCTCTCCTGCACGATGCTATTTATTCTAGTGTTGGAGGGGGAGCAGGTGCCCTCAGAGCCATCTTTCTTTGCAGTGTATTGGACTCAGGGGAAAAAGGCAAATGTTAGATGGCTGCTGTTAAGGGATCCTTTCCCTTTTATTCCCCTGAAATCTAATTAAAATAGGCACAGAGGCACTTAGCACTTAAAAGAGCAGAGTTGAAGACTCCCACGAATGTGCTGGCAGGTGTACTTCAGCCTTGCTTTGGAAGGGAATAGTGTGATCAGCTCAGACTGGCACAGGAAGCATCTGTGATCCTGTCACTTCCGTGCTGGGAGCAGGACAGGCTCTGCAGAATTCCTCCCATGGTTGTCCTGGCCCCTGTACATCAGCCAGGCTTGCATGTGGCCCAGCAGGCTGGGAGGTCACAGCAGAGCTCCCAATCCATGGTGGCTGCAGAGGCTGAATCCCAAAGCTCCTATGGAGGGAAGGGGAACGATGGGGCTGGTGGCGAGGCAGAGGTGGCAGGGCAGGAGCATTCCCTGTGCTTGCAGAGAGCATGCTGAGGACAGCCAGCAGCCCCGACAGCCTGCGCTCGCGGACCCCCATGATCACCCCTGACCTGGAGAGCGGCACAAAGCTCTGGCACCTGGTGAAGAACCACGACCACATGGACCAGCGGGAGGGTGACCGGGGCAGCAAGATGGTCTCCGAGATCTACCTGACCCGTCTCTTAGCCACCAAGGTATGGCCCAGAGACCCAGAGCTGATGCCTGGCTTTTGAAATCTGAGTGGGGAAGGGTAGTGATTTGGGTTGTCCAAAAGTGGTAAGCACTGCTTTTTTTGTTAGCCTCCTGCTGTAGCACAGGAAGAGGTCCTCATTTGGTTTCTTTTCTGAGCTGGAGGTGAAGGGTTTGTGTGTTGAAATCATCAGTGAATATCCCCTGAGTGGATTTGCCTGTTTACTTTTTGCACCTCTTGGTGTTTTTACTGTTCCCTGTATCCTTGAGCAGCTGCTGGTTTGCAAAGCAGAGATGCCCTGGGATAGGTGCCTCTTTGGTGTTTGGGATAAAACTGCAGAACTGGTGATGTGGGAAGGGTAATTACCCCAGGCATTTGGCATTGCAGCATGTTCCACTTCCCTCAGCACACACAACACTTTTTTGTTTTGTATGGTGTTTTTCTTTGTATACTTTTAGCATGCCAGGTCATACAGTGAAGGAGATACCTCATCACTGTGTCTGTTTCCCAGTGTAAACCACTGAGAACCAGTAGGGTTACACAAACTGTACTGTGCTGCTCTTTCAGGTGTAGGAATGGAAGTGAAATTGGTTTAGAGGCTGACCATTAGTTAAAGACTCACCTCTCTGCTGGCCCAGGGTGTTGCTGAGCAGCCCTTTTCTCTTTCTCCTCCCCAGGGCACCCTGCAGAAATTTGTGGATGACCTGTTTGAGACCATCTTTAGCACAGCTCACCGTGGGAGTGCACTGCCCCTTGCCATCAAATACATGTTTGATTTCCTGGATGAACAAGCTGATAAGCATCAGATCAATGATTATGATGTCAGGCACACCTGGAAGAGTAACTGGTAATGGAGAAGGACAGTGGGCTGGGGGGGGTGGGCTAACAACATCACAGCTTCCAAGCCCTCCCACAGGGAGCAGAAATATGTACCTGGACATGATCCAGGACAAGAGAGGCCCATATCTCTGTATTTCGGGTGTGGGTAAATCCCTTGCATGCCTTCCTTCGCAGAAAAAAATCCCAGGAATGCAGTGTTCCTCAGCCCTTCCCCAGATCCCAAGTGCCACGCTCCCCCCGATGGCTGCAGTCGCTGAGGGCCACAGCGGCTCTGTTCCCATCTCACCTTGGCCTCTCCATCCTCCGGGCTCCTCCAGGGATGCCAGCCCCAATTCTCATCTCTGCTGTCCTGAAGGTGTTTCCACACTCCTTGCTGTCACTCAGCCGTGCCCTAACAAAGTCAGCACAGATCTGTGTGCACATCCTCCCTGCCCTTGCCCGCAGAGCCAGCCCCTGCCCTGCTAATCCCTGGCTGAGCGCTGGGGTGAGGCAGCTCATGAGAGTTCCTGGGTGCTGTGCTGGGGCCAGGCCTCCAGCAGGTGTTGGCTCCTTAGCCCCCTTTGGCATTTTTCGTTTCTGCTGCCTCACTGATTTCATCTCTCTGATTTTGCCGTGACTGGAGATGGGTACGTATGTTCCCCGTGTCTGGCATTTGTTAAATGGCAGCCAAATCGCTTTTGTGCAGTTCAGTAACTGTTTGCAATTAGCAGGGCAGGAAAAGAAACATTTTTAAATGGAGATGTGAGAGCGCGGAAGTGCTTGGAACTGATTTATAACTCAGCTTCCTATATTAAAAGAAGGAGTGAAAGGCAAGGGAGGAAAAAAGCCCCACTCTTCAGGGGCTGGGCATGCAGGCTCTTGCATACTAATGCCTGTGCTTATCTCTGAGCGCTAATTCGACGTGTGGAGCTAATTTCTCCAGGCCATTCCCTTCACAAATGAAATATGTACATGCACCCAGTACCCTCATTAGGAAAGTCCTGGGGAACAAAGTGTGTTTTGTTTAAGATAAAAGCATTCACTGAGTGTAGGTGCTGGGGGATGACAGAGCGGGGAGGATTTCTGATGGGGGAGGCTCTGAGGTGCTCCTGGGACAGGAGAGGGGCAGCAGGATTGGGAAGTGGAGCCATGGAGGGTGGCACGTGTGTCAGTATGCAGCAAACAACCAGTCGATGGCTCACTGGGAGACCTGCTGTCTCTACACCTGAGAGCTTTATTTCCAGCATCTGAGGCCACCTAAATCTTCCTCTGGTGTTAAATGCGCTAATGAGTCCCTTGAGGAGTCCAGCTAACTCCCTCCTCTGACACAGGAGATGTGTGAAATGGCACACAGCGCCTTCAAAAGGATTATTAATGTAAGAGAAAGGGACTGTGTCTGGTTTGACCCACAGGCTCAGCAAGGTCTCTTCAGTGTGAGTGGATCCTTGGAGAAACCACAGATCTGCACTGCCCTGGTTTGCCTTTGGAGATGTTGGCAGTGCTGAGGAATTTCTTCACAGAGCGCTGTGGCCTTGAGGGGGTGGGCAGGGGGGAATGGCCATTCACCCAGGATGCTTGCATCCCTGGAATGCTGGGAAAAACAACCTACCCAATTCTGGGTCATGGGAAGCTCCTTCTCCACAACTGGAGGTGCATGTATGTGCCAGCTGCCCTGTGGGGTGTGGTTCAGGTGCTGACTCCTGTTTCCTTCATCCCTCAGTCTACCTCTACGTTTTTGGGTGAATGTGATTAAGAACCCCCAGTTTGTGTTCGACATTCACAAGAACAGTATTACTGATGCCTGCCTATCCGTGGTGGCTCAGACATTCATGGACTCCTGCTCAACTTCTGAGCACAAGCTAGGAAAGGACTCTCCCTCCAACAAACTACTGTATGCCAAGGACATCCCCAACTACAAGAGCTGGGTAGAAAGGTGAGTAGACGTGGCAATAGCTCCTTGCTTTGCCTGGGGGACTTGCAGTGGATGCTCATGGATGTGGGGATGTGGCTCGTTGGGAGGGCTCCTCTTGGTAGCTGACTGAAGCAAGACTGTGCTAATGCTTGCAGAAGGTGATCCTCTTGTTTGGGGGATGATGCTTTCTCATGATTGTCTCCTGGAATGAGTTTGCAATGACTGTTTTGAGGAGCCATTTATGACTTGCTTAAGGGGTGCTAAAAGCAACCTCCACTATTAGGTTGTCTGATGTTTTCTGTTGTAAAAACTTGGTCTGTACTAGGGAATTACTAACACCTCACTTGATTGCTTTTGAAGAGCAGTGAGAACTCAGCCTTGAACTAGAGAAGTGCCTTTTTTGTACCACAACAATACATGCAGGTTTTGTTGAAATGCTTGAAAATTATCATTTCCCAGTGCTTAGGCTGCTGTCTCTGTGCTGAGGAGCAGGTCCCCTGACACCTTCCAACACCTTCCACCTTCCCTCTCAGCTGAGAGGTCCCTCTGTCCCGCTGAGTTAATGTAGTGTTAAAGGTTCAGGGTTTGAATGAGACTGATTGCAAATTGATGCACTCAGGCATAATGCTGTGTTTAGCTTTATCCTTTTGGGAGAGAAACCTAGGAGATGTCCTCCAAAGCCCTCCAAATAGAGCTACAGTTCAAATGTTGCCATCTTGTGAAGTGGAACTTCATAAAACTTCAAAAATGGCAGATTTCAGGTTGCTGATGCAACTTTTCCTTTGTGATGGTGTGCTATGCTAAAGATTAAACTTTTTCTTAACTGAGGGCCCTTTTTCAGCATCTTGGCCAGATACAGAATGAGCTAAATGAAGGATGTCCAGACAACAGTAAATGTCATATTCTCTAGTTTGTAAGGGTTGGAACTATGTAGCCTAAATCATCCTTGGGTACTCGCTCATACACAGATATTTTTGTTGCACCATTGGCATGCCTGCTGTTTTGCAGGCAAGTACAAAGACAAGTGTCTTCCCTCGAGGAAGGTAGGGCTTGGATCAGAAGGAAGGAAAGGTGCCCCTGAAATGCAATGCCTGAGATGAGAGATGAGGTGCATTGTAATAGGAGGAAGTTCTTTGTGAGGGGCTGGATGGGGCTTTGGAGTGGGGTCCCACAGGAACATCACGAGCTTCATAAGGTGAATTTCTCTGACCTTGCCATCTATATGATAAAAATATTCAGCTCTGTGTATGTGCTTGGAAGAAAAAAGGTATAATAGCGTTTCAGAGTTCAACATTGGTCTAGACATTCTGCGTCCCTGGGGAGGAGGTGGGAGATCTCAGTGCTGACAGATGTTCCTGCCATTGCTTACCTCCTGTATGGTCCCAGAGGCAGATGAGCAGGGGGCAGAGATGTCCTGTGCAGGGGGTGACTATGTCTACTACTGTTCCTCCACTGCAGGGATTTATGGCATAATCATAATTTCTGGCTTTTGGCACAGTTATAGTCACAAAGCTTTGCAGAGGAGGGATAGGAGTGGTGCGGGGGTGGCTGAGTGGGACTGCCAGTCCCAACAGCAGGTCTGTCTGCTGCTGTGGCTCAGGCACCAGCTGAAAAAAGGGCATCCTGCCAATCTGAGGCAGCACTGGCACAGGGAAGAGCTTAGGAAGTGGGAAGCATGGGGAAACCCAAGGGGACTACTGCTGGGGTCGCAGGTGTCCTCTGGAAATGGATGGTGTGACTAGAATCTTGGTCCATGAGAGCCATGCATATTTGTATTGAAAAATGATGGTTTCTTCCCATCCTATGTGTCATGATAACACCTGGAACTTGAAACTGCTGCTTTGGGAAATGCCACTTTGGGGCGATCTCTCTAGGGGTGTAGGAGATGCCTGGTTTAGTCAGAGGTCCTCACCTCAGAGCACTGCTCTCCCGGCAGCATCCAGAAATTCTCTTGAATCATTTTCTGGGTATGAATGAGCCTCTTTGTAAAAACTGCCCAAAGAGTTTATCACTAGCTGAGTTCAGTGCAGTGGGATGGAGTGTATCCTCATATTCATCTTCTCAAGTGGTCTTGCTGCCATCTGCTCCTATCCAAGTGCTTCAGCAGTGTTCCATCTCAGCGTTCGGCTGATGACACTAATGATGCTAATCACTGTACCAGAAACTTCAGCAAGTGAGGAGTCATGAGGAGCAGAGCAAACCTGAGAGTCTGGCACTCTGTATTTCCAGGTGGAAATGCTGGTAATACTGCTCCCTGGGAGCAACCAGAGCTTGTTTGCTGTGGGTGGGGTTTCTTTTAGAACAAGGCCTGTGTTTTAGAACAAACCTGGTTTTCAAAAAGTCCTCAGCAGCCAGTCCACTGGTGCATCTGCTTGGTGTAACTCTCCTGCTGTAATGGGATGGTGCAGCTTTGTCCTTTCAGGGTTGTGATGAACATCCTGTTGAATATTTTGTTTTTGTACTACCACAGCATGTGTATCGCTGCAGGGGCAGGATGTCACCTTGTCATGTGTTCACACCCCAAGTATTTAATTGAATGCAAAGGGGCATTGTCGGCTTTAGGGACATGGTGACCTTAGGAGAGTGATAGCAAAACCTTGTGTGTTGCTGCAGGTGTGAAGGGTCCTGGTGCATGTACTTTGGTGGCAAAACATGCCAATGGGATGGGAAGCACAAAAAATGTGTAGTTTAGGAGAGGGTGGAAAATCCCTTAGAGCAACATTGCTTGGCTTCCCAGCATGGTGAGCAGAATTGGTCTGAGCTGGATGCTGTTCCATCAGGAGCACATTCCTAACAGTGCTGACTGCTCCATGGAGTGCTCAGAGACCTCTTAGTGAGCAGTGTTATAAGGGGTGATTGTATGTCACTGCTTGGAGGAAAGATGCTCATCACTTGCCTTTCCAGTGGCTGTTCTCTGTGAGCATCATGGCAGGCACCCATCCCTTCCTGCCTGTCCCCATTTCTGACCCACTCCTCTGTTCCTCCCTGGCAGATATTATGCAGATATAGCGAAAATGCCAGCGATCAGTGACCAGGACATGAGCGCGTACCTGGCGGAGCAGTCGCGGTTACACCTCAGCCAGTTCAACAGCATGAGCGCCCTGCACGAGATCTACTCCTACATCACCAAGTACAAGGATGAGGTAAGATGTGGAGAGGCAGAGTCAGGCCTGAGCTGCCATTTGAGTCCTTTTTCCCTGTTTCTGCAGTCCCCTGTTTTTTCCTATAGAAAAACACACTGTGAAATGTGGAATAGGAACATAATCCATATCTGTGGTTGAACTGGTGGAGAAGGAAAGGTTTGGGAGGCATGAAGCCAGGAGCTGGAGTGGGCAGTGCTCATTCCTCATATTTTTTGCAGTGAGTAATGTGGGAAACACCTATTTTTCTACACATTTGTCACATGAGCTCCATGAGGCTGCAGAGTTCCCAGCATTATCTCAGCGTGCTTCCCCTATCCACTGCCACCAATCCTGCACCATGGTGGTACCAATGCTGTGGAACTGTAGAGGTGCTGTTTGGCTCTTCTCCCCAGGGATGTTAGAGGATGTAACAGTGCTTGTTTTGTGAATGTCAGTAAGGATGGTTAAGAACTCCTCTGTTGTAATTTATACAAATTCATTTCTCAAAACTCTGCTCAAATCCACAGCCTACATCTTATTAAAGCAATAAAATATGTAACTACAGTAAAATATAGGTCTATACACATAGCATGATCGTACAGGTTTTATTGTCCCAATAAAGGGGTTTGATGACTATATTTGAATGGTGGCTAATTTAGGTGACAGAGTGCTGGAATATCTTCCCACTCAGAGCCAGGAGAGGAAATGGGGTCCCTGTTGTACCATGCAGCAGTCCCAAGAGTCTTCTCCCAGTGCCTCTTTCAGGTGTGAAGGGGGTCCACAGGCAGGTTGTAGCAGAACTGAAGGCTCCTGGGTTTAAGGTCAGCACTGGGATCATGATGGCCAATATCCTATGGAACTTGGTGCTTTACAGGAGGGAGGAGGAGATCCTGGCTTTCCTGGTTCTTGGGAAGATCCTGCATGGTGGTCACTGTGCAGCTGGTGGCCATGTACTGATGACCATGCTGGTGGGACCTCTATTAGACCCTCTAATCTATCCTTAGACGATTTTGGATGGCACATCCCAGAGGCCCCTGTTGCTCTGGGTAATGGCTTGGCCATGAAGGAGTTTTGGGGTTTTACAGTTTGTACACAGTTCTGTGGCTACCATGAGAGTGAAAGCAGAGCAATATGGAAGATCTAGGTTTGCTGTGGTCCAGCTATCATTTCTGAGCCATCATCCAGTGCTTGCTTCCTCTAGGCTAAAAGTCTCACAATCTTTAAATAAATCCTCCAGGCCCTGGGTGAGAGCATGGCGAGATCAACCCGTGGCATTAATGAGCTGCTCTTTAGGGGCACAGGTCCTCTTCTTGCCTGCTAGCAGCAGCCTGACATATGTTGAGTGTCTTGCTGTTGCCCGCTTTCTGAGCACCACAAGTGTGTTCACAGCTCTCAGGAACTTCTTTTATTATTTGTAATGGGATTAATAAATCGCAGCTGTTCCCTTTGTTTGTTTTCACTCATTAAGCACAATTATATGCAGCCCGATTGCACCCTCTTTGATGCAAAATGGGAGAGAATAATTTTTCCTGTTGTTCAGTGCAATAATATGCTGTCATTGGCTGTGAATGAAAATCATAATTAATTTTCATTTGGGTACTTGCATCTTGGTAATCAGTGGTCCTGGCTCCTTACAGCAGGTGACAAACCTGGGTCTCTCTACACTCAGCACAGGTTTCCTTTGACTGCGTTGTTTCCATAAGGCTGAGATAAGAGAGGAGTAAATAAATGCATGGGCAGTTTGGGAATCATCTGGCACCTCAGCATTCCAGGATATACAGCTGTCTGGTTGGGAGAGGCAGAGGAGGCAGGTAGGGGGAATAGGCTTCCCTTCACTTCTCTGACCAATCTCATTTGGTTCCAGCTCAGGCACCTTTTAGGAATGTGGGGTTTTGATTTTTGTGTGAGTGTCACTACAGGTATTTTGCTCTATGTATAGCATGAGGGCTGAGAGCATCTGTGGAGATGGATGTAGGGGAGTGTCCTCACTAGCAGGTTTGTGGCAGAATCTATGAGTTCTTGCCAGTCCAGCTGCTGCCCTGGGTTGTTGCTGCCAGGGGAGGTAAATCAGGTGTGTCCAACTCTTGCTGGTGATTTTTCCCGTCCTCGGGAGCTTACACCAGTGCCCAGATGTAGATTTCCCTTTTCTTTTGGGAGGACACTCTGCATCAGGCATCTCTTCCTGCCCCAGGAGACAGGGCCCAGCCTGGTCCTGCCCCAAAAAAGCCTGGGGGAGACCCAGTCTCTCGATGGCCAGAGGCTGGTTGTGGCAGTGTGGTGGATGTTCCTCAGCACGCTCTGCCTGCCTCGTCACAACTCGCCAGCGCTGCAGCAGCTCTTAATCAAAGGGAGCTGATTCCCCATTACGAAGTTACCTGTAGGGCTCCTGATGGACTTTGCCTGTCTCCTAGTCAGTCTATTAATTATACAACAGTTTGTTTCCAATTATGCAGCCAATGAAATGGTTAATCAAGTCCCCTTTGACGGATGCCTTGATATATAATTGCAAAAAAATTTGCTCTCTCAACTAGCTCACCCGAGGAGATGAGATTTCTGTCAGGTTTGTTTTTTTAAATCAGCTATTCTCCTCTGCTGGCATGATGTTAGTGAGATGAGACTCCTGGCTGCTGGGAGGGCAATTGGCCCTTTGTTTTACACTTTGTTACTCCCTTTTCCCCACTTCTGAGTCTCGTTCTCTATCTTCCTGCTGCTGCCACTCCTTCCCCAGCCCTGAGGGCGCAGTCACATCTAGCCCAGGGCAGGGGGCTGCTCCTCCAGCCTGCAGTCTGTCATCCTTATCAGCAGCTTGTTTATAGAAAGGATTTCATGGGAGGAAAGTAATTCTCAGGTGTCTGTGGGTGCACCCCTTGAACAGGACTGGGGGCTCCCAGGCTTTGCTGGTGCATCTGTCTGATGTCCCCTTCCAACACCCCACTGCCCCCCTGTTCTGATGAAATGAGACAGGTTTTAGCACTGGTGGCAGCTAAAGCCTTGTGGATTTGGTGTTTTTGTGCATGTGGAACCAGTTAATGGTTTGATTGTGGTCTCTGAAACACAACCCCTGCTTCCCTAAGGGTTGTTGGAGTCACAGATGTGGTGGGAAGGTGCCATTGCCTTGGATTTGGGGTTCACCTTCTGACTGTTTTCTTCATCTCCCCGTGTGCAAGTCGGCTCCTTGTTAGTGTCAGGCAGGTCCCTGGTGTTTCTGCAGACCCGTTGGGGGTCCCAGTGGGCTTGTGGAGGGCACCATTCACAGTGGTGTCTTTTCACCTTGCACTTCCTTTGGCCCTGTTGGGGCACAACAATACTTCCATGGGGCCACATCCCCGTGTCCTGATGCCGTCAAAGAGCCAGCGGGCCACAAGGAGCCGCTTTGGGTAGGAGGGCACCTCCTCACCCTGCCTCCTCACCCTCTCTCCTCCCCTCTCTCCCCAGATTTTAGCTGCGTTGGAGAAGGATGAGCAGGCCCGGAGGCAGCGGCTGCGGAGTAAGCTGGAGCAGGCGATCGACACAATGGCCTTAAGCAGCTGAGAAGGCAGCGGCGGCGCCAGCGTCCGGCGGCGGGGGCGGCGGGACGGACGGACGGACGGACGGACGGACAGAGGGAGGGAGGGAGGAAGGACCGGCCAGCGGCAGCTGCGGGCACAAGACTTTGGGGCTGGGGCCGGCCGGGCCCGCGGGAGCCGCCGCGCCTCCGCACGCTTCCCACGGACAAACACGGAAACCTCGCGCTTTAGCGGAAAAAAACCACAAATCCCGAGGACAGCAGCAGCGTCGCTAGAACTCCCTGGCCCACAGACAAACCCCCCCAGTCCAGCCGGGATGCAGCAGGGACCTTGCAGAGAGGCGATGCCGGGCGGAGGAGAAGGGGGTCGCCTGCCCCATGGACCTGCTGGGCATGGCTTGCCTGGGCAGAGCCGCCGAGCCCACAAGGAAGGAGGGTCGGGACCGCGGGGCTTTCTAGGAAGGCGTTTGGATGTTGTTGTTACTTTGGTGAAGGGAGGGTGGGTGGGCTCCTATTTTTACTGTACTTGACTTGCTCTCCCTTCCTTCCCCCCAGCTGTCCACCCCCTCTCCTCCTCCTCTCTCTTTTTCTGTCTCTCCCCCCTTCTCTCTCTCTCTGGCCTTCTGCCACTAGTGTTAACTGCTATATTTGCACAATTTACACGAGACAAACAAAATTTTTAATTTAAAGGAAAAAAATATAACAAAAAATGGGAGGGGAAAAAATATTCTGAATTTTTTGCAACGAACTAACAAAAACGATTTTAAGAGATAAGCTAAAGGACTGATGCGGGGGAGATGTGGGGTTGGGGCTTTAGGGGTGGGCAGGAAAGGGAGAAATCCCTGAGCTTTGATATTTCTAAAATACGTCCTGTGCCATGTTTTATTTGAATGTTGTTTAGTGCGCAAAAAAAATGGAAGAAAAAAAAAGTTGGAAGTTTTGTTAGCTGGATAGATGCTGTTATTTTAATGCTGCTGAGTGGTTCTGGAGGTCAAAATCAGAGAGGACGGGAGATCCCAAGGCTGGTTTTTCTTTTCCTGGGTGATTGCTGAGGGGTGGTTGGTGTTTTGTTGAGCTTGTCCTTGTTTTCCCGGTTTGGTGGCCGTGGGGTGGTCTGGGCAGTGTTGCCTACTCCTGCCTGTCCTGGGATGATGCAGGGGGGAGGATGGTTGTGGGGCCTTGGGGGCTGTCAGGAGGGTTGATGGAGAGCCAGCCTGGCTTTTTGTGGCAGATTGTCTGGCACTGGAGCCACCTTAACAAAGCCCCCTTATGTTTGTTTTTCCCCATCATCTTTTTGTGCTGATGCAGGGGAAGAGACCAGATCCCCAGTGAAAGGGAAGGCAGCCCCTGTGCACTCCTGACTGGGATCCCCCTGGCAAACCCCGTGGGGTTCCCAGCCGCTGGAGGGACTGGCATTCTGGCTGCCATGGGGCTGTCACCTGCCCTTCCTGGGGAACCCAAATGTGTGCAGGATCTTCCACCCAAGACTGACCTTTCTTTCTCTGTCTTTTCCTTCTTTCTCCCCTTTCTCTCCTTGCTGTCACCCCATCTCCCCTCTGCTGCCTCTGCCCTGACAGGGCTTTGCTGGAGACCTGAGGTCTCTCCCTCAGCTTATTCCTTGGAAATGTCAGTTCCTTGTGGGTTTGTGCTTTCCAGAGATGAAAAGGTGCTGAATGCTGCCCTGAATGGCAGCAGGTGACCAAAAACTTCCAGAAAAAAAAAGAGCAAAACCCTTTCCTTTTGTGTACTGAGAACTCCTGTCACTGCCCAGGCCATGGCACATGGGGCCACACTCTGCCAGGAGCGGATGGCTGTCGAAATCCAAGTGGAGAGAAGCCCAGCTGATTTCTGTCCATTCCCTTGAATTGCAAGTTAAGCGGGGGGAGAGGGAGAAATAATGAAGTTTTTAATTAAAAAAAAAAATAATAAAAGTGTGTATATATATATATGTGGTTACAATCTAATTCTCGTGCCCCAGTGGGGTGCTGTATAGTTAACTGAAGGAGAATCGAACCAATATAAAATGAGATGAATTTACACAGCCAGTTAAAACAAAACAAAGAACCACTGCAAAAAAAAAAAAAATTAAAAAAGGATACCAAATGGTCTGGAAGGAACTTCCAAGCCTTTCTCACCATGCAGAACAATCGTTTGAAGCCTGCACATCTCTCATTATGTTGTAATTTTGTTTGGTTTTGTTTTGTTTTAATAAGGAGGGAAAGGAGAGAAGATGCTGATTAAAAAAAAAGAAAAAAAAAAGAAAAAAAAAAAAGATGACAAAAGAATCCAACCACAACAGCAAAACTGTGTTGAAAAAGAATTTATAATTGTTTCCCAAACCTACAAACATTGAGCTGTCGCTGGATTTCTGAGAGCTGTGGGCTGTTGCATGACTGTGCTAGATTTTAGTCTGAGTTGATCTTTTTAGGAAACAGAAGAAAAAAACCCATAAAACAAAGAAACTGCGAGTATTGAATATTAGAGGTTTGTTTAGACCTGTTACCTATTTTTTTTTTAATTTGAAATTAATTTGCCACTTTCTTGTCCAAAAGAAAAAAAAACAAACTAACAGCAAAAAGAAATGCTTTAGAGGTTCACATCTCAAATGTGGTACTTGGAGAGCCTTAAAGGACAGCTGTGTGCCCTATGCTGGGGCCACTGTTGGCTGCCAGCATCTCCCTGGGTTCTCTGGTGGGACAGAACCCTCCGGGGGTCCATTTGTAGAATTCACTGCTGCTGTGGTGGGGTGGAGGGATGCCTGCAGCTCCCTTTGGTGCAAAACTGGAGGATGGTGCCAATGCATCGGTGGTCACTGCGGTGTGATGGAAGGGGAGCGATGGCTGTGAGGTCTCTGTCCAGGACTGGTGTGAGTTCTGCCTGTTGCAGTGGTAAGAGTGTCTTGGGGACCTTTGGCTGCTGTTGAGGGAGCCAAGCACATGGGTTTTGTGGTGGTTGAGAGGGGATGGAGATGTGTTTCTAAGAGCATCTCCCTGAAAATTTCCCTTTGCAAAGAGGGCTGGAAGCACCGTTAATTGCTGAGGTCTGTTAGCCTGTTGCTTTCCCAGCACTAATGCTGTGGGACCTCCCTCAGCCAGGCTGGAGGGACAGGTGAGATTTTTGGCCATGGTGGGTCTGAGGTGGCTTTGGGCAGCAGAGAGGCTCCTGGGGAGGTCATGCTGGGCAGGCTGGCAGTGCCGTGGTGTGGCTCTGCTTTCTGGGCTCCCCTTGTGCTGTGACCTGGCTCTGCCAGTCCCCTGGTGATGCTGACTGCCCGTAGTGTGATGCTAGTGATGAGTTCCCGTTGGCTTCCTCCTGGAGAGCTTTGGGGTGTTTGTGGTTTGCTCCACCAAAGGATGCCCCAGCAGCTCCCTGCCCCTCGGGCAGCCCTTGCTGCCTCTAACAGGGAGGGTGGTGGTCAGCGAGGTGGGCACTGCAGTGCTGCCTGCAGCCTCTGGCGCTTCTTGGTGCTACCTTTGCCTTTCGCTTGATGCCCAGCGTCCTTAATTGTGCCAGGCAGCTGCCCACCCTCCTTTGACCAGCCTGGTGGGGTCAGAACTGGCCCTGTC
This sequence comes from Nicator chloris, assembly GCA_013400495.1. NCBI lineage: Eukaryota > Metazoa > Chordata > Aves > Passeriformes > Pycnonotidae > Nicator > Nicator chloris. Next base: position 186,853 of record WAAE01002751.1, read on the forward strand.
AGACCCTGCCTCAGAAGGGGGAAAGGTGTGGAGAAGCTGGGAAGCATCCACAAGATTCCTCTTACTGCTGGTGTAGCCCATGCCCCAGAATGGGCTGAGATGGAGAAGCATCCCTTGTTGTGAGCCTGCATTTCTGGGCTCTCCTGCCCTGGCCCCCCCACCAGGGGCAGCTGGACCATGCAGGTTGATCCCTCACCACTGCAAGCAAGGGGATCCCTCCCTCCTCTCATTGCCTTTTGCTTCAGTTTGGGGTTAAAAAATGTGCAGTCCAGCCTGGAAGTGTCCCCCTTATCAGGAGCCCCATGTCACGCCCAGAGCTGGGCCCAGCCTGGGGACAGGGAGCAGGGGGATAGGGGCCCCCCAGGCTCACCTGCTCCCGACCAAAACGCACAAGCTGTCCTTTAAGAAAGCTGGGGGAAACCTAAGGCGGACCCGGCGAGAGGCAGAGAATTCTCATAGTTTTAGAAAATTAAATGGGGGGGGGAAAAAAAAATCACACTCTGGAGTCCTGATTCCCCTTCTGTGATTGTTTCAGACTTGAAGCAACAGGCCAGCGCGGCTGGTCAGCGCCCTTTGATCGTGTAAATATCCTGCTATTTCCTATTTTAATGTTCTTCAGATTTAGTACTTGTAAATAAACACATGCATCAAGGAGAGATTAAACATTTTTGCTAAAGCTGGTGTTTTGCCTGTGTTTTTGGGGGTGATGTGGGTGCATGGAGCAGGCAGCTTTGGCAGCAGTGGGCAAATCCGTGGCTGTGCCAGGGGGATGTGATGCAAAATAGCATCACGATGTGCCAGCAACACGATGCATGTGTGGATGTGGGGGTGCTGAGCTGTGACTGCTAACATCCACCAAAGGAGCTCCAGATGCTCACAGGGGCATTTAGGTGGCTTCCCCATTAGCCCCTTTCCTGCATGGCTCATGTTAAATTGGTTTAAACCATTTGATTTTACTCATTGCCTTTCAAACTGCTCAGAGATGCTGATCAGACACAGAGGAGCTGAACCTGCCACGCTGCAAGCACGGAGAGGTAGATACCTGCTTGACTGTTCTGACACTCCCTGGGATCCATGGGAACCAACCAGGGCTGGAACAGCTTCACTTCTACCTCTCAGACATCCTGGCGCTTCCTCCCATAGGGACACGACGGGGTGACAGCACAGGTGCTTGGGAGGAAGTACACAGTGGTGAGGTGATGCTGCAGTCCTGTCTCTGCAGGCTCTGCACACTGCAGGGGAATCTTCTTTTCCACCTCCTGATCTTTTCTAGCTCCTGATCCTTGTCTTTGAAGCTGTGTCATCCTGTAACTCTGGGTACCTCGTAACTGCATCGTAGTCTCTGCAGGGTCCCAAAGTGAAGCACCAGGAGAGGAAGCCCAGGACAGCAGCCGGTCACCTCAGCACCTTTCTCACAGGGGGGACCTTCCTCAGCGATGCTGCGTGGCCGTGGCAGGCGTGGGGACACATTCCTAGAGAGGAGGGGGTGAGTTCCTGGGGTGTGGGGTCAGGGCCAAAACTCCTCAGCAGGAGCCCAGCACACAGACCAAAGTCCCACAAATTAGGCTCCTTTTTTGTTTTTTTGTTTCCTTTGCCTCTTCCTGCCCTGGGGCCAGTCTTCTTAGGGGTTGGACTGGCAGGGCTGATTGTACTGTGGATGCTGAATACATATTTTCTCTGCATTTAGTGTGTGTATAAACTGGATGTTTTTCATGTTTCTCTTGCAGTTTTCCTACTCTCCAGCAAGAACATCATCGGCAGGTATTAAATATCCACTATTTTTGCCATAGCGTCAATAAAACAAAGATTGTTTTGATGTTGTTTTTCTATCTTAAAAAAATAAAGTTTTCTTTTACCAACCTTTCAAATGCTTAAGAAAATCACAGATGAACTGAATTTTGGTCAGGTTTCAGGAAATATTTAATTGAGGGCAGTGAGAAAAAGAGCCTCATCTTCCCTAGTTTTGGGCTGCAAACATCATCCTCACAGCCAGGTGGGAGCTGAGCATCAAACAGGTGAGAACTGTGGTGGGTGCAGAAACTGTATTTAAATAAGTTGTCAGTCCAACATATAGTGGGGCTTTCATTATTTTTTTCAAGGCATAGAGATGAGTGTCTCTCCCTGAAGAGACCTTGCTGCACATCGGTGCTTTACTCTGAACCCTTTGCAATCACGATTTTTATTGTAAAATTTGTTCTTCTGTTATTTTACCAGGAAACAAAAAACTTTGAAACCACCTGATTAACCAAATAAATAAATAAATATCTAGTATTTCACCATCACCAGGATGTTCTTCAATACAAATTGCACCAGTTTTCCCAAGGGGTAAGAGCTCCTGGCAAGAAGCCAGGGCCTCCAATGACAGCTACAAATGTCTTTGTTTGCCTCCTCAGTCCTCGTGCAGAGCTAACCAGAAAAAGATTATCAAGGCCCACAAATGATTGTGTAATCCACAAATGCACTTTCTTTGATTAAATGATAAAATGTGAACCTTCCAGCAATAACATGCACTGCTGCTGCCTGAGATGGCGCCAGTCCAGCAAATCTGCAGCAGCCTCTGTGTGTCTGGAGCTGGCCGGGGTTTGGAGGTGGAGGCAGCCCTCCCTGTGGCCTCCCTGGCTGGCCTGGAAGTCTTGGAAAATTCCTTGCCATCATCTCATCCAAGCTCTGGCTCCAGGTGAGTGGCACATCCCAGGGCACCTTTGTGGAGTCTGAAGGTCTCAGCTTGGGCTCTTTGTACAAGATCCTCTATCCCCTCACCATCACCATGGTTTTGTACTTTCCTTGTGCACATCCTTGTCCTCCTGCCCTGGGAGATGGTGCTGTCCTGCCTTTGGGTGTCTGTATAATCCTTTGCTTGTCTTACACATGCAGTGAGGGCCAGGACGTGCAGATGGTAGCTCTGCTCCTGCAGAGCTGTGTGCTCAGTGCCATGTGTCACCTCGGGCTGTGGTGGGTGTGGGACATGGGGACCCATGGCCTGCAGCACAGGGACACATCTCCCTAGGCACAGTCATGGACAGCCACTTGCTGGTGGTGTGAGTGCCAGTCATCAGTAAAGCTCTTCCTGCCTTTCATGAGCTTTGCTCCAGAAAGAAATGAGTGCTTGGTTTGGGGGTTCAACACCTCTTTGACCTGCCACTGATGTCCCCCAGTGTATATTTGCTTCTGGTGTCACCACTGGTATGCTCAGAAACCCAGAGTCATTAAAAGTTACTTTAGATTCATCCCCTTCTTCAGGTTTAGCCTAAAGGTCAGCAGGAACATCTCCCTTGCCCACCATCTCCAAATTCCAGCAATGGCCACCTGCACCTTCCCTTCCTCTTCTGCACCGTCACCCCGGGCAGTCCTGATCCTTTTGCTGCTGCCTCATGGCCCAGAGACCCACAAGTGAAGACAGCAGCTGGGCTAGTTGGGCTGTCCCTCATTGCCCCCTGAGCTCTGTAATCCTGCTGGAAAGGGATCTGCCACATCTTCAGGGGAACATGGGGGGGGTCCTCAAGCAGCCACTTTGCATGGGAGAGAAGCTGTATTTCTCACATATGAGATATATATATATATAATCCATAGTCTATAATATAAATGTATATACAAATTTGATAACTATGTATATTAATAGAACACAATAGAATAGAAATTAAAACCCAGCTAGAACATTAACATGGGCTGCAAGTGCCAGGCCATGTGCTTGCTGTCTTCAGACATTGCACAGCAAAGGCCAGAGCAGCATCATGTGATCCTGCAAGCTGAAGGATACGACGGGGGGTTTCTTCCCCCTCAGAGGTGATGATTAAGTTTCTTCTGAGCTGCTGGGAAGAGGAAAAAAAAAAAAAGAAAATCCATAAATTTTGAAGGCAGTAAGGGCTGAGCAGAGCAACAACCCCTTCCTCTCTCTGCCTGGACTAATGAAAATCGCAGCCATGCTGGGAGGCAACTGGTTTATGTTTGTTCTTTGCTGTAAATGTAGTGGTAAAAAGCCCACAGTTTTGGGCACGGATCGGAGGTGGGATCATTAGGAGGTGGCAGGCGATGGCTGATACACATTAATGTGCCATGAGCAGAGCTCCACTGTGTGGGTTTTTTTTAACTGAGGCAAATTATTGCTTCAGGAAAAAGACTGTCTCCCCTGGTGGAATTAGAGCAGGGGGAAGGGGGAAAATTGATTTGTCTCGAGTTTTATTGCGCCAGATTGACAGCTCAGGCTCAGCAAGCTGCCCCCGTGCAGAGCCGTGGGGCAGAGGGCAGGTGACATGGCTCTGGGCACTGCCAGCTGCCCCTTTCCAGAGGGTCCCCCTTTAGTGGGGGTGGCAGTAGGGTGCAGTGACCAGTCTGGAGACCATGACCACTGGGAATCTTGGCCATGACTGTCAGGAGCAATTTTTCCATACAGTGAAGTCAGCTGAAAGACATCGCTGCAGGCATCTTGGCTGTTCCTCTGCTCCTCAATGGTTTGGTGGTTCACTGCCCTGTTTCTGGCACAGGTGGCCAGCAAGGTCACCCTGAGCTGGCAAACCCTGGGGTGATGCTATCTATGTGTGGTGGAGTTGCACTTCTCTGGGTGCTTTTCAGGTGGTGACTGATATGACACTATGTGTGCTATTTCTGGGTGCTCTTCCCAGCAGTAACCCCATTGAGATGGGCCTTAAAAGGCCTTTCCCTCCCTCTGCTGGAAAAAAGCAGATATGTCCAGTGTCCATCCTTGGGACCTGGATGCCAGCCAGGAGCATCTCTGTCCCCTTGCTGCAGGTGCTGTCCCTCAGCAGCTCTGGTGCCTCCAGCAAGCTGTCTGCTGCTAAGGGATGGGGACTGGATGGGTTATTTCAATGGTCGCCTCTGCCATTTCACAAGAAATCACAATGCACATTGTAAAATAAGCCAATAGCTCACAGACCACCCAGATGAGTCCCTGTGGGGGAAACTGAGGCATGAGGGCAGAGCTGCTTGGTCCAAGGTCATACAGAAGGTTGCGGTGGGGAAGGAACCGCTCACAATCGACACTGAAATCCCCAGGAAATGTGCTTTGATTATGGTCCCAGATGCCTGGGCCACTTTGGCTGTCACACTATCCTGAGCCGGAGTTTTATTTCTTCCTCAAACTGTTTTTTTTTTTCCCTTTTTTTATGAACGAAATTCTCCCTTCACAGCTCCTATTCTCTCAGGGGCTCTTCCACTCAGTGGTAGCCCAATTTCCTTTTATAGCTCGTACAATGACTGTCCTAATTACAATTAAAACCAGGAACACTCTAATCAAATCTTTTACTATTCTAGACAAACTCAGAAAATGAGTAAAATTAGTGACACATGGCGCAAAAAAAAAAAAAAAAAAGGACGAAAATAAATGTCCGTGAGCCAGTGCTAACGCAGAGAGAGATAAAGAGGGCGGCGGGATTTTGGTTCTCATCTGCAGTAATTGGTGGTGGTGGGAGGAGGCACAGTCACCACTGTGGAGCAGGACTTGAGCATCCCTGGGGGTTCCTCCATCCTGCTGACCCTGTGCTAACCAGACCCGTTGGTTTGAACAATCCCCCCCAGGAGTTACCATGGAAACAAAGCCTTTTGATGGTGAAAACCTTCAGCATCAAGAGTTAATCAGACCCTAAATGAAAATGGGGTTAAAGGCAGAGCAGGGATGTGTGAACAGTGGAGTCACTGGGGCAGAAGAAAGGCAGCGAGTGGAGAGTAAATAATAAGCAAGGAAGAGGGGTCTGATGTCTGCTTGAGCTCCAGCCGATGGCCAGAGGGGTTTAACTGTGATGGGAAATCACAGGGGTAAATTAATAGGCTGGATAATTATTTTTAATTTTCTGAAGGGCTGGTTGTATGATTTTTCCACCCTGCACCATCTCCCAGAGCTGGGTGCTGATTTAGAAGAGGAAACACCACACGCTGTGAAGTGGAAGGTTGGGCACGTGTCCCACCTGGGTGGAAAGGTGACCCTCAGCTGGTGTCCTGTCAAGGGACAGGGCTTCAGGCAAAAATGGGGCTTGCTGGAGTGGAAGCACTGCACGTGCCGTGGGCTGGCTCAACATGTGTTATCAGTTTGGGTATCTGAGCGTGCTACTCCAGAATTACCAGCTAGAAATACATGATGTAGAAAGGTGGGCTCCCATGTGGTTGTGTTAGGGAAGAGACAGAGAGAGGGATTTATGGATACGTTATTTGAGTTAATGCTCCTGGATCACATTGATATTGGAGAGGTAGGATGGAGGCAGAGCCAAGAAGTTCAGCCCTTTCTGTAGTTTGCTGCTCATTTGTGGTTACAGGTCCTGTCTGGGTGACCACTGCAGGTTGTCTGTTTCCAGAGCTGGTGTAGTTTGCAAGGGATTGATGAAGGGCAGGGATGGAACTGGGAAAGCAAAACTTGGAGCACTGTTCCTACCATTGTTCCTACCAAACAATGAAAATAGTAACGTCAGGGTAAGTGTGTTTTTTCTGCTAGAGGGAGGAGGTGTTTGCAGCTAATCCCAGTACTGTGTTGTTACAGTGGCCAAGATTTGTGAGGTCACTTTGAATAAAAGGGAGAAGGACAGGGCACCACTGTGGGGAGGAACTTGTGTTCACATTAATATTAGGATGTATGGGAAGACAGCCCTGGTTGAGGGTTAGAGTTACAGTCAGGGATGGAGTCAAAAAGAAGGACCTTTGCTGTGGAGAACTAGGTGGAGCAGAAGAAATCCTGAAGAGCCGGGGCTGTTGTTGTGTTTCATGTTGCCTGGCATCACAATTTTCATGTGATTTGTATCATGAAAGATCTCACGCTGGACCTGCCCAATGCATCAATGTTCTCCCCATCCTAAGCTGAGGTGTGATATTCCCCTAACTCTTTTCCAGGAACAATTGTATGTTTGCACTCATCAATGGCAATGTGCAACAGGACTTCCTCCACTCGGTATGTTTTTCCTTCTGACCAGCCTAAATCTTACTTGTTGTGCTACAATCCCCTTTCTACTGGTCTTGCTCATCAGAGAGGTGAAGACCAGAATGCTCACAGATGCTGTTTTTGGAAGGACATCCAATTCCAAGGTCTCACTTTTCTCCAACTTCTCCCTGCACTCTTTAGTTTTTGGAGATGTCTGAAGTTTCACCAGTGAGGGAAATAGTCTTGGACAAAATGGGTGAACAAGCACCTTTATACCTTAGAGTTTATCAGCTTTCCATCCAGATCATGCAGTCTCACAGCTGGATGTGCCCTGAAGCCTCCCACGATGGAGGGGCACCTTAGAGCCAGGGGTTTGGTTACAACACACGAACAAAGAGCTGGTTGATCTCCTCACTCCATTTCATTCTCCATCTTTATTACTTTGTCAAAGTACTTTCAAGTATAATACTTAAATTTTATAGGTCTAAAGCATGAGATTATTCAATTTTTTTTATAGGCCCAGTTTGATAAATCCACTTGGAAGCCCATGCTGTGGTAATTGAAATGCACTGCTTGGGGAGGAGAGAATTTCTGCACTGGCTTCAACCTTCACTTCTGACTTCTGCTGGCTGGCTGCATGGGCAGGACCCAGCAAAACCTGATGGGATTCCTTGGGCAGGAGCCACCTGGGGCCCAGGTGGGTCTGGATGAGATGGGAGCTGAGAAAGCTGCTGGGACAGAGCTCTCTGAAAATGTTAATTCCATGTTCCTCCTCTTGTTCTGATCTTTCTGACCCATCCAAGCCTCAAGGGCTGTTGAACTGTTGGGGCCAAAATTGAAATGACAAATTACACAGAAAGCAAGAGGATGGCCAGGAGCTCAGTGTGGCTGCCACTAGGATGTTTTACATGCCTTCAGGAGCAGCATTTGATACTTCATCCCTGCCTGCACTGAGCCAGCAGCCGATGAATTTCTCAGCTGCCTCCAAATGATCAGAGGCTGAAAGAAGGTTCTTGGGGCAGAAAACACTCTTTGAAGGGGTTTGACACATTTCAGGGAGGGATGAGTGTGGGAAACTCTCACCTTCGCCACGGTAGTAGGAGAAGATTGTGCCTTGAGGAAAGTTTTGGTGGGTCTGAGGCAGGAGGAGGGTTTGGACATGAATTTCTGGTTCACAAGGCTTCTGGGAGCCACTCAGTTTCTCGCTCACACCCCATTCCACGTTCATTTTTGAGAGATTTGAACCAAAGCTTTGAGCTTTATGTTTATTGAAGGATAATATATCACGGTGTCTGTGACAACAGGAACTTGGTGCAGTGAGCCAGGAAGCAATTCCCTTCCCAAAAGCCTTCCCAAAAGCCTTTTGTTACAGATGTCCTTGATGTCCGGCTCTTCACTTGAAGTTCTTTAATTCGTCTTGGTTCCTGGTGTTAGATGAACCTACCTGTGACAGACCAGGTTTCTTCCAGCATTAACTCTCAGAGGAGCAGCATTCCCCAAAAGCACGTGGTTTGAAAGCTGACGTCAGTTTTCCCATTTAAACAAAGGCTCTCTCCTCACAGATCAGCCCTCTGATGCAGCAATGCTCAGGGCTCCAGGGAAAGCTGTGGAAACACCACAAGTGCAGGGACCTCTGGATCATATTCCTGAGGGTACTGTGGTGAGAGGTTGCTGTGCTGAATGTTGGATTGAGGTCTTCAATCCAAATGTTGTTAGAAATTTCCTCTCACTGTTCAACAAAAAAATGTCAATGTTACACTGAAAGCAACATTGATCCTGTGTGACACCAAATATTTTGCAAAGTCTTGGAAAAAAATTGGGAAAGTTGGTTATTTTTTTATTGCTTGAAAGGTTTGGTTTGGGCTAAAATGACGCTATTTTTTCTCAGCTGAGAAGTTTGAAAAATGCCACAGCTGGGTCTAGTGAAGACCTCACTAGATGGAACTGATCAGGTGTGAAGAGGCACCAGTTTCTTGATTCCTGCCTGCCCTTAGGGCAAAGAGCTGAGTGCAGAGAGTATGTTTTGAAAGCAGATTTAGGAGATGGTCCTGCCTGCTTGGTGCTTCCCACAGGCAGAGAGGACAATCCTTTCTGCTTGTTCCCTGCTGGCTGCAGGGATGAAGTGAGGTGACATTAATGTCATTGGGGGGGTGCATCCCATAGTCCTGACTCCAAACTGTCTCACTACAGCCAGGCTTTGCATGGCACTGGGAGGAAGGATGGGACAGTCAGTTCATTGTTTCTGCTGGAGAAGTTGCCCTTCTTTTCCTGTTTTAGACTTCACCCCCAAGGGCTGTTAATACAGCATTTCCCAGAAGGGCTGAATTTAAAGCAAATTGAAGTATATTATATTTTTGGCTCCAGTAGGTAGAACTGTATAACATTCTGACTTCATTATTTCTTTCTCTCTCTCTCTGCACAGAGTATATATCATAGACTGTCATTGTATTTAAATAATAGAGCAGAACCAGGATTATTTTGTACACTTTTTTCCTCCTCTCTGATCTCCCCATTGAAAAATGCATGGAAAGCAACAGATGCTTCGACTTTGTAGCTTGAACCTTCTCAACTGTTTGAAGATTTGATATGAAGTTCTTTGAACATCAGTTTCAGAGGAGACTCTCTTAGTAACAGTTGCCATGCAAAATTCATAATTAATGAAGATTTCAGGGTTATGGTGGGTTTTTAAAATGTTATTTCTTTATTTGTGTTATTATCTTGTACTCTTCTTAATCAGCTTGGAGGAGGGGCATCAGCCAGCTGGAAGAAACAGTCTCAACTGCACCCGAGCGTGTGGCACTGGCACAGTATGCCTTCTCTAGACTGTGTGCCTCAGGGGTAGCCAGAAGGCCTCTCTGACTAGCCATGGAGGCACGGATGCTAATTGAGGCAGGAGCTGTTGAAAGGCACCTGGTAATTAGTTGCTGGGGTTCAGGCACTTACCTGCTGCCCAGTGTATCAAAGCAGGAGCTGATCTAACTTGGAGGACTGGATTACCCTCTAGTGGCTGCAGATTTAATAAAGGAGGGGTGTGTGTTTCTTGTGGCTCTGATTTACTGAGTGCTCCTGTCCAGCGGTGCAGTGTAGAGGGCAAGCAGAGGTTGCAGGGGAGCAGGCACCAGTGCCATGGGCAGTACTGGGCCCAGAGCCCCCCAGGAGGAGCACCTGTTGCAGTGTGATGCAGATGCCCATGGTAGCTGCAGTATGACACCCGATGCCTGATTGCCAGCACCAGGAGGGCTGGTGTTTGGAAGTGCCTGCGGCTGGGAATGCTGTGGCCAGGCTGCCTGGCACAGCATTGTGCTGTTGTGGCTATCACACCAGAGTTGTCTTTGGGATGTCTAAAGCAGATGGCAGCATCACTGTGGGTATGCAGGGGAAAACTGTGAGTCACGGATGGGCTGTGGGTTTTCTCTTGGCTGTCCCACACTGCTACCCAACAGCTGCTCTGGATATTTCTGCCATGGGGTGATCCTGTTCTCTGTCAAGTCAAGGGGTGTGGCAGGACCTTTGCTGGGCTGGCCCTGTCTGTAGCATCGTGCTTAGCAACAGCAGGCATGCCCTCGTCTCTGCTACCCCAGATTCTGGACAATCTAAAAGAGATTTTTTTTTTTTACCATTGGGTTCACCCACTGCTAATGCTCCAGGGAGATTTGGGGTCATGGTAGAGTGACAGTGCCCTGCTTTTAAGGCAGGACATAAGTGACTTTATGGTGTAGTTGGCAATAAGCCAGCTGGTACACAGGGATGTGTCACACCGGTGAGACTGACCATCCTTGGCATCCCCTGGGAGAGGCAGCAGCTCAGCAGTGTCAGCAGTGACCAGTGATACTTTGCTGCCACCAGCAAGCCACCACTGACTGCCACAGCAGAGGCAGTCAAGTCATGCATTTAATTGGTGTCTATTGGATTTTTTTCCTGCAGCTACAGTTTGTGCTACTTATTGTGACATCCACGAGAAGCGGTGATTTGGTTTTGTTTGTGTGTCTGACTTGGAGGATTTCTCCATGCTGGCATCTGACTCCTTCCCCCCATCCTGACGGCTGTTTTTCTGTGTCAGTGGGCTGAAATAAGGGGAAACTTTTGGGTTGTGAATTGTGGGCTAGGCAGGGTCAAGGGAGCAGAGGAAGGAAAGCACAGCCAGGCCAGCCATCAGGGCAGCTGCAGGGACGTGCCAGTCTCCTTGCTGCTGATGCCCCAGGACACGGCAGCCAGGCTGGCCCCCAGCATGGAGCTGCAGCCAGGCCTCTGTCATGTCACCGTTGTGTCACCACGCACCCCAGCTGCTGGCTGAGCTTCAGTGGCTGCAGGGACAGAGCAGACAGGCCAGGCAGCAGCAGAGCTGTGCAGTCCCAGGGTGGCACACGCTGGGCTTTCTGCCCGCAGAGCTGTAACTCCAGAGAGTTTGGTGGCCTCTCCCCTTGGAGGTGAGCAGAGAACAGGTGGAGTGTGGATTGTCCTAGCTCTTTTGGACCCATCATTTCTTCAGCTGGGGTTTTCCTTGGATTTCCTCCTAGGGACTATCAGCAATGTGTCTGATGGCCAGTGACTCCAAACTGGGTGATGGACAGAGCAAGATAAAAGGAGGAGGAATGCTGAGAGGCATCCTCTGCGAGAGATGTTCATCTTAGCCACAGCTCATGTGTTTGTGATATGTCCTTGTCTCTGGACGGGACAAAGTCTTGGAAGTTCTGGGCATGGACAAAACAACTAAGACTTAGCAGAGCTTCTCCTTCAGCACTGATACCTCTTCTGCACACTGGGGAGAACAGGGCTGGAAATGTCTAACTTGAGTACCTGAGGTTTTAGGTATTTCACAGGCTAAATCTTCATTTCTCAGCTGACCCTGCTCTGCAGAGTAAGTGGAGTGAAGCCCACAGCCAGTAGTTCTGGGCTTGGTTGGGGTCCAAGGCTGCTGTAGAGTCCCAGCACTGTGTTAATCAGCTGCTGTGGTGCGGGACACTGGTGCAGTACAATGGGCTGCAACCTTCCCCCATGGTGAAATTTTGTGTCTCCAGGGCATTGACCACCCTGGCACTGGACATGATGGTCCCTCCTGAAGGACTGGTGTTGATGCAGTCAGAAATGGCTGTGATGGGTTGGGTGCTGCCAGCAGACCTGTCCTCTGAACAGGGGGAAATGCTTCTCTTGGTGTTCCTAGGAGAGAGAGGAGAGAGGTTTGACATGGAGAGCCGTGTGCAGCTGGGGACAGTTCTTGGCTGTGCCAGGCTGTCTGGTAGTGCACTCACTAGGGCTCTGGGCAATGTGCTGGCCCTGCTGTCCTTCAGGGAATGCAACACAATAGATGGTGACAGCACATAGAGCTGTCAGACTTGGCCTGTCATCCTCAACCAACACAGTGGAAGTCCCCAGGGCTTTCTGCCCTTCCCTCCTGACCAGTTTGCTGGGCTGTGTGCACGTGAGGACAGTTACAGCAGCTGTCACCCTCCTGCTTCTTCCCAAACTGACCAGTCAGCTTCTTGTGCAAATGTCTCTGTTCTTTTTGTCCTTTTGGTGATGGAAGGCGCCTTCCTTCCTCCCTCTGGTCCTCCCTGCACTTTGCTGTCTCTCTCCAGTCCTTCCTTTGGATACATCTTTGGTTTGGTGCTGGAGTTCAGCCAGAGCAGAAGGTGCTTGTGGCATGGGAAACGATGCAGGTAAGTTAAAGGGACGTCCTGTGGGAGCCTGTCTCCTGACCAGGCACTTTTTTGGGATGTCATGGGCAACAATGTCTCCCAGAGAACAGTTTTGAGTGAGGTCACTCTGATTTTGGGAACAGGTTGTAGAGTGCAGCTGTTTCAAGCCATGCTGAGTCACTTGCCTTGGGCCAAAGACTGTGCCCAGCTGCATTTTCTACACTTACCTTTACTTACTTTTATTTGTGAGTGTCTCTGGAGTACTCTGAAGAAACACTGCTGCAAATCCAAAGGATCCATATCCCTACAGCTGGAGCTCGGCCTATGCAACCATCTCCACTCCACTGTAATGGTAAGTTCCCACATCTCCTTCACCACTTAACCCTTCCTGCTTCGCCTCCACTTCTCAGGCCGAGCTGAGTTTGGTGGATGGTGCCTGTCCCCCACGGCAGCCGGGAGCGGTGGCTGTGGCAGGGTGCAGCCAGCACTGCCCCTTGTCACCTCCGTGTCCCCACGGCCAGTGCCGGTGGCAGCGCTGGCTGAGCCCCTCTGGAATAAGCCGCCGTGGCAGATGTGGCCTCGCAGCCCTGCTGGGGCTCTGTGCTCAGCCGAGGGGAACGGCTCCAGACTCTAATCCTAGCAGACAGATTGAGGTCAAACGCACCCTTCGTGCAACAAGCGGGGAAGGGCAGGGGAAGGGGGGAAGAGGAGAGTGTGCCTGTGCAGGGGGCAGCAAGGAGGGCGAGAGAGGGACCGCTGGGGACAGGGCAGCCTGGGCCCCTCCTGGCCCCTCTCCGAGGGGGCCGGGGTGGTGATGGGTGCCAGGCAGCATGTGGGGTGTGTGGCATGGCAGTCTGGTTTCACCAGCGGGTGTGAAGGGCAAAGGCAGGCCTGGCTAAGGGGTGGGACAGATCAGCACTGAGCACATCTCCCCCAGCATCCCACACAGTTTGCCTGGCCCTTCTCTGTTGTGATTTAGGCTCTGGACAGCCTCCCGAAGCTGAGGAAGATGAACGGTGCTTCCTTGGGATAAGGAGCAGGTTAGGTAAGTGTCAGCTGTACCTCATCTTGTTGGCAACCTTTGCAGTCACTGTGCTGGGGACTGACCTGCCACTCGTGCCGAGCTACAGGCTCAGAAGAATGAGAGGTTTCCCTGCTAAACCTCTGTGTGTCAACAGCTCCATCTGCTTCCATCCACCTCTCTGCCCAGAGGCATGTTAATACCTGTGGGAAGAAGAGCCCACTGCAGAGCACCCTTCTGCCTGCTGCCCCATTCCCAGCATCTGGGCTTCCCTCTTGGCTCAGCCCTGCTGCCAAGCTGAGCAGCAAGGGATGAACGACAAGCAGCTGGAGGAGGATTTAGTCTGTGCAGGTTTGCTCTTTTGTGGTGCTTTGGCATTCCCACACTGTGCTGTGCATGCTGGTCACTGCTGGCAGGTCAGGACTTGTAGTGCTCCCTGCTCCATGTCCAGGCTTTGTTGGGAAGTCTTTCACCTGTATCATTCAGCACAAATAATAGGGAGTAAAAGAAGCGACAAGGTTTTAAAAACCCAAAATTACTCCCCCCAAAACAGGGAGCCCTGGCTGAGCAGTCTTTTTTTTGCAGTCTCATGGTTGTTGCAAGAAAACACAGAGCATTGAGCTCATAAAAAATTATATGCAGGTACTGGAACTCCTGGGTGTCCCAAGCAGTGGCTGCTCCTCTGTGCATAAAGACATGGTGCCTGTTAAAATGAGCTCTTTGCTACCTGAGAACATGGAGGCTGCTGGTATCTTCTCATTTGGCTTAGGATGGAGATGGCTCAGTTTTCTTTCAGCCCAGGTAAGCCTGTGTTATTGAGAAAGTCCTGAGTGGCTCTGAAAGCATCTGCTCCTAGCTGGAATTGCTTGGACATGTCTAAACTGTACAATACCCTGCGATGCCTGAACTCATTCTCTGCTTGCCAGGAGGGGCACAGAGGTGTTTGTTGTGTGGCCAATGTCCCCCCGGCTGCCTGAGACCCTGCTCCTCGTGCTCAAATGTCCAAAGGTGATGTCTCCATGGTGTGACAGGCTCAGGGAGAGGGGCCGGGAGCTGCCTGGCTCTGAGAGCTGGGCTGCTCTGATGCAAATCCTGTTAGTGGTGAAGCAGGATGAGAGGGACAGAAGTGTGGAAAGAGAATCAGCTCCAGACAGAATATATACATATTTTTTGCCTACTCCCTGGGAGACTTTTGAGAGTCTCAGAGCAGCATTTCACATAGTTGCTCAAGTGGAACTGTGCTGAATAAATAGTTACATTTCAGCAGTGGAGATTTAAAACCAAGGTCTTGGCAATTTTGGGCTGCTGAAAATCCCTTGATACTTTTCAGAGTAGTGGGTGTGCTAACCCCAGTACCTTGGCCAAATTCCCAGCTGGGAACCACCTCATAAAACCTCTTTCATACTCTTAGCAGGAGCCATCTTAAAAATACTTCCTCCTTTTTTCATTGTTTGCCCCAGCTGCCTCTCTACTCTGGTGAGGCATAATTTTGAGCTTAGACATATTTCTAGCTGACATATTTTTAGTACTCATGTCATCCTTCTACCACCATTGCTTTTTCCCATGTTTACTGACTACAGTTGGAATGGAGACAGAAATCACATCTCCTTCAGCCTGATAAATAAGAAGTTCATGTACCCAGTCTTCTTGGGCCATTTTCCATCCACTGGTTATCCTGACAGTCTTTCTTTGTGTCTATTGCTGCTCTTGAGCGTGGCTGACCAGTTTAATTTGTGAATTGGGAGATGCCCTCCTCTACTGGAAATCCTCCCCTGCATACGTTAGGATCAGATTTATCTTCTTGGCGGCTTTATCTCACTAATCAGCCTGTAACTGACTCCTACAATCAAAGTCTTTTCCTCTTCAGTCATTTTCAACTTATGAATTCCTCATTTGCAGTAGAAATTCTTGAAAATTACATGGTTTGCTTCAGGGATTGAGCCATACTCAAACTATGCTTCCAGTGTGATATCCATATTGTCTTCCCTGGTTTCTCCTGCTTGTCAAAGGCTAGTAATTAAGAAAGACTCATTAGGGAAATTGTTGACCAGGGCAAGTCCTGAGACAACTCTGCAGGGAACTCCACTGTCAAACTCCCTGCAAGCTGTACCCTTCCCTCCTTGTCCACAGCTACGCCTCCATCGAATCTTACTTTGCCTCTACAGTGCCTGGGATAAGCCTCTTCCTCTTTATCACAACATATCACTTCCCATCATGGCTCTGCATTAAATTATTCACTAAAATGTGTATTTGCCTTTATCCAGAAGATCAGTTAGTAACATAAAAAAGTGAGATAAAAATAAAAACTCTAAATGGGATAGTCTGGCATCCCCCATGTTTCACAGCCCTGCCCAGTTTTTGCTCCCTCCCTTGTGCATGGCCATGAGTGACAGCTGCTCAGATTGCTTTTTCACCCTTCTTACTTACAGGTACTGTATTTTATGTTCCTCACCTCCTTACTGGTGAATTTATTGAAGCCCTTGCTCCCAATCTGTCTGTTTCATGGAATAGTTCCTCCAGGAACTTGGCTTGTGAGATACCTGGCTTTGTGACTTGATCACAGGAAGATCTTGGATCTTCACTTCTCTCTCAGCTGTGGCAAGTACATTTTCCGTATCAGCCACCCAGATAAGTTCATATGCTTGTAATTATTGTCCCTGTCCAGAGCTGCTGAGAAGAATTTGCTTAGTCTTGGGACCTCACGTGGATTTCCTGTGAACTCTCTTCCCACAGACTGAATCACAGCACTGCTTGTTCTGTCTTTATTACCTTTGTGTTTGTATGACTGGAGAACCTTTCACTATTTAATATCCTTCCTCAGGTCTAACTCCTTTGATGTTTGCCATTTCCCTCTCCATCTCTTCTATTTTCAGCTGCTAAAATTTTGCTCTTTGCTGATTAATCATCTCCCTTTCTTTGCTCTCTTATTATTCATTTTATCAGCATTGCTCTACTCATTCCAGCAAGTTAGGAGCCACCCAGGATTTACCCCTTCACTATTTTTCTGTGTTTGGGGTGAAGTCCCCAGGGAGTTTCGCCTTTGGTTCAAAGACTTTTGAACTTACCTTTTATAGGCAAGGCTAGGTTTGCCCTTTTGAAACCAGGAACCTTTAGGCAGCACCCTGCTGTTGTCTATCTGTCTGTTCTGTTTAGAATAAGTCAAAATGAGGCATGAGTTTTAAATAAATCCGTCTGTCCAAGGCTATTTTCCAGTTCCATCTCTTCCACCCTGTTTTTATCATTCACGAATATTGAGTCTAAATCACAATCAGGGCTCGGTGATGCATCTACAGTTGGTGTTCAAGCCTTTAACTGTTGCAGCTAGGATGTGTGAGCTTTTACTAGTGCATTTTTAGGTTTATTTTGGTAGTTAGTCTCCTAGAAGTGGAATTTTTCATGGTTTCTCTCTTTTTTTTAATAATGTTAACAGAAGTCTCAGTGTCCATCCAAACTTTCAGCACTCTCTTAATGGAGCTACTTCTATTCTTTTGTCTAAGTGGTGGTGGCGGCCCAAAATGATCTTCCATCCTGTCATATGTCTTCATCCATCACATTGGTTAAGGCATTGCTGACTTTACACCTCCTCTTTCCCACTTTCCTGAGAGAAGCAGCGGCATTGGTACTTGTGCTCTACCAGGTTTGTTGCTCCTCCTGGCTTTTGACACGTCTCCATCACCTGGGGTCATGCCATGCAGAGCTGTGTCCCACTGCGTGTGTTTGTCCCTCTGAACTGCCTCCATCCTTTGCCTAAGGGAACCTGGCAGAGGGAGGGATGAGAACGTAAGTGCTGAGTGAGTGCCCTACATCAAGGTCCCCCTGCCCAGCTCTTTCTATCTGTGTGACATGGCCAGCCTTGACTTCTTTGGCTGCATAGCAGGAGATAGAGTCTCTTTTGTCTCCTTCAGCCTTTTTTGTAGGTGGCTAATCCCTGGAGCTGCCCATCTGTCTAACAGCCCCGGTCCCAGCTCTGCCTCTCCAGAGTGATCCTCTGATGACCAGGAGTGGGGAGCCAGCAGCTCCAGCTGTGTGGACAGCTCCTGCTTGGCCTCAGCAGCTCTACAGGAATGTTTTCCTCTGACCCTTTTCCATAATTACCTTCCTTTTAATTTTTTTTTTTTTTTAACTTTCTGTAGCATATTGTCAGTGTCTTCTGGACTTGAGCCTCTTGGGATCCTCAGGAGAAAACATGAGCTGATTTCTTCTGGAGAGGAAATGAGCAGCCTCCAATTTGCCAGTCTGGGTGGACTATCTTGTCCTCTTGCTTTTAATAAGCTGCACAGGATTAAAGAATGACTGTGGATTAGGTTAGTTGTTTTCTTTTTCCCTGAGTTTTAACTTGGCACATAATTGGAGGCAAAACAGAGGGTTCTGGGTCCTTGTGCACCCCTGCCTTCCACACTGGCACTGGCAGCAAACCTATTAGTGAATCCAACCAGGGATAGGGACCAAGGGGTTTGTGGCTTTGAAGGACTTACATGTTGTTAAACATTTCACAGTGTTTGAATTGTTTGTATGTGTTGGTTTTTGTTTTCTTTCCCCTTCTCCCCTCCACTTCACCTTCAACATCTGCTCGCCACAAACCTGATTTTAAGAAATGCATGCACTTATTAATTTATGAGCTGTGGTCAATGCTGTGGGAAGAGAGACCTGAAGGGAAAAGGGGTTTGTGGAAGCAGCAGGGCTGTAATGAGATCAGGGATAGGGGAGGCTCTGCGTTTGGACTCTGCTCCTGCTCTTGCTGAGACACTTGATCCTCAAGGGAATGAACATAGCAAATGATATCGTCAGCTCTCCAGCAGCTTAATATTTCTCTGAATGATTGATAGCACAATGTACAGGACCTTCAGACGTAAGGATAGAAAGGTTTAGACCACAAATATCCTGTGTTTATGGCTGATAGCAGCACCTAGAGGAGAGCAAGAGCCCTGATGCTCTCCTCCACTTCCCAGGGCAGCAGTAACCATTGCCTGGGGCAGGCAGTCCAGCTCTTCATCTGTGTGGGGGGGCAAGGAAAGTCTGTTTCTGCTACAGCAACATATTCATAGATGCTCTTTTGTGGTGTGTCCAAAGCCTTGTCTTCCTCTGCTGATGTCATGAAAAACAGAGTCAAAGGAAGATGCCAGCTCCTCCTCATGGGAAAAGGATCAAGGCAAAGCTTTCCAATGTGGTGGGACCCTCTGTCATCACCTTCTTCCTGCCTGCTTGCACCTCTGACACCTGGGCAGAGGCAGCTCCCTGATGGAATCCTGTAGAGACCACAATGCTTGAAGGTACTTATTCCTGCCCTCTTGAGTGCATTTACCTCAGTTAAAAAGCAAAAGATGTGAAAAACAGTGGATGGTAGAAGTGTTGTCCTGATTTCAAGCACTGTTTCAATTTGTTGGCACTTCTACTGTAGCCCTACTGGAAGCTTGCAAGTGAGATTTATTTTCTCTCTTAACCCTTCTCCCCCACTCCCATCCTAAAAACAGATTTTTGCCTCTCACAAGCCCAACAATGCCCCAGTTTCCAGATCCCCTGAACATGCAGTTTGTGTTGAAGGAGGTGTTTGTGCTGGGCTGGTGGTGGTGGCTCCTCCAAGAGCTGGGCTCACCAGCCTGTTACTGCAAAGCTGTTCAGGAAAATGGCAACACTGGACAAACTGGGCTGGTGGTTGAATGAGGACCTTGGTGGCTTCAAGCAGAAAAAGTGCAATTAGTGCCAAGGCATCTGGGATGTGTTATGACTCTTTTGACATTCAGAGCGTCATATGGATTTTTCCAAAGGGATGTAAAAAACAAAAAGACAGGTCATCATTTGGCCCTTCTGATCTCAACATGCATCCCATTAACGAAGGGAAAATATGATGCAGGAAATTTGTGAGTTGGCTCAGTTGCCTGTGGGAAAAGATAGAAGTGAGGAGGGGAAAAATACTACTTTAAATGTAACATCCATATGCCCATTTAGGACTTCATAAGAGTTACCCCATCTCTGGTAAGTGACAGCTGGTTATTGGAAGCATACGCTGAAGATGTGGATCATCTGAAGTCAAAGCTGATGCTTAGCTATTTGTACACCAGCACATCTGCCTTTAATAATGGCTTTTAATTTTGTTAACACGCTTTAACTAGCTTATTAAATCAAAATAAAGTGGGAATCTTAGTCTTAATGCAACCGCACAAAAAGGATCCAACCTCAAACCCTGCCACCCTGGCTGTATCCCATGGTGTCCCAGATAAAAATATGTCCAAGGATAGGTTTAAACCAGCATGGTATTCTGGCAGAGTTACAACAATGTTATATTTCCTCTCTCTATCCATTCTTCCTTTTTTTGACTTCTGCATTACCATTCTTGGCACCCTCCAGAGTTTCTGTGTGTGGCATGGGTGGGAAGCTCAGCCTGGTTTAAAGTTGTTCCATCCAAAAGATAGGCAGCAGTTGTGATTTCTCCTGACTCTTTCAGAGGAGGCGGCACTTCTGGCCTCTCTAGGTGAGTGAGTAAGCTGAATCAACTCTTCAGAGTGCAACATCCTGGGTTGCAAGGCAGCAAAACTTGGACTTGGAGGCACAGGCTGCATCTGTTGTGTTTTCTGCTTTAATAATGACAGACTGAGATGCTTTTAGTGTGGTGGGAGTGTCCCTCAGCCCATCATGCTGGATAGGCACTGCCAGCACATTGCTGCCGCGCTCTGCATTTGCAAACAGATTTGCTTGGATTGGGCTCACCCTCTGCGTTTCCAAGCCAGCCCTGGTGTTTGTGCCAATGTGCTTTCACAGCATGGAGGCAGCAATCTGAGATGGCTGCTGGTGGCTACCATGTGGGCAAGTGGCAAATGAGTGTCCTCCCTGCAATCTGTGCTGTGACAGAGAGGGAAGGAGGGCAGGTTAGCCTTTAGTGATGCCAGTACCTTCAAATTCCTGTCCCACAGCACCCTCTGCACCTCCCTGATAATTCCCATGGCCTCCCTTAGTCCCTGCATGGGGAGATGCACCAGTGTGAAATGTGCTCCTTGAGTACATGGCAGAAGGGCAGCAGCATGGTGTAAGTGCTTGGGGTCACAGCCAGGCATGTTCTGAGCCTGGCTTAAAAGAAGAAATGACTTTTTGGAGTCAGGTTTTTGGGTTGTCTGCACCACCTGCTTGCCCCTCTCCAGCTTTGCGAGGTTCAGCCAGTGGTTCCCTGCCCACAGGGCAGGTGGCACGGACCCAAGGCTGAGCTTCTGCCTTATAATCATCTGTATGTTTAAGTCTATCTACTCTGTTTCCGCCAGTTTGCTGCTTTACATATTCAAATACTCCTCAATCAGCAAAATCCGTATGGGATGCTACCCTCAGCTCGTCTTTGATGCCATCTGGAGACGGTGTCCCACAGCAGGTGTCCTGCTCCTGCCTTCTCCATCCCTCTCCCTGGTGAGTGCTGTAAGGCGGCAGCGCGTGCCGGCAGGCCGGGCCCCGCCGAGCTCGGTGTGCTCCCAGACTGTGGCCTCCCTGGTCCCCGCTTCCGTCTGACCAGCAGAGCGGAGAAATTGCCTGTTACCTCGGGTCGATTCTTCATGCACTCCTAAATTGCTTTGTATTGACACGCTGTCAGAAATGGATTGTCACATTAACCCAGCCAGAGCCAGGCTGGGGCTTGCAAGCACGTGCTGTTGGACTGATCTCCCTGCAGGTCGAGGGCAGGCTGGTTTCCTCTTGGGTTTCTTCTTGGCAGAGATGTTTTGCAGCACTTTCTGATTATGATTCAGATGAGCCAGTGAAAGGCAAGGCTCTCCATATCCTCTGTTCTTTAGCCATTTCTTTTTCCTTTGTTGGATCAAAAAAGTGACATGCAGGAGTGCTGGCTCCTTACCTCAGCTATAGGGCCTACTGATCTGATTCACAAGCTCTCTTCTCAAGTGATTGAGCACAGGATCCCAAGGTTTAAGGGATTAAATTAAACTAATTTCCCCAATATGAGTCTGTTTTGCCCATGATGGTAGTTGTGAGTGATCCCTCCCTCTCCTTATCTTGACCCTTAAGTCTTTATATATTCTTTCCCCTCTCCAGCTGAGAAGGGGAGTGGTAGAGCAGCTTTGGTGGGCACCTGACATCCAGTCATCACAGTTCACCATATCAGTGATTTTGAATATGGTGAATATAAGGAAGCAAGAGTGATGGACTCACTTCTCCCCATGAGCCAGCTTGCACAGAGACTCCCATTTTTTCTGGTCATTTTTCTAGGTGATGTGTAATTTCTAGACCTTCCCATCCCTACCCCTAATGACCTCTTCAATTTCCCTAATGAGATTCCTCCTCAGAGGTTAGCAAATGCCTCATGAAGTCAGAGTGTACACCACCCACTTCATTCCCTTTGTCTTTCATGCAGCTGAAAGAAAAATCCAATGCAATGCTTTGTGAGCTGGCTAAACTCAGCCCATGAAGACAGAAGTGCAGACAGTGCTTATGGAAGGGAGTCTGAGCCTCAGTGATGAATAATTTGAAATTGTTCATGGTTTGTGTCCCTCACCTCCTTTATGAACTAGAAAGGTAACGGTGCCTCCTTGTAGACAAGGGAGTGCTGAGATGCACTGGAGTTTGAATGGGAATGGTTTGCCTGAGCAGCAGGTTCCACATGCAGTTCCTTCCCTTGTATCAGCTTCACGATGTAGGTGAGCATAAGTCTATTGTCCTCTTTAATGGATTTGTGGAGAAACAAGCCCCAATTATGCTACGCCCCAGACACAAAAACAGCTTTAGAGGTGCAGTTTGGATCCTTAGAGCCCCTGCTCAGCTGCCTTGCAATGTCATTGCCATATTTCTGTTTCCCATCCTCCCTGAAGATCTGCCTCGTCTCTCTGCCAGACCCACCTCTGTCTTGTGTGCTGAACCAGTCAGTGCTGTTGGAACATGTAATTCTCAGAACGTCTGGCTTACTGGCAAAGCCCAATCTACGAGGCATCTTCTGGGCATGGATCAGAGATCAGGGTCTGCATGGAGTTTGAAACTTTGGCCACTCTTACAAAATAGTGTAGTGGCTAAAGCCCTCCCTGCTCCTATCTTTTCTCCCTTTGGAAGAGACTTGAACCCACCTGGAATGACCCTCCTGATTGTCAGGTAATTCTGGTTTTGAGGTGGCAGGAAAATCTGCTCAGTCCTCCTATATGAACTTTTCAACATTGGAAGGAGTAATTAAATATTTTTTTAAACCTTGGGTTGCAGTGAGGAAGTGAAAAGAAGCAGGACTTTCAGCCCAGAAGCTCAGGTACTTACCTGGGATTAGGGGAGATATGGGTTCCTGTTCAAGGTCCAGGTAATACTTGTATAAATTATGCTATGGAGTCATCTCTCCTCACCACCCTCCTCTCTTTCTTTTCAGCCCAACAAACATTTACTCATTTCATGCATGGTGGAAGATACTGAAATTCACAGAATGAGCATACTTGAGTAATCTCAAACTTTAATGCAGTGTTCCAGGTCTCCTCTCCAAGTCCTTCACCTCCCAGAATGGGGAGGGACCTCCTCCCTCCCCACTGCAGTTCCCTCTCATAGGCATTCCTCTGAATCCATTTTTAAATTCATTCACCTTTGCCTTCAAATGAGCTTTAGTTGATTCCTCGGTTCCTATTTTGTCCAGCTTTGTTTTTCTTGACCATTAGAATTGCAGGTACTTTTCTATGTAGGAAAACTTTGGAATGGTGGCATGAGAGCTACCCTGAGTCCTGCACTGAACACTCTCTGTGCTCTGTGAACTCCTCCGTGGCACAGGAGAGGCAGCCACAGTGCCATGGCCGTTTGGTTGTTCTTGGCTGAGGGTGCTGATATCAGAGCCAGCTCCCGAGTGGCATTTAGCCAGGCACACATTTTATCTGGGAGCTTTGTCCCTACAGCCCACTTTACATTAATTGCCATGCTGCTGTGTGACAGCATGTTTCAGCCCCTGCTGCCTGAAGCCACATGGATGAGAGACACCGGACTCCAGCCCAGGAGCCCTCCCAGGAGCTTCTCCCACCCTCCTCCCTGTTACCCTGCATCTGAACATCTTTGTCCTTTTCGGTGCCTGACAGTGCTGTTGTATCGCAGATAAAAAACATCCTTTGCGTGTATGGAATAGTTCCTGCCATTTTCCCACTCGATTTGTCTTTCTCTTCTCATTTTTTGCTGTTCAGCCTTTTCTTCTCGTTCCTGTGCTCCCTCCCCCCTCGCCCCGATCAGTCAGACTTCTCCTAAGCCCTGATATGTTGTGACTGGGGCTGACTGACAGCACTTCGTGCCTGACACACATCTCTGGGATGCAGCCCAGGATGTGCATTTAAGAGCAAAGTTGGATTGTAAAGTGCCATGTGGGAGTCTCTGAGAAAGGAGTCAAAACACCGTCAAGCCTATTCTTCCTGAGAGGAATGGAGAGGTTGTGTGGAGCCTGCTGGTGCCAGGAGTGTGTCATGGTTTAACATAGGTTTGCTTTTTAGTTGGGGAGGGTGTCCATGACCTGCGGAAGTGGTTCCCTGTGGGGACCTGGTGGAACCAATCAGCTGGCTAGTTTTGGAGATTGATACCCGGTTAAACCACTTGAAAGAGCTGGATACGCCTCAGTGAAAACGCATTTAACGATGGGCAAGGCTGTGAGCCTCTCTCTTCCTTCCGGCCTTTGAACAGGGAACTGGGTTCTGGCCCCGCGGGGCCGGGCGGGGCCGGGCTGGGCTCTGCTGCGGGGCCGAGCCCCTTCCCAGGGAGTCTGCTGGGCCCTGTCCCGGCAGAGCCCGCTGGTCCTTTTCTTTCCTGGCAGCGCCGCTGGGCCATGCCATCAGGAGCAACCATGCGGCCGGGAGCAGCACCAGGAGTGGCCCCGCGGCCGACGCTGGAGGCAGCCCCGAGGCCAGGACTGGCCACATGGCCAGGACTGCCTGGCCGAAATTGGCACAGTCAGGGCAGCAGCTATCTCGGCATGGCTTGCAATGAACTTTGCTTAGCCACTTTTAGCCAGCTGTGCTGCGGACAGAAGGACAAAAGCAGCAGCAGCAGCAGCTTTTCTTTTTCCAGGGCATTGCATGAAGGAAATGCACAAGGGTGGCGCCGGCAGCCAGCACAACTGGCACGGTGCCGGCGGGGACCACATCACCAGCAGCAAAAGACACAGCAATTCCTCCATTGCAGAACCTGGACAAGATCAACATTTAAACACTGCGGAACTCTATAAAAACTGTTTCAGTTGATAAAGCTTGAGAACAAATGAACACCAAATCTCTCCTGAATCAGGAAAATGGAAAGGGTGAAGACACGTAAAGAAAATAACATGGGACACTGAGCTGAGTGAAGAAGTCAGATTCTAGATGGGAGGAGATGCCTTAGTTTTGGGCTGAAATTCTCTTGTAAGGCTATGGTGAAGATGTAATTGATATATCAGACTTTGTTCTTTCCCTGTAACTCATGGAGTGCATTGGGGGGAGGTAGCATTCCAACCACAGCCATGAGCCACCAGTGCTGAAGTGAGCAGATGTCGAAGTAACAGTGATCCAATGAGAAGTTTGAACAGAAACAAATGAGAGGGATGAGAAACCTTGCCCCAGGAATAAAAGAAGAAAACCTTTGTTTCCCAGAGATGAATGAAGAGAACTTTTGCCTTTATGCTAGAACAGCTCATCCTTAAAATAGCACCCCAATAAGTTGCCATGGCCCATGAACATAGCTGTGAGAAGGCTGCAAGAGATGGGAGAGACTTTCACACTGCAAACAGATTTTCCTTTCCTGGGCATCTGATTCGCTGTGACATTGAAGCCACGAGAGAACTGTTTCTTGTGCAGAAGCCTCCATGGTATGGCAAGAGAGACTCCTCTCCCTAAGACAACTGAAGAGAGACTATTTTAGAGATGGTAAACTGACTGAAAGTCCCAGGTTTTGTCTCTTTACCTTGTCAGTGGGAAAGAAAAGAGGCGGTGGGGAGAGGATAAATGTTCTGAAGGTTTATTCTGATTTCTTGTTATTTTTTCCTTTAATTCTGTTAATAAAGTTTTATTTATACCCTTTAAAGTTTGAGCCTGCTTTGCTCTTCTCCTAATCCTTATCTCGCAGCAGAAAATGAGTAAATAATTCTAGTGGGTGTGCTGGCATTTGGCCAGCACTAAACCCACTACATTTATTGGTGCATTGGCCAGGAAACTCAGATTGGCGAACCAAAACCTCTGCACTTAACTGGTGTTTCTGCCTGGTTACCAAAACCACTACAAGAGACTCTGAAGGCTATAAGCACTGAAAGCTGCACTCAGCCTCTTTGCAGAGCCAGGGCAAGGTTTGAGGGGAGCTATGGAGAACCTACCCCCCCTTTTCTGGATTGGTAATGCTGCTTTTAAATGCGCAATGGGTCTATGTGGATGACACGGAGCAAGCAGAGGAGTCACCTTCTACTGCACCTGTTCTGGATATAGGGCATGGTACCCTGTGGTGGCTGTTTCTGGTATTTTGGCAAGGAAGGGTGAGAAAATTTGGGCTGCAACTGAAAAGAGGGAGTTGATTCACAAGCCTTCCATTTCCTCTTCAGCAGAGGACTCAGAGATGCTGTTTCCCACCTTCCCAAAATTTGTCTCTTTCCACCCCAAACCTGGCATGGGTGGAGATCATGGAAATGTACAATAGTTTGGGTTGGACAGGACCTTTAAAAGCCATCTAATCCAGCCCCCTGCCAGGAGTAGGGACATCTTCAACTAGATCAGGTTACTCAGAGCCCTGTCCAATCTGACCTCGAATGTTTCCAGGGGTGGGACATCTACCACCTCTCTGGGCAGCTTTTGCATGTTTTACCACCCTTATTGTAAAAAACTTAATCTTTATATCAAATCTGAACAGACTGTCCTTCAGTTTAAAACTCTTTCTTCTAGAGATGTGCTGGCAGAGCTCTGGCTGGACTCACAGCTCTGAACCACTTTGTTCCGCCACCACCCTTATCTTGTTTCAGCCCTGCATGGGCTCTTGGGCTATTTTTGGTGTACATGAGAGCATTTTCCACAGAATGGGCCCTGATGAATTTGCAGAGAGTGGTGCTTTGCTGGGAATGAAGGAGGATTGTCCTGGCATGGAGGACCTGGGTGAAGTAGAAACAGCTGTTGTCTTCCTCTCTCTCAACCCACCTGCAGGCTCAAGGCCACTTGCCCAAGCTCAGCAATTATCTCCTGGGGCTTGGAGCCAGTCTGCTCTGCTTTTTCCCCAATGCAGGCTTTAGAGGAGCTGGCTGGGCTGGAAGGTCTAATTTGTACTTGGAGGAGGCCTGTGGTTTTGAGGGCCATCTTTAGCACCATTGTGTCATCATCTGCTGCCTGCCACCTCCTGAGTTTTCTGCATGTAGTGTCACCTCTGCTCACTGACAACCTTCTGGGTTTATCTCCCTGTCTTAGGCAAAGTCACCTAAAAATCCTTTTTGCTGGCACCCCTGGTGACCCCAGGTGCTCCTTGGAAATCTCTTGGACAAGTAATCATCCCCTTTGGATTGCAGCATCAGTCACTTCAGTCCCTCTGACAGTCCCAATTTTCTTGTGTTTTTGGCTGTAGAGCACCAAAAGTCAAACTCAGTAGGCTTCTGGTTTGTAAAGTTTTCTTCACCTGGGAGAAAACCAGCAGGGCAAGAGTTTGTTCCTTGATTTCTTCACCTGCTACCCTGTCCCCTGCTCTTCTGGTGGCTTTGACACCTTCCTTTGGCGGAGGGGAGGGATAATACCTCCGTATAACTGGTGCTGCTGGTGGCAGGTGTTCTCACTTCTGTAGGTGGGGAAGAACCACATGGTGATTATGATGACAAATGGGGACTGATTTTGAGGTCTTTGCCTCCCCCCACATAGCAATGGTGTTCCTCTGTCCTGCCATGGGGCCAAGAGGTATGGGTTGAAAGAGACCCCAGGACCTGCTTGGAGCACAGGATCACTGAGGGCCTACTTGACTTGACTTGATTTGACTTGACTACCATGCTAGTTTGTCTGCTGTTTCTGAATGCCTCATCTTCTTTCATCCTAATCCTATTCATCTCCAGCCTTCCTTTTATTTTCTTCTTCTTTTTTTTTTTTTTTTTTTTTTCCCTGTTTTCCCTTTTCCCAGCTACAGCACCAGTCCCTGGCAGAAGAGGAGTGTTGGAGCTGATCTTGCTTTACCCCTTACAGACACAACCCTCCAATCTCACTGAAGAGATGCTTCCTGGGCAGGTAGGTGTCAGAAGTGCACCAGCAAGGGTGAACTGTTCCAGGAGAGATCCAGATGGAGCTATGAAAATGTTCCCGACTGATGTGGTATCTTGGTTAAAATTCGCTTCAGGAGGTAGCATGGAGATATTGAGGGCCATCCCTTCAGATGGAGGGGGTAATTCCTGTGCAGGAATTAGCAGTCAGCACACCTGTTACTACAAGAGATTCCAGCTGAAAAGAGAAGAAGGATGGGAGGGGGTGAGAAAAAAAAAAAAAGAGGCTCTTCAATTTAGTGCAATTATCTCAATTTTTCCAGGATAAGGATCCTCGAGATATTTATCTGATTTATAAGGGCGCGCAGCAAGGCGGCAGACACGTCCTTAAAGAGACATTTATCAATTTCTTAAGCATAGATGAGGGGAGAAGAAAGAAAAAATGGAGTGAGAAGGAGACACTGCAAGGAGACTCTTTGGGACTTGGGAAGGAAAAAGGAAGCCTGCTAGCTCTGTGTGTTCTCACTTGTGATTAATAATGTGTGGAGACCTGCAGAAGCAGGAGGAGGTTGGCTGGGCTGGGACAGCAGCAGAAATGCTGTTGTAGACTGCGTTGCCTTTATACTTTCAGTGATTTGTACTCCGGGGATGTGTATTAAGTATTTCCTGAAGAATTTCTTCAGCTTACATTTCTGCTGGAGAAATGCTGAGGGTTAGATTTAGGCCAGCCCTGGAGACCTTGCCCAGTTGCAGAGAAGTGCTCTGAACCTGCATGAGTCTGGTTAAGGTGACACAAGGTTTCAGCAGGATTCATCTTGTCCAAGTGCAGATGTTCTGGGCTCAGGGAATGCATGATTGTCTACACTCACTTTTAGGAAAGGGGAGCAGAATTCACCTGACACTCTTAGCTGTGCACTATTGAAGGGAGGGCACTCTTCTCCATTAAAAGACAGCCCTTTTTTTATCTCCTTCAGTGCCATCAGACTTTCTAATTTTCCCTCTTGCCCATACCACTACTCTGCCCTTTAGTCCTCCTCCTCTGTACCAAATTCTAATGCCTCTTCCTCTCCTTACACCCTGCAGCTGCCATTGTTTTCTCTGCACCTTCATAGCTAAAATGGTTCTGGAGACCTCTTGCATCTTGGAGCCTGCACCTTTGCTCTCCTCCTCATCCTTGTCTTCATATTATCTGTACAGGGAAGCAGGTATGAAAATCCTCATCTTTCCCAAAAAGTGCACCTGCCTTACTGCCATTCCTGCAGCTCGTCACAGCTCCCTTTCCCCTCCATCACATTCAGGCTTCTCAGCATCCCTTCCCAGCCCTTTTGCCTCTCTGTTGCTCCTTCACATCTACATCCCTTATTGTTCCGCCAACACTGTCTTGTCACATTGTACCCTACTCCCTTGATTTGACAACAGAGAGGAAAAAAGAAGGGATTCAGTGGATGTGAATGAAATGGGAAGTGGGAGAGGAGGAGCAGAGAAAGAGAACATCAGAGGGAATGAGAGCAAATGCTCGTAGCTTAATGTGGCTCAGGAAGTCACCTGGGGGAGTCATTGACTGAGGGGTCACTGACCCTTGTGAGTAAATTTCTGTAATAAACTGATAAAAATACTGGCAGGCCCAAGTGATGTAGTTTAGAAATTGCTATAGTTCAGCTCCCCTCAAATGCAATTCACCAGGACTGTTAGCAAGCACAAAACCCTTGCCAGCCTAAATATGGATTACTTTTCTTTGTCCCTTAAGTTCATCTATTTACAGCATGGTTATGTTCTCATAAATTTGTTGCAGCATGTTTGCCAGCAGCTGAGCCATTGGAAAGGATTTGTGTCCAACAGAAAAGCCTTTTGGATAAACCCCTCTTTGGCAATATGCCTTTTTAAGGCCCTCCTGCACACAGGTTGCTCTGGGAAATAACTGCTCTGTCAGGGACCAGCTAACTTCACTATCAAAGGTCTGACTGAGGCAGCAACCCTTGGCTGTCACACATGGGCACCCACTTGTCATCACTTGCTGTGGATCTCACACCTCCTGCCCTCCTCTGTTATAGCTGACTTCAATAAATGAGATGCAGCCTTACTATGAGGGGAGACATTTTCAGGTCCCTGATGTCAGTGAAGTTCCTCACGACATTAGAAAGTCAGAGATGCTTATCTGCCTTTGGTACTTAAATTCTTCTCTGTATCATCTTCTCTTCCTCAGGCCTGTGGCTGGATCTTGTTGAGGTGGGAAGAGAGTCCATAAACCTCCCCTGTTCTGCAAAAGTCCAGTTATTCAGCTCCCTGTATTGGCATTTGCATGGTACAGGCACTGGTTTCCTGTGTTGGTGTAACAAATGTGAGAATTTCCTTGTTAAAAGCCCTGTGGAGATGCATATATAATATGTATTTCTGCTCCATAGAGCAGAGTAGGGGGCAAATTATATAGAGAATTTTTAGGTTGGTGTTAGTGTAGTGGAATCCTGCTCCGTGGGTAGGGGCCAGAACACTGCAAGTGGAAGCACAGTCAGGTGCAGGGTGTTTACTTTTATCCTGTTTGTCTTCACCTTGGCCCATCTGCCCACCTGTACCCCACGGTACAGGCTGCAGCACCCACACGGATGCTCATCTCAGTACATCCTCACCTTTCAAATCTATACAGACCTGGCAGCCAGTGGCTGGCACTGTCCTTCCACCTGCACATCTCCCTCTCCAAGCAGGTCACTGTCTGCACTGGTTCACAGAGGCAAGTAGAGCATGTGCTGGAGGTATCACACTCACTGCAGAAATGATGGCATCTGGGGCATCCTGCTGTGTTGTGCAGTGCATCAGCTGTGATTTCACATTACTCTGGCTCTGTAGGGGTGCAGTGGGTACCTTAGTCCCTTTGGGTATCCTTAGTCTCTCTCCCCAAATGTGGGCAGTGACCCAGAGGATTTGGCAGTGGAGAAATAGCCCCAGCAGATGAGTGTTAGGGCTGTTGGGCATGCCTTTGAGGCCCTTTTACCACTGAACTCCTTTAGTCATGAGCTATTCTGTGCAGGTACGGGGAAAAAAGAGAAAGAAAACCAAGGGAGGGGAAAAAACAAATCAAAGAACAGTCTGTTTCGTGTTGTTTGATCTTTAAGGAATGCTGAAGAAATCTCTTAGGCCACTGTCTCCCCGGTTGTGCTCGTAAGGGGATTATGGACCTCAAGCTTTCACAGGAAAACGCCCGGCTGCTGGGCCTGGCACAGTAATCCAGACAAAGGATAACAGCATCCTAATTAATTCTCATGTCTCTGAATCTGATAACAGCACAGTACACAGACGAGTCCGTAAGGACTTAATGAGTTTAATCGACTGCACTTGATGATTTTATTTGAAACCTTGTGCCACAAATTAAACTATTAAAAATGCACTTGAACTTGATTGGCAGCTGTAATCCAGGCAAAGTCTACTTAATCCGCGGGGGCGGGAAGCAGGGATGGATGCAAAAGGCTGGAGATGAGAGAGTGGAGGGGAGGCTCTGGTAGGTAAGGGGATTTTGGGGTGAGTTTAAAGGAAAGCTGGAAAGAAGGGCAGAGCCTCACAGAAGGTGGGGGTGAGGGTGGGAGGTTAGGGGGTTAATCTGTGCTCACCCAACCCTGGACTGAGCTGTGGGAATGGTTCAATGTGTTCTTGTCCTGTGCTCTGCCCTGCAGGACTTTCCAAGCAGCTGAAGGGGTTCTTAGTTGGTCAGAGTGAATCAACTGCTGGCTCTGAAGTGGGGTGCAACAGCAAGGTTTTGCAAAACTGAGATGAGGAGGTCATGAATCTGGGGCCCAGCCTCTGAATCTCATGCACACTGGCTTGGTGAAAGGCCAAGGAAATGCACACAGGGATGTTCACTGTGTCCCAGGCCGCGGTGTCACCAGTGGGCAGGCACACACAAATACTCAGTTGCTTTCATCTGTAAAAGCTGCCTGGGTGAAAATCAGCCTGTAAAAAGGTGTAGAAACAGATACACTGTCCAATGTGTTCTCTGCCAACTGCTGTCACTCACGTGTTTGATTGTGCTCATCCAGTTTACTCCCATACGTAAATACCTATGCAGGTATCTGCATATACATATGCAGATGTGCACAAACAGTGATTTGGCTCAAAATGGGTCATTAGCCAAGGAGGGAAATAGCATGTAAGTCTGCTTTGAAAGTCCCTTGCCCCCCACTCTGCTATTTAAAGTAATTTGCAAAAGATTTGCAAAATTATAAACCAATTTGCAAATAAATGATCATGATTAATGGCATATTCTTTAGGAGGTGACAGATCTGTAATAGAACTGTAATCCCCCTTATTATGGAGGAACCATTAATAGCAGTAGGTGTTAAGAGACTACATTACAGCTAGAATAGGCTTCAGCTGTACCTCTGGAGTGGAGCAGGTCAAGGTTTTGTTGCTGTGGCTTCTTTACCTATTGTCATGCTCATAATTGGTAGAAATCAGTGTATCTCAGAGGCACTTGGGTTTCACAGCTTGCTCACCTCACCCTACCCTAAAACTCATGCTCTTTGGCAGCAGAGGAAAAGCCTTCATCTGCTGATGAGCAAAGGCATTGCACATCACCATGGCAGGAGGGGCAGGTGGCTTGTCCCTCTGAGCATCTCATCTCCAGCTTTCTTCCTGCTGTTACCTGGAAGTGATAGGACAAGGGGTGATGGCTTCAAACTGAAAGATAGTAGGCTTACATTCAATATTAGGAATAAATTCATGGCTTTGAGGTTGGTGAGGCCCTGGCACAAGATGCCCAGATAGGCTATGGATGTCCCATCCCTAGAAGTGTTCATGGCCAGGTTGAAGAGGGCTTTGAACCATCTGGTCAAGGGGAAGGTGTCCCTGCCTGTGGCGGGGGGTTGGAACTGGATAGTTTTTAAGATTTCTTCCAACTCAATCTAGTCTATGATTCTGTGATCCACACCACTCCTGGGTGTGTCTCGGGGTCTCACGGGAGTGCTGGGGGTGAAGGGTTATTTAGGCTAGCAGCTCTTGAGGCTGCGTGTGGAGGGCGAGGCTTTGGTGCAGCGGGGAGAGCATGCAGCGTTTTATGGGGGGAGCCTGTGGCACACCCACACCCTGTGCTGGAGACTGAACCCCACCATCTAAAGCAATTCTCAGAGACACTGAGGGATCAAGAGCAGTAGCAGTGCCTTTGATTTCTGAAACAGCAGGGCTTTGCTACATGGGCATAAGCAGCTGATCCAACAGTCCAAAGAACACTCCCTGCTGTGAAGGATGGTAAAATCCTACTCCAGTGATTCCCTTCACTCAGAGAAAATCCATCCCTGACCTTACACCTTTTGAGGGGTTTAATGCATTGTACATGGATGGGACAGACTGAGAAGCTGCCAGAGAAGTTCCATCTATCCTGCTGAGTACCAGCCCAGGGCAGAGGGCAGCCTGGTTTTGCACCCTCCTGCACACACTTTCAATATGATGTTGTGAATTTGGTGTAGTGACAAGTAGCTGAAATGTTTTTATTTGATAGGTTGCTGCTTTATCATTTCCCTCCCCCCTCCCCCCCCCCATTTTTTTTGCAACTAACACTAAATCTGTGGCAGGTGCTGGGCAGTGCCACAGTGTGTTGTGCTCTTGTGAGGTCTGTGGCACCTGCAGTGCTCTGCCTTTGTGGCAGGTTGGGACAGGAGCGTGGGTGAGGAAATGGGTACTGCAAGCAGTCATTGATTAGTGATTTGGTGATGCTCTTGCTATGGAAAAAGTGTGTTAGGGGAGGTTTTTTCAGGTGAGTTAACACTGAGATCCTGGCTGCTTTTCGTTCTGAAGCCTGGCAGCTCTAGAAAGTACAGAGATGGTAATTTAAGGTGTTGTGCATCCTGACTAATTACATCTGTCCTGGCCATAGCTGATTTTGTGTTTCTCACCTTAAAATACACTGTAAAGTTGCAATTCACTGTTAAACAGATGCTGTATGCTTTCCCAGTAGTGGATACATTTTAAATTTTTTACTGAAAGGAAAATAATTGGCATACCTTTGACAGAATAATTCTTAAAGATCTTAACAGGGGAGATCAGCTAGGGAATGGCAAAATATTTTCATCTATTTGCTGTTGTTAGTGCTTTGATTAAACAGACTAATATTTCTGAGTCTGTCACTTAGCATGAACAGCAGGATATTTTGTTATCAGGTAATTCTCTGCCTACAGTGGCTGCAGAAATGGTTGGATGTAAATCATGCAGTTAATAATACTCCAGTACAGAAGGCAGATGCAACTGCTAATTGTGGAGCCTGGGATGCTCAGTGAAATCACAACAACTTATCAGCCTCTGTCAGGTCACTCGGGCTCTCCCCCAGCCTCACAGCTTCTGCCAGGCAGGATGCCATGGCTGGTGGAACAAGGGCTGTCCCCTCTGCTGAATCCCAGGATGGGCTGGGGACAGAGCCAGCCCAAGGCTGTCCCCACTGTCAGGGAAGTGCTGGCAGCACCGGCACCGTGGGCAAACAGCCACAGAGCCGGCGCACGCAGCGCGCTCCTCAAATATTTACCCTTTGTTTCAGTCTCGACCTCTTTGCCTCTCAAGATAAATAATTTAGTGTGGAAGCCTTGAAGGTTAATCTTGCATTTATTTAATGTTACAGGACACTTGGCTCACTTACAGCAAAAAGCCCTGCGTGCTGGTTGTTAGTTTATTTAATCCAAGTGCCATTTTCTTCACCCTCTTCTCTCTGAATTGCTGAAAGGGAGGAAGGAGAGGAAGCAACGGGAAGGGAGAGTTATCTGTATGCGGCTTTCAGCTCCTGCTGCAAACTCCATCAGGAGGGGCACCCTGGGGAAACGTCGATCCGAGTGCCTCAGCCCAGCCAGGCATGTCATCCGCCAGTCGATCCGAGAGGCTGGCTCTGAGCGCCGGTGAGAAAAAAGGGGAAAAGCAGAGGATCTGACACTGACATCCCCGACACACCGGCTGCCAGAGAGCTGCCTGCCTTTGCCCAAATCTGTCGGAATTCGCTGGTGTGCCAAAAAAAACAGAAAAAAAAAGAGACAGCATGATGGGGGCAAGGAGGGGGAAGAGGTGAGGCAGCAGGGAGGAAGAGTATGTTTGCCTTCATTGATGAGATGCCTTTTCTCTCCTTTGTCCGAAAGCATCAGGTGGTCCTTTGCAGGAGACCTCTACAGCACTGCTAGAAAGCTAATGCAGAAGGGCAGGCATCTGAGGGAGGTGTGAGCTCTGATTCACCTTGCTTGAATGATGTTTCTAATAATTTCTAGGGGGCCAGACCAGAACTTTTGGGTGGTTTACAGCTGGTTTAGCACTGGGAGGTTCAGCACTGGAGGGCTTAGCACCTCCTCCTGCTGCCAGGGCCAGCAACGAGGAATTGGCCAGGAGCTTCCAGGTTTCAGCAAAGGCAGAAATTAGCTTGTTGCCCAACAGTTTCACAATGATGGATATGAAGAGTTGTAAACTTACTTGACAGTAACTTGCAGGGACTGGAGAAGACATTTTGGCATCATCCCTGTCTTTGCTCATATTTCTAGAGATGCACAAAAACAAATGCATGGTCCTTCCTGAGGCTTCATCAATATGTCCACACTCTAGACATATTGGACGAAGAAGCTGGAGAAAAAAAGCCAGACACAGGGAGCAGACTGGCTGCTGAAGTAGGTTTGGCTTTTACAGCCCAGCCCACAATTTTGGATGAGAAATTTGATGTTAGCTGCTCCCTCACAGCTGGGGCCTACAGCCAAGAACTCAGAAGGGGGGCAAATTCCAAGATTTCAGAACAGCCTGTCTGTATTTGTTCAAGTGCAGAGCCACGTGGACAGCAGGCAGTGAAGAAGCCAATTTTTCCTATCCTCACAGCCAAGACTAGCGGAAATGTCACTCCCACATTGTGACCCCAGGCTGCCCTCCCAAGTTCTGGCCAAAGAAATCTTCCTCCCAACCTCATCTTGTGCCTCACCAGGTCTCAAAAGCCACTTTGGCAAACTCTGCTTTTGTCTGGATGTGCTCTTCACCTCTTGCAGTGATAGCTACACTCATCCACCACTTCAGAGCATCTTGTCAACTTCCTTCCCACCCTTGTTTTTAGAGGCCTCCTAAGGCGAAATGTCTGATTTCTCTAAAGGAAATAATCCCTACATTCAGTAGCATTAGGGCCAGCAAGGGAAGAGGAGAAGTGTCAGAGGATGCTGGCAGTGTGATCACACTAGCATGTCACCCTAGCATAGTCACATTTTCACCTGCTCATGTCGTCCAGCCCAGCTGTGACTTGCTGGTAATTACTTGCTTGTAGCTGATGTGAGACTCCCAGTTCTCAGAGACATCTGCTTTCCTCCAGGTCCCTGCTGTGTGATCTTTCATTTGGAGTTCACCTCTACAGTTTATGGTGGTTTCCAGGATAATGTTTCAGCTGGAGAGCCTCTCGACTCCATCCGGTGCTGGCTTTTCTCCTTTTAAAGGACACTTTGCATCTTTCAGAAAACACCAACAGGATGCTAAAGGTAGCCTGTCAGGATTTGACCCAGAAAGGATAGCCATGTGTGGTAGGTGGCAGACTTGAGCATCTGTGTGTTCATTTGTGCAATCCAAATCTCTTCAGGTAGAGAGGTGAACAGAATGACCTTTCCCATGAGCTTCAAGTGCTTCAGTATTAAATGGGAAATAGCACAAGATCAATGTGTCTCGTAGCTTTTCAGTGTCTCAGTCTGACCCAGGAGAGACAGTAAGAAGAAAAAGAATAATTTAATAAACAATATGTGTTATTTTTTCCTTCTAGTGAGGATTCTCATATGTGTTTGGATTGGTGAACAGGCTTATTTTTGTTCACGACAATAATTCAACTCAATTTTGATTTCATTTTGGTTCTTGTTAGTATGTACTGGGAAGGATATGAGAGTGGGATCTCTGGGAAGAGGCTTAGGCTACCTAAGTTTGACCCCTGCCTGAATTATCTTCTGCAGGAATCACTTTCCCCATGTTGTGGAGGAAGATCCCCACCGGCTGCCTGGAGATGCCCTGCATGTCCAAGCAGTGTCTGGACGTAGGACCACCCGGGGAGATGGTGAATTGCAATGGGTGACTGCTTCCTAAATCCCCCCACACTGCAAGAGGTTTGAGCTAAAGTTTTCCGAAGGGCAGCTGGGAATTCACAACCCTGAGCTGTGTTTGGCTCCCAGGACCTTTGAGGAGAAGCCACATGGATGTGTTCTTCAGACATTTTTGTGTCAGCCTTTATGTACCATTTCCATGGTTTAACATTTTAAATCATGACAAACACCCTCCCAGTTGAAACAGCTCCTATCAAACTGGCACTCACTCTCATAACACCCTGCCACCCACAAGGATGGGCTGATTGCTGCCAACCTTTTGGCAAGCTCTTTGCTTTTGTATTCGGACAAGGTGATTGACAATGCTTTGTGTATCTTGATAATGGAGAAATGTGCTATTTAGAAAAATTCACATCAGTGTCTCCCCAATATGATCTGCTGACAGCCTTTTCCTTCCCCCCCCCCCCCCCCCCCCCAGTATTTAAAAAATATATGAAGGCAGACAGCTGCAGTGGCTGAAGAAAGCAGCTAATTCCCCTAAAAGTCTCTTGTAGAGAGAAGTGCCAGCCAGCCCAACTCTGAACATGGGACTGGAACTGTGTATAGGATTAGGGGCATATCTGGTGGCCCAGATTCCCCAAAGCCAATTAATGACTGTTATAGAAGAAGGATTTTCTTTCTGAGGTTGGAAATGCATCCTTGAGTCTGGAGGGGGAAATAAATAAAAAGAAGGAATAAACTAGAAGAGCTCAGGACTCAAAGAGAAAGTTCAAAGAGGAATTTTTTTGCAGCTGGAGTTCAGAAGAGAGGGGTTTGTGTAAGCACATGTGTTTCTGTATTGCTCCCTTCCTCCAGCTCTGTTTTCCTTATTGATCCCTCTTGTAATATGATTTCCCTCTGGTATAATTGAGCGAAAAATAACTGAGAGCAAACTCTTGTAGATTTGCTCCTGACTCAGTGTTAGTCTTGTCCTAGCCGGCCCCGGACCAGCACAGATGCCAGGTGCTGTTCAGTGCTGTCCCACGGGGCCCAACGGCAGCTTTAGAGCAACTGTGTGAACACAGATGTTGGGGGCTGGGGCTGCTCTGCAAGGCAGGGAAACATGCCCAGTTTTCCTCAGTCCCTTTTTTTCCCCCTCAGCAATCTGAAGGTGGGGTTCCTGGAGAGCAGAGGGATTTGCTGGAGATGCTCTGTGTGGCTGTGCACCCACCTTGTGGCACCAGCGGGCAGTGACTGTGCTGGGCCCAAAGGCGGCTTTTGGGAGCCCCTGCAGTAGGTTTGCACCACTCCATTGCCTCTCCCAGCTTCCAATCCATAGACATCCCTGTCTCTATTTACTAAGAGCTTTGGGATCCCCTCTGATGACGGCGTGCAAGCAATTATCACTGGAGCTAGGACAGAAAGCAGAAGGATTGTTTGTTTTTTTGGATCCAGGGCTGTTTGCTCAGCTGCATCTGTATCACTGCTAATTATTAAGACATTTATTACCATGCTTTATTTATGTGTGTGGGTGCTTGTTTACCTTTCCCTGAAGCCTACAGATTTAGTTGTTCTTGGAAAAGGGTTTTTGGATCCTCAGCAGGGTGGTTGGTGAGTCCCAATATTCCCACTGAGGGCTAGGGGAGTGAGATATCTTTGGCAGTTCAGGACTGACTGCTTTCACTTCTATTCCTTTATTCCCAAGAGCTGAAATTTTTTAAGTTCCCTGGAAGAATGCAGGACGTCTGCTCTGCTCTTCATCTTTTACGTGTCCCTCACCTTCTCTATTTTAATCAGAAAATCCTGTGCTCAAGAGGCTTCTCTCATCTCAAAATCCAGCTTGAAGTGCTGGAACAGGGGAGATGGCTGGTGCTGAAAAGCTCTCGGGGGGCCAGGGCAAGGTGGGGGATTAATGAAAGAGATCTGTTCATACAGACCATTATGAAAAGTGGAGTTGAGGCTTTGCAGGTGCAGTGTGGGGATGGGGAGATTAACTTCTGCTGGGGCTTATGGCTGGGATCAGGGCAGGTGCAGCTGGCAGTAGGTAAATAGAAAATATGTGAGCTTGATATTAAAAAGGGGCTCTTATGTGGAGAAAGCCTCGAAATCTGTTCACCTCTGCCCCAGCCCTGCTGCAGCTCACCATGGAAGCAGGAACACGGAAGGATGTTTTTTCTTGAGGGCTTATGTACTGCTTTTACTGGACCATTTCAGTGATGTCCTGGTAAGGAATGGGTGGCATTGAAATTATCTCCATGGCAACAGCTATGGAGGACACAGATGAAGTGGTTAGG
This sequence comes from Nicator chloris, assembly GCA_013400495.1. Taxonomy (NCBI): domain Eukaryota; kingdom Metazoa; phylum Chordata; class Aves; order Passeriformes; family Pycnonotidae; genus Nicator; species Nicator chloris. Next base: position 225,754 of record WAAE01002751.1, read on the forward strand.
ACAAGAATGTGGGAGTCAGGACTCCTGGGTTCTGTTTCCAGGGTTCATGGTGTGATTTTGGGACAATTGGTTCAATATCTGTAACTGGCATTTACCATCCTAAGCCCTGTAAAGTGGTTAAAGATTGAAGGTTAAAGGTGTTTGCAGGCAGAGCAGGGAAGCAGCTCTTGAAAATCCCACTGCCTCCAATCCCAAAGCCAGGGTGTCCTGCTGCAAGAAGGACCATCTTTAACTTAATGGCGAGGTGTCTTCTTCCCTCATTCTTTTCCCACTCTTGCCTGGTACATTTAGAGCATCTTTTCCCTGATTTGCACGGATCTAAGCTGGCTTGGCCTCACAGAGCGCTCAGAGCCTCTGCGGCTGCGAGGTGACATTATGCAGGAGGGATCGGATAATTTCATGAGTGTTTACATACATCTGCATTCCATATCGGCTCCAATTTGTGCTTTTGTCAAAACCAGCATGCTGGTATATCTCAGAAATTTTGCTTTCCCTTAACCTTTTCTGTGCAGAGCAGAGAAGAGCGTCTGTCCCCCGGGCAAGAGCGGAGCTCACGTGCAGAAGCCGCCTGCCCGTCCCAGCAGCTGGGGGGATGCCCTTTGATAAACTCTCAGCTGGATGCAGAAGGATGGTCTCTGGGCTCCCTCACTGGGGTTTCTCAGCTCCAGAAGCAAGGGAAGGGCTGTGGCCATCCCTGCTTCATCGCTTACACGAACATATGGTGCAAATTGCAGCTGCAGCAGAGCCAACTGCTCTGTGCAGTGAGGAAGGGGATGGTCCCTCCACATCTGTGTCCTGCTCCGTCTTGGGTGTCTACAGCACAGCAACCAGGGCACTGAGCAGGCAGAAATTTGTTGTGTGGCAGCAAATAATTCTAGCTGATCTTTTTAAAGCAGGTGGTGTTTAGTGGCAGCTTGCCTTGCCTTTCTTTGTTTTATTGATTTGAGGTTGCTGCAGAGTTGTTCAGGTTAAAAGAGAGAGGGGAAGAAAGCAAGCAATGGGGACAGACCTGGGGGATCTTGGAGCTGGTGCAAAAGTCTTGTCCGAGTTCTCCATTGAAAGGCTTTGTGGGTCATGAAAGGAAACTTGATGTAGTGTTCTGGCTGTGATGCTTTTGGGAATGATCCTGCAGTTAGGGAAAGTGCATGAGAAAAGTGTGATGCAAAAAGAGATGATCTTCAGCCACATCCTGCAAGTACCTTCCACTTTAAAGCCTGCTGTGGCTGCACATCCTATTTGAGCCTAAAGGCAGAGCAGTGGCCAGTCCAGGGCTGCTGAGCTGTGTGGTGTTTGCAAACAGAGGACTTGCACTTCCCAAGCCAGACCTATATCACCCCTCAGGTTGGCAATGCTCAGCTGGGTGAGGAAACAAGACCTGGGTGCTGACAGATGCTGATGGTGTAGCTGGGACTAAGGGCTGGAAGCAACCACTTCACTTACAGGTAACTTGGAAACATCTGACTTGGGTTGGGACTCTGGGCACTCCATCAGAGAGCTTCAGTGAGATTTAAGGTGTACTTGTGGGATGTCAGGGTATGGAGGTTGTCTGAGGAACGCTGGTCACCCCAAAATCATGGGCACCCTTATTCAAGGTGTGGAGTTCAGTAAGGAAGCACGTGAGCCTAGTCAGGAATCATTAATCAATTGGGGTTAACTCTGCTCAGGTGGCACCATGACCCTGTCAAAGAGCTGGTCTCTCAGGGAAGGAGGTGGAAACAGGCCCAGCAAACCTCTAGGACTGGATGGACCTCTGTTCTCAGGAAACATGACTGTGACTGGTGAAACCAATCTATCATTATAGGGTGTCTTTTTCTCGCTACAGGGGCTGGATCCTGGAAAGCATGCAAAGCACAATATGCAGAAGCTAGCAATTAGTTTAGTTCTTATTTACTAGGGTGTAACTGTGTGAATTAAAAATTAACATAGAAGATGGCCAGTTCCTGGTAAACAGTGGTTTGGGAGGAATGAGAACATCCTTTCCTTTCAGACCAGGAAACACAGAAAAATAAATCTTCTGTTATCTCTTCCTCTAGAGAGCAGAGCTGAAATGACATGCCTCCTCTTTCCCCTCATTGCAGGGTTGCTCTGATTGTTGTGATGATTGCCTCAATCCATAAGAATTTTAAGAAAAATAGCTTTTGATTAGTCAGCCCAGCCTCGCACAAGAAAACCAGGCATCCCCAGTCAGCCAGGTAAGCATCAGCTTTCCCAGCCTGCTGAGGGAGGAGGATGCCCTGTGGAGCCAGTGCCAGGGTTTGGGGCAGAGCAGGCTTGGCTGCAAATCACTCAAGAGAGTTCAAGCACTAGAAAGAGGAAAAAGGTGAGTATGAAGAGGAACACAAACTGTACAGATGATAGCAGCAGCCATGTCTAGGTACTGCTCTCTAAATGAGCCTTTTCTGGGAAGAAATTTGCGTCAGCAAATAAGAGTTGGCATTTACCAAATCCTTTCCTGTTGCATGTGCCATTCCTTCTTCACTGTTGTGGAGTATGCTGCAGCCAGCCTTTTGTATGTCTGACCAGTAATTAATTAGGAGAGGATCAAGGCTGATAATTCCCTGTAATCCCTTCTCTCTCATCTTTTTGTTCCATAATCCTTTTAACGCTAGCAACTTGGGGGGTGGGGAGTGGCAGGGGCAGTGGGGGAAGCCTGAGCTGTGGTGTGGTGCTGGTGCTGGCAGAGCCTGGCTTTGTGATGCCAGAGCATTCCCCTGCTTCCCTCCAACGGCAGCCCCCCAGGGAAGCATCCTAAACTGGGGGCAGTTCATAGGGCAGCACAGGAGGGGAGAAATCTCCTGGGGGGAGAACAGGGGTGGGGGGCAATGAAACAGGGTGTCCTGGGCTGACTTGGGGCAGGGCACACAGCAGAGTCCCTCATTCTCCAAATGCTGACAGATTTCAGTTTAACCACAGGATCTCCACTGACCAGATCTCTGCAATGACCATTAGGAGATCCTTTATTTGCCTCCAGCTCTGCCCCATCCTTCTTGTCATAGCATGAGGACACTTAATCAGTGCTCTGTGGGTCTGATTTTAACGTGTGAGCCTGGGAGCAGCTGAAAGCAGCAGTGAGCCCTGTGAGAACACATAAGACTTTCCCACAACATACTCTGAAAAATTGTCATAAAGAATGTAAATATCTCTTACACTTAGAACTTGTTTACATAGAGGTGTTGTTTCTACTTAGCTCTTTATAGTGCTAGCGTAGTTAACAATGGACCAATCATGTCCAGCTGTGTAAGAACCTATAAAGGAGGTTTGTTTTATTTATAAAAGACTTCTTCAGCCTAAAAGAAGTTGAGTTTGTGTCGTCTGTCAACGCAGTAACAGCAACACTGCTCTCCATCACCTTGTCATCTGGAGAGGGACACTGCCATCCAAGGAGGTCTGATGTCTGCTGAGTTCCAGATGCTGGCAGCACAGAGGAGATGGGGAAAGAAGTCCTGGATGGGGAGACAAGTGGGAGGACTTGGCCATGGATAGAGTGCAGAGCTACTGCTGGGTTCAGGTGTGTAGGGGAGGAGCGGTCAGAGATGGTGGGTTTTGAGCAGAAGAGGTTTAGGAAATGAGAAAGCTGGCATCTGATGTGTTAGTGACAGCTGTAATAGCTCTACACTTCTGTATGAATTAGCCAACATGAGTGCTGCTAACACTGACCCTCCTCTCCTGCCAGGTCAGGAGGAAACGGAGAGTGTTGCCAGCCTGCATGACAAAGTGTTTGGGTGTTGAGAAAGCCCAGCATTAAATCAGCCTCCAACCAACAGGAAAGTTGTTCATGTTCCCCAGCCCAACGTTCTCATTTCCCTCTGACTCAACTTCTTTAAATACTTTCTTCCCCGACAGTTGGAAGAGGAGATGTGAACCTGCCGATTCCAGGGACTAAGTGGGTCTGAAGGGCCTTTTGTTTGATCAGAGCTGTGGTTATTACCCCTGACAGTCAAAGGCAAGGAAGTCTCCAATGTGTGTTTGACTGAGTTAAGGTGCCTTTGATTCAAACTTCTCTTTATCCCATTTAAACTGCAGATCATTTCCATTCACAGTGAGAGGAAACTAAATAATTCAGTGCCAGACAGCAGCATCGATGCAGCTGGAGGTATGGGATGCCTTTACCATGCAGAAGACATGCCTTTGTCTGCTTGAGGGGAGGGAGTTTTGGGAGATGCAAGGCTCTCTGGGCTGGATGAAGGTTTGACCCACAGTAACACATTGTGATGGAGCAGCTAGAAAAACACACGTGATGCTTTATGGACTAAACAAGGGCCATTTGCTGTCACAATCCCTAAATCCTCTCTCTCTCTGTGTTTAATAACACAGATGTCTATAAAGTAAATGTCAGCTGATTATCAGAAAACATATTTGCTGAGCATGAACAACTTTGTAATAATCGAACACAGAGATAAACACTGACTATATGGTTTTTTAACTTCAGAGGGTTATAATTTGCAGTCTACCAAAAGAGGAGAGGAGAGGAGAGGAGAGGAGAGGAGAGGAGAGGAGAGGAGTAAACTCTTTTGCCTCTGTATCACAGTGCAAATCCAAGCTGAGTCCCTGGAACAGTTGATATCTAGTGGCTCCTACCTCGCTTCCGTTGGGGATGTAGATGGAAGTCTGTTTCCTGGATGACATGCATTGTGTCTAGTTCTTCTCTCCTATGGCTGTGGATGGGCTTTCACTCAACTTACAGCATAACCACCAGCACAAAGGATGGCCAGAAACACGGTGTCCACAGCACCCAGCAGCCTGGAGACTTCCTCAGTCCCACTCCTTGCTTTGCAGGTGTGTAGTTCACACTGTTTGTAGGTGACCATGGGTATTCACTGACCTGCAAAAGCAAGCTGGGGAAGCCTCTAGCAGGTTTGCAGCTGTTCCCAGCTGAATGACCATCATCTGGCCCAAACAGGGCCATTTCCTTCAAGACAGTCATCCGTGCATTCCTTTCACCTCTGTACAGTTAGGAGCACATGGGCTTCTGTTCGTCCAGTCTTTGAGCTGAACTGCAGCTCTGCTGTGGGCTTTTTTCTATGCATCATTTAAAATAGCACGGAGTTAAACATCTATTTTAAAATAGCTTTGTTAAAAAAAGAAAAGCGTACTCCCCATGGCAATCAAAGGAAGAAAGAATAACCTCCCCACAGCACCTGCCAAGTTTCAGGTGAAGGGGACTGTGTGAGAAATAAACACGGTGCCTCGGCCTGACACTTCCGATGGGGTCAAGTTTTTCCTGCACTATAATGAGGTCTTGTTAGGAAAGTGGGAGCGCTGAGGTATGCTCCTTTCTCTTGGATCTCTGCATTTCAACCTGCCTGCAGAAGGAGTGCGGCTGGGGATGGGAAAGAAAAGAAATTACTTGTTAGATATTTCTACCTTGGGCTTGGATGTTCTGAGGATACAATAGTGAAGAAAGAAAAGATGGGGGCAGGGGTAGCAGGAGGCCAGGCAAGCTCTGCAAATAGTGCTCATCTTCCCCCTCTTTCTTTTTTGTGCCAATCTTTGTTGGTGCCTCCATTAGATGTTTTAACTTCACTTTCTGTGATGAGGAACCTGGGAGATGTGTTGGCAAAAGCTTTGCTTTCCTGGCAATAAGAAGGTTATACAGATTTGGGGGCTCTTGTGGCATCTAAGTGGATGGGGAGGGGGAAGGAATCCAAACTTTCAATCAAGCTCTGCCAGCTCTTTTCCATTCGAGAGGAATGAGGCTTGCCTTGTTAAAGGCAGAGCGTGAGTGAGAGCGGGCAGCATGCCAAGAGCCATTTGAGAGGCAGGTGAGACTTTCTGAAGTAAGAAATATCCATTCCACTCTAAATTGAAGTGTGTTAAATAAGGATGCTGTTCAGTGCTAATAAGGCAGGGAGAGAGCTGGAGAGCACAGCTGGGGTTATGGCTCTCGGAGAGCACAGAGGACCCGCGCTCGGATTTGGCCGTGGCTCTGGCTGTGTGCAGGGAAATGAGCTCCAGGCAGGTGTTGCCCTACTTCCTGAGGACGCACATCAGTCAGCAAAGGCATGGTTTGCTTGACTTAGCTTTTTTTTTTTAGCATTTGAGCCCTAGGGTGGGAGTGATGGGGTTTGTGGAGGTCACGGCTGAACGTGCAGAGGGACAAGGCTGGATTTGGAGCTGGCATGTTGTGGAAAGCTGCAGTGATGGACTGCAGCATTTGGACTTTCCACACAGGGAAAGCTGGCACAGCACCTGCTTTCATTAGGCTTTTCTCTACCTGTAGGTCCCAACCCTCAACAGGAGAAATGCTCCTGTTTTTTAAAATTTTTAATTTCTCTTCTTTTCTAAAATGCTGAAACACAGAAGAGCAGATGAAAATTAACACATAAATCCAGGTTGGAGGGTGTCACCAAAATGATAGGTTGCACAATAATTAAAGAGCACAAAATTTTCCATGAGATATCTTTTAGTGTGCTCTAAATAGCCAATTGCTGTTTCTTAAATATTCAGTAATTACTGTAACTGGATGCAGTTTGGCTTGGAATTTAATAAGACCTTACTGGAGAGTCTATTAGATCACCAAGAGGCTGGTGGGGTAATTTAACAGTAGTGCCTGTCTCTGCTTATTGATTGTGTCCAGAAGGCAGCACAGTGGTGTCCGCTCGATAGGGCACGAGAAGGGGGCACGAGGCACAACCTGCCCCTTGCTCCACTGCCAAGGGGGCTGGTGTGAGCCCTGGGGGTGCCCATCTCCAGGCTAGGAGAGACTTTCTGCTCCACAGAGCCCTCCTTCCCAGAGCCCTCCCTTGATTTTACAGGCAGAGCAGTGAGGTGCAGGGGTGGGGATGTGTGTTTGCTTGGGTTTGTGCAGCTCTGCCTGAGCTGACCTGGTGCGCAGGGGAGCCCCGTGCTCTTTGCAGTGACTCTGAGGATGATTTGCCTCTGCTATCCCAATATACTGGATCCCTGAGGTCTGTTGCCAAAAATTCCTACCCCCTCTGTGTGCATATTAAGGATGAGGAAACACACCCTGAATATTTACCTCATGACATAGTGGAGAAAGATTCTTTGGGAAAAACGCTATTTCCATCCTTGCTGGCTGGTGGTTCAGAAAACATGAGCTGCCAAGTACGTGTTTCCCTGAAACAATACAGGGCCTAGGACATGACCCACAAGGAGGGGATGTTGCCTGGGCACAGCTGTGCTGTGGGTCAGCTCCAGACCGAGTGAGGCTGGTGTGGGTGGGCAGCTCTGCTGGGCTGCTCTAGGAAGGGGTCCCATTGTCCAGGCAGATCTTTTGTGAAGTTACTTCTGGGCTTTGTCTTGGGTTGTCTCCAAGATGTCCGTGGACACCTTCTGGAAGTTGGCTCAGCCTAGGAACCATGCCCAAATGGCAGCAGGGATCAGGCTGCACATTCCGAGGTAGAATGCCCCGGCTGGCTCTACACTCCTGAGCATCTCCATGTGCTTTCTTGCTGTACCTCAGGGCACACATCTCACAGCAGCAGATGATACTGCTCTGCAAGCTGCTGTGCAGCCCCTCAATCATCTCAGATATTGAGGATTGAAAAGTTTACCAGCCCTATTTGGCTGGAATGTCTTGCTCAGTGCTTTGAGGTCATGGATAAAATGCACTGTTGAAGGACCGGCAGGTTGGTTCCTGCCAAAAGCTGAGCTTATGCTATCCTGGTTGCTCTTAAAATATATGCTTGGGAGACATGCTCTGCTCTGAGACAGGAAGGAGACAAATTCCTTTATCATAACTCAGACCTGCCCACCCAGCTCCCAGCACCAAGCAAGGTAAGTCCAGTATGTCTAAACAGTGGCTGCAGCATCTCTTTATGCCTGGAAGTGATAAGCTCTGGTTTAAGGCCACAATAGTGGATTTGAAATTTCTATTTCCAAACACTGCTTCTATAATTAGGTGGTTTTGTATTGTGTTCCTCTCCCCCAGGAATGGAAAAAAAACCCCAACAAACCCGTGAGATATTTTTGCACAAGTTCCTGCCCTTCAAAATGGAAAAACAGGTTTGGGGGCTGAAACAACTCCAGCTGCTTAGCTCATTTCATTGTTGCAAGTGAGGAACAGGCACTTTAGAAAGAAATGCTTCTTTTAATTGCAAACCAGCTTTCCATGATAATTTATTTCTTTTTCCTCCTGAATCCTGAGATTTCATCCTGACCTCAAAACCACAGCCCTTTGGATCACACAGATAGGGTGTCACAGGATTATTTTACTCAAGGAGGGAGACTCAATTCCACAAGAATTCCTCTGTATTCCCACTGCTTGAGCTACAGTTGCCTGATCTTTCAGACACATAATCTAAGTGGACCTGCATCACTGGAGCCCAATTTAATGCCAAGCCATAAATGGAAGGATCAGGATTGCCCAGCCACAATGAAATCCTGTTCACAGATTAGGGAGTCCTGGCTGAGCAGGCCTAGAAATTGAACTAGGGGACTGGACTAAATCAATTTGATTCACCTTAAGGACAGTGATGCTACTGAAATGCATAAAACAGAAAAGGGCAGGATCTCCCATTACCATGAACCTAAATAAGGGGATGAGCCCTTCAAAAGTGCAGCCTGACCTTTTCTAGCTGCGATGTCCCAAGTGCTGACTTCACTCTCTGTCTGTTCCCTTTATTCCCATTTCTTTTCATCCCCTCCTCTTCCCTTCCCCCAGCTTGAGTAGTGGTAATTTTGGGCTCTATGTTAAAAAGAAATAATGATGGTCCTGAAAAGGGAACTGGCTTCTATACAAAGCTTAGAGCGGAGCTGGACCAGCCACATGTCCGTTCCTTGGCATGGCACCTGGATAACCTTAGAGCAGTTCAGGTACTCTTGGGAAAGGGAAGGAGTAGACCAGTGTTCTCCTGAAGGAATATTCCATATATGAGACCTCACTGGGACCTCAGGTGGAGAAAGAAGGGCATTGAGATTAACATCTCCTGGAAGAGAACGTGTTGTGCCACCCTTTCGCCAAGTGCTTTGTGGATTATCTCCCTTTCACAGGAGGAATCAGTGATGTGGACCTCGAGCACGTGCTCATTTCATGCTCCATGTAGCAGCTCCAGAGGGGAGAGGGATGGGGAGGATGGGAGTTGATGTCACAAGCCACGAGCTTTGCTCTCATAACTCCAGAGCTTGCTCATGGGACAAGACTCCACGTAGTGCAGGGGGAAAAGCAAGCTCCCGTGAACCTTGCTGTGTCTCCATAGGAACAAAAACAGAAAACGTGGACTAAGCACTGTTCTTCAAGCGGAGCAGTTCATGCAGGAAGGCAAAGAATGAGGCTCAGGAAAGGCCTCCTACCCTGCTCTTCTCCCATTGCTCAGCACATCATTGTCTGCACCTCTCTGTGGCTGCCAAATGTGACTGGAGTATGGCTGGGTCAGGGATGCCCTGATACAGCAGGAAAGCTGATGGATGCTGCAGAGGGCTGCGATGGGGCTTGGAAATCCACAGCCTGTGAATGACCCTGGCACAATCCTTGATCCCTGGGAAAACAGTGCTATTCCTGCTTCAAATCATGACCCTGCAGCTGTGTCTTTGATGGAGGACCCACAGGGAGTTTGCTGAACAAATTGTGTGGACTCCTACCCCACACTTGGAAAGTTCAGATCAAAGGCATCTTCTGTGGAATTTCTCCTACCCACAATATTCTTGGAAATTGCCCCTCTGCCTGAAGAGTTTGCAAACAATAATGACTGGCCCTTGTTCAAAACACTAGCTGTAGCTGGTGGGAGATGGCTCACCACAAGGCAGTCAGCAGAGCAGTCTATCACAATTCAGATGTGGCGCGATCAAATTCAAGGCAGTATAAGATGTGGAACAGATTACAGGCTGGATCATATAAGCCACAAACCACATTAAAAGTGTAGGGACAACAATAGATATTCTGCTCTCACACTTAAACGTGATCCTGAATGAAAGGATTTCCCCTGCCTCCAGCCCTCCTTCCCCTAAAGCAGGATTTCTGTCTCCAGAAAATGCCATCCAGTTGCATGAAGAGCCTTGGGAACTGTGAGCATCTTTGCATAACAATGTCATGTCAAACAAATTCCTGCCTGCTCCTTGTCTACCACCTGATGTATTGTGCCCCAAAATGGTTTTGACTACCTGCCACCTCAGCAACACCCGCTGGCTATGAAAGTAGCAATTGCAGAGGCAGCTGTGAAAATGAAAAGTAAAATGGGGTGGAGGAAGGAGGGGAAAAGGCAGCTCCATGGTGTGCTGAAGTGTTGGGAGGATGGAGGGAAGAGGAAGGCCAGCTGGGGATAGGATTTGTCCTCCACTTTCCAAATGAGAGATGATGTCTCTCAAGTGCCATACAAATGAGCAATGGTGTGGAAGGGCTTTCTAATCATTAGTGATTGTTAATCAGTTCATTAACAATGATGGTCGGCATTTTTTAAGAGCAAATTGTTTTCCTCCAGAGACTAGAGCCCTCTCTTGCTGTGGCCCTACCATTAACTGTGGATGTGTGTGTGTGTAGGGGCAGAAGGAGGAAAAATAGGGTGTTTTGGTAGCCAGGGCCGGATGCTGAGCCACCGTTTTGGTTCTGGCAGCACCCTCAACCCCATGGGTGCTGTGCTGAATCCCTGGGAGATGGGGAATCAGGGCTCCCCAGCATGTCTAAAGCAGATGTAATTAAAGCCTTCCCTGCCTGCCACAGAGCATATGGTACACGTTAGCAGAGTAATTAAATTTTGTGAAGTGAGTCTTTGCTGGGAAGCTGGAGGGTGGGTCGGTGGGACCAGGGAGAGCAGCAGTGCTGCCTCTCTCACCACCTCCGGCCCTCACTCCAAATTGCTCCTTGTGTGACAAGTTGAGGAAATAATTAAGTGGTGGCTCATTTGCATTATTTGTTGAGTTTGTATGTATTAAAAAATTCGGAGGAAACTGGTCAAGCTGTACAGATGTTGCAGATGAAATAGATGCATATTTGTGTATGTGTATGAGTTCTAAGCAGAAAGGCAGATGTGGGGACTGGAGAGCAGCAGGGGCAGAGAAGGGAATGGGGAGAGCAGAAGATCTGGTTCTTGCAGACATGGGTAAAATATGTGCAGTGCAGAGTAAATTTGCCAATTAGTGGGAAATTACAGGACGGTGGAAACTGCTCATGAATTGGAGTCAGTGCATGTCTCTGGTGAGCCATGGAGGGAGGGGGATCACAAAAGCTGCAAGTGTTGGGTTTGCAGTTTTCAGAATAGGATGTGTCTTTTCTTTACCAGGTGAAACGTTCTGAAACAAAATCTTTACATGTTAAACTTACATTTTGATATAGTCTTTTTCACTTAAAATGAGAGGGGCCCTCTTTTCTAGAAAAAATGAAAAGGTCAAATAATAACTCAGTTTAAACAAAATTCCTGTCAGGATTGAATGAGTCATTTGTAGTTGTCCCACATTGAGTGTTATTTTGTTTTACTTCCCCCCAAAGCTGAGATTTGAGGCAAATCATAGTCAGTTTATGCATCATAGTGTTTTCTTTGGTCCAAATCTTTTGGTTTCCCCTATTGAAGTTGGTATTCACCCCACATTGTGTTTGTGCAGCTCTTACAAAAGAGCCAGTTCTCATAAACACCCAGCTTCCAGCAGTGATGATTGTGGAGCTTACTAATACGTGGAATGGGTTTATCTCTTCCTTAGAACACATCTATAATGACCTACTCTTTTCTCTCTCTTCAGGATGCTTGTAGAGCAAATTGTGGATTGAGAAGGCTGGAAAATGGTGACCAACCACTGACCTCTCTGAAATGATTGCTGGCTCCAAAGCTCTTGTTCAGGCCAGTGGTGAGGGAAGGGAGTAGGTTTGCTCCTGTGCTGCTGGGACATGGCTTTCCCTGTTGGGCACAAGCATGGGGCAGCTTTCAAATAGCACAGGCACTTCTGTTTGAAGAAGTGCTCCCTAATTACCCTCCTGATTGATGAGAGTGACAGCCCGCTGTGCCAGTCCCAGCTGTATGGCTGCAGTCTCCCAACTCCCCTTGGAAGCTAACTGGGCAGTGGGATGCAGGCTCTGGCATCCTCTTCTCCCTCCTTCAGGGCACTGCCCCCCTCATGTGTTCCAGCAGCCTTAGCTGACAAAGCCTGAGCACAGGCCTTGCTGTAGGTTAGGTGTGACACTGCACCTGTGACATGTTTGGGCTTTTGAAACACATCTGAGATGTGCAAGGGAAGGGAGAGGGGGTGGGGTGGGCTTTGCTTTGGGTAAACTCTCTTGTGGTGTCAAATCCTCAGAACTGCTGAGGCACGGAAAAATATGTCCACAACAGCCAAGTTTACTTGGTGTATCAGAAAAATTGCTCTACCTGGTTGTCCACACGACCTTGGATCACCTCAGCTTGTTGGGAGAGACAAACCCACACATACAGGCAAACCCATTCTTTTACCCTATTCTGAAAGTGATGATGAGGCAGCAGCAAGGCTTTAAGTGAAAGAGTGATGCTGAAAAGTGGGGTCACAGCAACTGTTTACCAAATGAACTCTGTCTGGCTTCATATTTGTTTAGCATCTGCTTCAGCATCTGTACCACTCCTTTTCTGGAGATCTCTTGCTTCAGCTGGAGGGGGTAGCTGTGACTGAGGGCATGAATCTCCTCATATTGCTGCCAGTAATCCCTGTCAAGGCATTTTTTCATTGAAAATGAGACATGCACATATCAAAAATACTCCTGAGCCAAAAAAAGCACCATTGGTAGTTTTGAATGGTGAAAAGTTCAGAAGGTTTCAGTGTTCTTTTCCCCTCATTTCCAGTTAGAAGTTGTAGGCTGGAGACTCCCCACAAGTCATTAAAGCACCTACATTTAGCATCAATTCTTCCAGAATACTGTCTTCCCCAGAGGATTTGTTCATCTTTTGGAAAAGCTTCCCTTGGTAGTTTCTCTTGCCTCTCCTGGAAGCTGCTCCTTTATCTAATTGCTCAGGAAGAGCAGAGTTTTCTCTGCACCTCATCTCATCTTGCTGGGTTACGGTTTAAGATTGTCAGGCTTGTGATTCTGCAGTAATAGTGGATACTTTGGAAATCTGCAGTCAGTGGTTTCAGATCTCGTGTGCTTCTCCAAACTTCCTGGCCTCCAGACACTCACCAGTGCTCAGGTGTCCTTGGGCATCCTTGGGTACAAAAGGGCCAAACGTCACCATCTCCCCTGGGGTGCATGGCAGCCTGCTGATCTCCAGTGCCTGCTGTAGGAGCATGGTGTGAGTTGTGCCAGCCCAGCCCGACGTGTGCCCTGCGTGCCACCGTGTGCTGGAGCCAGAGCAGCTCTGCCCCATGTTGGGAAAATCCAGGTGCAGTTTGGGGCTGGCTTTGCGAGGGTGCTGTACCCTAATGCAGAGAGGAACAGGGCCTCACCCTGGCCATAAAGCTGGGCTTGATGCCCCTCTGCAATGCACATGGGTGTATCTGGGAATGAGTTAAAGCCGTCAGAGGGCTCCTGACTGTCAAAACACACAGTGAGTAAAGACACCACCCTCTCTCCTCCTGATTCCCAACTCTATCAGAATTAAGGGGATCAACAGCACTTGTATATGGCAGCACCATGTCACCCCTACACTTGCTGGCTTTTTAGTAACCCAGGGTAGATCTGTTTTGTGCAGTGGGGAATGGACCTTCCTAGCCCCAAGGAAGACTCCCTTGCTTGAACTGCAGACCAGAAGGATGGAGAGAGTTTGTTTAATGAGCATATGCCTCATGTGATCAGGAGGATGAAGCTGCAAATATCACCAGCTTGTGGATCAGATTTCCCTACTGTGCCAAAAATGACAGGCAGCTGTCGACACATGAAGAAAAGATGGATGGGAAGGACATGATGGAGAGAGTCACCTTGGATGGAGTGATGTGGCACAGTCAAGTGCCTTTCCTCCAAGGAGACCAGAGATGGTGCTGCTCAAGATGCCCCCATCTACAGAGCTCCTGCTTTCTCCTTCTCCTGGCTTAGATGGTAGAAACTTCATGTACAATTTGCTTTGCAACCTGCCACACTGGCAACTGTATTGAAAGAAATGGGGAGTGAAGAAGAAATATGTAACTAGGTCAGTCTGCTTCACATTACAGCTTCATCCTTTACCCAGGGAGGAGTTGTGGTCTTTGCCCGCCCCTCGCTGTTCCCATTCAGTCACTTGATGGGGTTTCCAGCTACTTTGAGCCTGCAACCTTCAGATCAAGACTTTTGCTTTTTTTTTTTCCTTCCTTAGCTTGGTTTCACGTTTGACTTTGCTTCTTTCAACCTGTGTTCAGAGGCTCACAGTGGAAGAAACCTTTTGCTGTATTTAATTGTAAAAGTTCCTTCCCTATAAAAGTCTTGGCAAACTGGGCTGGCTCAGTGGTTAGTTCTTTGCTCTCCTCCTTGCAGGGGCAAAGTTCAGTTACTTAGCATCTGGCTGCTTGTTCCTTAATCCAAGAAGGAGTTTTTAATCACAGTAGGACTGGATGGTTTGGCCTATTCACAGCAGGGCTACAATGCCAATTGCCATTAGGTCTCTTGTTCAAATATGGCCTGGATTGCTAGAAAAGTTTTAACTGTTTTGTGGCCAGTGATGAGGAGTTGCTGAGTTCAGCCTGTGTGCTGATGGGTGGATGTGCCTGTTCAGTAAACACATCCATGCAAGGAGCACCAGGGCATTTCCCATTGCCCTTTTTGTGCCCCCCCCTTAGTGTGTGCTGTTTGCCAAAGACCAAGGAATGCATTGGGTGGACAAGGTCAGGCCCCTGCAGATGTCCTTGAAGGCTGGGGGATGCAGACAGGGACTGGTGTGTCCTCCCTGTGCATCCAGAGGCAGAAAGCATCCTGCCTCACTTATCCCTCTGCACATTCCCCTGTTGCCAGATGAGCAGAGCTTTCCTGCTGCAAACCTTTCCATCTTCCTTGTGTAAAGCCCTCCCCCACAACATTTTGGCTCCCCTCACTGAGGCTACAAATTTCCCTTTCCTTGTGATAATCCTCCCACTGTGTTGTCCTCCTTTTCTTCTGCTTTGTTGGATCAAAGCTGGAAAGACAAAGCAGCCCAGCCAGGCTGCCTTAATTGGCTTTGGAAACACTGCTGGCTTGGTATCCTTAATACTATCACTAGTATGAAAGCAGAGATGGCACATATGGGCTGTTAGTAAGCATGTTAATTATGGAGAGGTGCAGCATTACTCCCTGTGGGCTGGATCCTGCCCTCTGGCAAGTGGCACTGTCATCACTCTGTCCTCCCTGCCAACGGGTGCTGCGGGCACAGCACATCCTTCCTTCCGCCGGTCCGTCCGTGCACCTGTGCCTGGGTGGGGAAGCTTCGTCCTTCCCTGGACCTGACAGCAAAAGGCAGCAACACTTTGGGTAAGGCATTGGGAAGCATCAGGAAGAGGAGCTCTGCTCGTCAAATATTAGTGAGCATTTTAGAGGCAAATCTGATTTTTTTCTTGTTCTTAATGATTCTAGATACAACTCAGGCTCAGACAGTATTTGCAAACCATGGGGAGAAGAAGATTTAAAAACAACAACAGAAGAGCATTAACAGGAAATAATCTCATCAGCTCCAACTCTCCAGCAGTGCTGAAGACAAGAAAATGATGCCTTTTTATTAGCCTTATTGTCTTTAATTAAAGCATTCAGCAGAACTCTCTGATAATGGACTGCAAGTGAGGTCGGCAGCATTTGTAATAACACAATGAAGAGTTCAATTAAGTTGCACTTTTGTAGCTTTTCGTCTCCAGTTTAAACAAGCTCATGATATATACAGAATGATTACCTTTCTGAGCCAAAGAGGAGGGGGCACAGGGGCTTGGGATGCAAATCTCTTGTTGCTGTATAACTGATGTCATAAACCCCCTCCATTTCTCCACAGCATTTTCATGTGTTCAGCCAGTTGGTAGGGCTGGCTGTAATTTGGGTGCTATACTGCAGCCATTAAGTATGGCTTTCTATACCACAGTTTCCTATCACTGTGGGTAACCACTGCAGGTTTCCTAAGCCTGAACCTTTAAAAAATATATTTTGGTGGTTGCATTACCTAAAGAACTCCAAACAAACATGGGGATCAGAGATGGCAGGAGAAAAGGTCAGAGGTCCAGGTATAACCATTTGAGCTGAAAGACTGTGGATGATTGACAAGCAGTTGATATTTGCTGCTCCTTCTTTTCCCTGCTCTTTTGAATTATTGGTCATAAAACACCCTGCAGTCACACTCCTGCTGTGTCAGAGAGAGAGAAGCCAAGAAAAGACCCACATGGCTAACACTTAACTTTATCTTCACCATTAAGTAATGCTAAATTAGAATGAAATCACTCTGGTAGTACAGGTGACAGCTATATGTAGACCAAATGAATTCTCTATGATCAGTGCTTGTTAAAGAGGCACATCAGCAGAATTCGTGATGATGGGACACTTACTGTGCATATAACTCATGTGCACACACAGGAAACTCATGGTAAATCTGGCTGGTTAATGCCAGGCTTTATTAAAAAAAAGAAAAAAAAAGAAAAAGTGGCTTTTAAAGCCTCTGCTCGGTTTCTCATGTCTGCCCCCTGATGTAAATTTGCAATAACTGAATTGCACTGCTAACCTGCTGGGGTAGCATTAGGTAGGGAGGAAGGGATGGGAATGGGAAGCAGGGACTGGACCGAGGCTTCTGCAAGAGATTCTGGATGCTTCCATCCCCCATGCTGAGGCTGCCTGGGCTGTGCAGCCTTGTGCTGCCACCCAGAGATGATCCTTCATGGCCTGGGACAGGAGCTATCACCTGTGGGACTGTGCTCCATGGGTGGCAGTGGCAGCTCAGCACAGCCAACAGCTCCCTGTGTACAGGTGAAGAGCTGAGTCAGACTTGGGATGCCTACAGATAGGGATTGCCATGAAGTTAATGTGAGGCTGCTTCGGGGACACTTTTGGCCTCTACTGATTGCTGTAGCCTCATATAAAAGAGAGGATTGACCTGTGCTTGGTCTCCATCGCAGCTGTCCCCACAGGCCATGTCACTTGCTGCTCCCATCATGTGAAAAAAACCCAGTTTTTGGATAGGGGTCTATGGCCACAGAGCTTTAGCATGTGGGTTGTCCTTGCCAGGATGCTGGGGCCTGCCATGGTGGTATTAATCAGTCTGTATTTATGGCACAACAAAGTCCCTTCCCTTGTGCTGACTGTTGTGCTGTGGTACCCCATGCTTTGTCACACAAGAGCAGTACCCTCTGCATACAGGCAAAAATTACAGCAAGATATAATTATCTCTGCCTCCATACATCCTGGTTATACCTGAATACAGTTAATTTTTTGTGTTCCTACCATCTCTCATGTAGTGCAGCTATGTACTCTTAAACAGCTGTTCAGCTCCACCCTAGAAAAATAGCTTCAATAAAGTGCATTTCCCATACAGGTCATATATTGGGTAATCCATCCTTTTGGGAGAACTTCCAGACAGGAAATGTGGAGGCAGAGGAAGTTGTCCCAGTAGAGCACAACAACAGTGAAATTAAATCCAACCCTGGCTCTCACTACCTGCCGTTGTTACTGAAATTAAAAGAGAAAGGAAAAGGACTGAGCTGCACCAGGGCTGGGTCACTGCCACTGCTGAGTGCTCCATCTCACGGGGTAGCTGTTGGCACTTTTCTCCTGGAGAAGGACAGTCAAGCTGTACATGGCAACATCTTAACTTCTGTGATTCAACAACTGGTCTTCTTTTGTATTCTTTTGTTAAAACAATGGGACAGTGCCATACCTATGCTATATTCTAGTCAAGGCATGACAGATGGGTAAAGGGGGACACTAATGTGACCAGCCCCCTTCATTCATGATGTTAAATGAAACAGCAAAAGGGAAAAAGGAAAGCACATTGGAGCTGTCTTGGAACAGAACTGACCTCTGGTAGATTTTAGAGTTCAAGGAGGTACAAAAGGGGCTGCCTCTGACTGTTCCCCCTGGATCACGTATTTCACCAAACCTGTCTGGGCCTGTGGGTATGACCTGGTGTGGTCATGGCAGGAATCACTTCTGTGCAGACCCAGTCTGTTGCGTGCTCCACATGGCTTTGCTGTTATTGCACCCTGACTGCTGCTGAGACAATTTCTTGCCTATTAAAATGCAGTTACGGCCTGGAAAGCGATAGTGTAAGAATGGCTTATCAGTGCTCCATGGCTATTTGCTCCAGTCATCCGTACCAAAGGCCTGAGAATGCTCCCACAGAAGCCAATAAGACTTTTACCATTGACTTCAAAGGCAGCAGAGAGCAATTTAGCTGCTGCCACCAGACAAAGCAGGTTAGGCTACAGCTGGCACTTCCACAGCTAACTTGGCTCTGAAATCCTGACAATCTAAATGTATTTTTGCTACATAGGATGTTTAAAAATAGACAAGACAAAGTAGCGGGGAAAACAGATTGCTGGGAATATTCCCTCCCTGGTAGGAGAAATGGACTAGCTGAAGCTAGCAGGGCTTTTCCATCTCCAGTGTGTACGAGTCTATGATTTTTGTCAGCAAACTAAGCACTTCTGAGCCCAAGGCAGCACAGAAAGCCGCTGAAAGCAATTTAGAGGTATCATAATTTCTCAATCCAAGAGCAACTTCTGTTTTTGCCTATATTGTAGGGCTCTGGAAGATTCTCCTGAATCCAGTAAAAAGCAGTGTCTTAAGTGGAGGTGATTCCATGGACGGGAGCTGTAAGTCACAATAACATGAAAGTCATGGAAGGGCTGCTGTCCCTGCTGCCCCCTGGGAGCAGGATATCGAGTGCACCACGTTGGAGAAGATCTAAGAGGCAGCTACAGATAATAAATCACCAATAATGGGTGACTTTGTCTGCCCACATATAAGCAGGCCAACAGTGTTTAGTGAATCAATGTCTCAATACTTTAAATTATCCTCGGAAGGGTAACTTTGAAGGCATGAAAGACTAAAGCTGTTTTTTGGTTTTTTTGTTAGATTTTGTCTTGAGCAACATGGAGAATGTAAATCAGGTCAAATAGCTTCCTACATACAAGTGGTCATCGTCTAGCTGTTTGTCACCCTCATGGGCTTCCTCAAAACTTGGTCAGGAGCTCTAATGTTTGGGAAGGAGAAGCTAAAAGAAACTGAAGAGTGAAAAATGAAGCTCAAAAGTCAAACCCCTCAGATGATAGATAAAAACAGTTTACTCAGTCCATGTATGTTTTCAGGGTAAAGCAAGAGTGCTGTATGAATGATAGAGGGAAGGGATGCATAAGCTGGATAAATACCATTTGCTGGAAGTGGAGGTATTCAGGAGAAAGGAGCACAGACCTGGGCAGGGCTCTGCTCTCTCTCTCTCTCCAGTGTGGGATTATTAGGCAGGAGAATGGCCTGGTTGAAAGCTGGAAGTGCCCCATCATCTCAGCAGGGATTGCAGAGCAGCCCCTGCTCAGCCCTTCTCCTGCAGCCTGTGTGGGGACTCACCCGTGCCTTAGAAAGGCCAGGGCACCCACCCCAGCTCCTCAAAATGCTCTGCTCTTGCCTTGAAGTGGACTCCACACAAACCTGAGTGTTTCATTAGCCAGGTTTTCCAGCTGGGAGGAGAGGCTCTGATTGCATTGACCTTAATGTGAAATTAGAGCTGTTTAAGCAGGTAACAGCCAGACAGCTGGGTGCAGCCATGCGATGGAGGCGTTTGTCTCTATTTGCAGACAAGCTGTGTATGTGTTTCCGTTTTGCTCAACTTTTGCTGCTTGTTTATTTAGTTAATAAGAGATAGCAATCTGCCTCACAGAGCCGTGCAAACAGCAGAGCAGAGAGCACCAAAAGTAGAGCTTTTGTTAAACACTTGCTGGCCTTGTGGCACCAGTTGTGTTTCACCTGCCAGGCAAGAGAGCTGGAGGGAGATACTTGCATCTAACAGAGATTTTCCCCTGGTGGAGCATGTCCTGTCTTTCTCTGTCAGTCTGGGTACAAGACTGCTGTGTTCCCCTCCCTGTGCTGGGCTTAGTCTCTAGCAAGAGACTGGGCACTGTGTCCCATCTCCCCTTCTCACCTCCAGCTCAATGCAGCTGTACAGGAGTTGCCAAAATTTTGGGTGGCTGTCCCTCAAGAGGCAGACAGGAGGAAGTGACCAGACTCTCCTGTCCATGTTAGTGCTTCAGAGAAAGAAAGGAGAAAGAAGGCAGCATGGACAGCTGCTGCAAAAATTCTTCCTCATCCATCTCCACGGGAGGACTAATGTTGCATTTCAGGAAGATGCTCTGCCACTGTCTTGTCATCTGCTTCTGCACCAAGCAGTCCTTTCTGAGTTTTTGAGCGTCAGTCTTATGGCCTCCTGCTTTTATCCATCAGCCTTAAGTGTCCCAGATGCTGCAGAGGACTGAAACACTGCTGCTGCTTTCCTGAGTTACCAATTTTCCCCTTTGGTGTTGGTGAGGTTATTCCCCAGCATCACCAGCTGTCCTGCCAAGGACTGGTGCTGCAGGCTTTTAGTAAACTAAAGATGGACTGAGATGCATGAACTCATTTTAGGGCATCATCAGGCAGGCAAGAGATTGACCCTTGATCCTGGGTCTGTATTGCAGACATATGTTGAAGGACTCTGACTGTGCTTGCTCATTCCCATGTGAACGGTTGTCTCATCCCCATGCCTGTGCTGCCCATGATTCACCGTGTGTTCTTTGGGTGTCTGAATTGCTGGCCTAGCTGTATGATTTCTAGCACTGTCCCCAGAAACATTCTTTTTACAGAGCAGGTATTTGCACATCTGCGTTTACTTTCCCCGAGCCTTCACTGCTCATATCTGGATCGTTTCTTCCCCTGGTGCTCTGAGTACTTTCCTGCAGTGTGAGGAGCTTGAATAGTAAATGAAAGAGCAAAGAGAGGGAATCTCCTTGGGAGCTCTCAGAAATTAACCAGGGAAGGCAGTGGAAAACGTTTCCCAGCAGGCCTTGACCCAGAGCCTGCTGGAGGCAGCAAAAGTCTCCCAGAAAAGACTCTCTGTAGTTTTCAGGCTGGGTCCCAGCTGTGTAGAGAATGCATCAGGGAGCCCAGCCCCTCGTGCTGGGTGCAGCACAGACACAGGGCACAACGTGCACACACATACACATCCCTTCTTGCGTGTGCACACACTAAATCAGATGCTTTTGGATCTTCAGTTAACTGTCTGTTATGTTTTGGCTGGTCCTCTTGGAACACAAATGAACACATATTACCTAGTTTATCCTGTGCTTAGCTGCTAATTAGGAGTTTTTTAGGACATACAATTGGAGGTGTTACCAATTAACTCGATTGTGGACCACGACCAAAGCTGTTGTTTGCTTTGTCATAGCTATTGAAAGCCAAATAAACAAATAGTAGTGTCTTTTCAGTCTTTCCCCTGCGCTTTAGCACAGCTGTTCAGCAAAATAATAATAATTTCATTGTCTACTTTCCAAAATTTTATGTTTAAAGCAGATCATAAAAAAATCTCCACTTTACTTTGCCTAATAGTTACAAACTCAGGCTGTAAATCCCAGAAGGAATATATCTTACTTTAAAAAAACCCAAAGACACAAAAAGTCCAACCAAAAGGAAACAAATGAAGAATGAAATATGTTAGAGTTTGTCTGACTCTTGTTTATGAACTGAAGTTCTGAAAGAACGCATTGGAGAGAAGTGCTTGATGTCCACAAGACTTTAGAGGGGCTTAGTATTCATTTCTCTGTGGCTCTTCTGAAAACCGAGTGTAAAAAAAATCATAGTTGCAGCAAATTAGCACAAATTTGAAGAACTAATTTTTTTTCTATCTTTTTAACTTCAGAAGTTTCTTTTCCAGTTTCCCAGGAAGCCACCAGCCACGTGATTTGGGATAGCTTGCTTGTGTTGTATGCTCTCCTGGTGGCCAGTTCCACTTGGAGATGGCCTTGCCCCTCAAAGGCCTCTCAAAGGGAGGAACAAAGGATGGGAAGGGCAGGAGCCAACTGATGGGGATGAAGTGGATCAGGAAACGCAAAATGAGGGGTGTCAAACGCCAGACAGAAGACTGACTGTGGATCTGAAGCTGTGGAACTTCACAGGTTTGCCCTCCTTCACCCCCATCCTTCTCTGTCATAAGCCTCTTTTCCCTTCACCTTGGTAGCATGAACATGGGTTACAAGGCAACACATGGAAATAGAAATGCCTGTGGCTGTGGTGTCCCCTAGCAGGCAGAGGTAAGCTCACAGAAGCAGGTGAGTTCTCAGCCTTCAGCAGCTCCCTTCGAAGGTCACATCTAATTAGGACAATCCTGGATTTTGACATTATTGATGTTTTTAGCAAGTTGGTCTCTTCCAAGGCGGCAAAGAAGTCCAGCTGGGAACCCATATGGAGAAAAATATATATAGTCCATAAACTTGTTATCCCTAGAAAACTTCTTGTATGTACTATGTGTGAGCTCACTCTATACACCTACTCTTCTCTACAACCTGATTTTAGACATTGCATGACAGATAGCTGATACCTGTCAGCATTTTAATATTTCTACTTGGAATCCACTGTGAGGCAGGTGATGCTCTCTTTTAGAGAGGAAAATGTTTTCCTGGTCTTCCCATAAGTTTTTGGTCATCCACAGCAGTCTCAGTTATCAGTGATTTCCACATGGCTTCCATGGGTGGTAGATCAAATTCACCCTAATCTGATTATTTGCTGGAAAACACAATGCAGGTGCCTGGAGATTATCACCAGTGAGTTCCTTTAACACCCTGGCAGTGGCAATACTTGGGCACAGTCCAAGATTCAGTGTCAATTTGATTTCTAACTTTAAAACAGTTTAATTTGGCACAGCAGATATATGTCCAGTTCCTTCAGCACAGATGGTGGGGAATAAGTTATAAAGGTATTGGAATGCTGCCTGAGGTAGGTACCCATATCCTCAGAAACACAGATTGGGTGAAGCAGACAGATCTTTTCTTTCAGTTCCAACATAAGCAGAGTAATGGTGGCCATGGGGTGCATCCTGGCCCCAGGAATTCCTGATCCTTAGCTGAGGTGAAGCTGCAGCTATAGGCACATGCACTCTAGCCCACCCAGGGGTGGTAATGCATGGCAAAATTGCATTTTAAGCCTAGTTCAAGGTTGCTCCTGGGGAGAAGCACTGACAGCAATGCCTGAACATGCACCTGCATCTCATCCCTCGCTAATGCAGGCATGAACTGATGTGCTCCAGGCTGAGCCTGCCCACACCCGAGGGTGGGTGCCCCCAGCCCACGAGAGATGCTGTTACACTGCCAGCTTGGTGCTCTCTTCGACAAAACTGTATCCCCTCACTTCCTACACTCATTCACTTGTCAAGAGCAGGCTCATTTTAACACTGTGGATTCTAAATTTTCTCTGATGTAATTATTGTTTGACACTGCAGCCTTTCCAAGCACCTTACATAAGGAAAAAGGGAGAATTAAATATGAGAAGCCTAAAAATAAAACTATTAAAAGGAGGCAGAAGCTGTTTTGTGAGCAGCAGGAATGATGTGGTGCCTCTGGGAGATGGTACGTGGAGCCAAAGGAGATGTTCTGCTTTTAGGCAATCCCTTTTATTGTATTTCAGTGAAGTTCTGCACTTCTCTGAAGTTCTTATGTGCAGGGCTTTTAGAAATGAGTCTGTTCTTTCTCTTTGCTCTTGCAAAAACCATGACTTTCATACCATTTCCCAAGTCAATCTTCTTGAACAGACTGCAGCCAAAATTTCCCTTCCCTAATTAACCTGGAATGGTTTTTGAAGAAGTTTTAGCCGCAGAGAACATCAAATTTAGCTCTTAGCCTGGAGCCAGGCTCTGGGCTAAAGAACACATGTCATTTCAGGAATTCATGCAGATGCACCTTGACATCTGGGATGTGATCTGTCGCCTGCACACTTCCCTGCTGAGCTAACAAGCAGGAGTGGGCACTGCTGATGCTGCAGGTGGAGCACAAAAGGTTTTTCCCATTCATTCCAGCATTTTGTCCAGGGTATGTAAATAATTGCAGGACACTTTTTTGACAAATGTGAATCTCTTCTACCGGTATTTGTCCACGTGTAATTCAGTCACCTCATTTCCCCCTCTGGGTTGATTCAGAGGAGAGCTGCTGCAGTATTTCCTAAGTTATGGTACCAGAAAGGATGGAGTTCTCCACTGAGCTGTTGTTTACCAGAGCTAACTCCTCTGTCATGTGAAAAGGCAGCCAAAAGTAAGTAACACATAAGGTTTTTTTTGTGTTATTTTGGAATGACCTTAATAGAGCCTGGTTTACACACATCTGGTGATCAATACATGCTGAAATGCAGGTATGGAGAGTGGGGCTGCAGGGGATCATGTGCCTCAAGCCAGGATTGGCCAAGTTTCTCTCTCTGCAGTGACTGTAGGAAAGCTGACTGACTGCATTGGGCAAGAACAGATGAACATGCAGCAAATCTCTTATTTACATCAGGTCCCTTTATGACTTCATGGTTTGGGCACTCAGCATCTGAAGCATCAGTACCACAGCACTGTGATCCTTGATGTGTTCTTGAGCTTTCCCTTCTGCAAAGCTGTGCCTCATTTTCTCTGTTTGGAAGACACACGGACCAGCGACAGGAAGAGATGTGCCCAAGATGGTATCTTTCACAAAATCTAATTCAGACTGAAAAAAGGTAAAGTCTTGATGAATTACTTTTGCATCCTGTCCAGAACATCTTTAGGAAGAATTGAATATGGGTAGTTGATGACTTTGAAATGCTGAACCATCACCATTCATTCCTGACATCTCCTTACGAGCCCACTCAGGATCAAAGCAGAAACAATGATGCAAAGCCAGGCTACTTTGAACCCTCAAGATTAATTTTTTGAGAAACTATCTGTTGTCTAAGAAATACTTGCAGAAAATAACTGGGAGAATAATTTAGACTAGCAATACCTTGTGGAAAATTGTAAACATCTGGGACACCATTCCTGAGAAGGAGAAAGTAGGCAAATCTGTTATTGTCTGTGACTTACTACTTTAGTTCTCGTAGCTGCATTGCTTTTGGTTTGATGGGGGTTTTGTTGGTTTTTTTTGAAAGAATTTACTCAAGGAAGAACACATATTTTCCCTCTGGGATAAATAACCTCCTGTAATTGCACAACTCCACTGGTTTTTAATCAGGTCTGCATGCCCACAGTAAGCGGTCTTTGGTTTTCTGGCCAAACATCAGTATTTGCAAGCTACATGGAAAACCTTTCCTCTGGAGCTACACAGCACCATAAGGTCTGTAGTTCCACAGGGGCTGATTTGTGCCAACAAGCAGCAGGGCATCGTGTCAAATTCTGCAGGGTATAAGCCTTCACCCATAGCAATATAACATGAAATTTCTAGCCATCATATAACAAAAACCCTCTGAATACAAAGAAAGGCTGGCTTGGTTTCCTGAATTGCCTCTCAAGAGGGAGGTAAGACAGGGAGCAAGAGTGATCTTCTGTGCTTGCTTGCCTGTTTGTTCTTAAACCTACTGAGGCCCAGTTAAATAGTAATGCTGTTCAACTCCTCTTTTTGTCAATGGTCTCTAGCTACTCTCAAAATGTGGTAGTTTCCAGGCACGAGGGACATCAGTAGTGTATTTTAAATCTGACAAAGTCCTAGGAGCTTCCCCACTAACTTCTACACTAGCACAGCTATAAGCAGCATGAAGTTTCCCCCCAAGCCTATGGCAAAAGGTGGAGCCAAGCTGTCTTCTCATGCTTAACCTAAGATGACCCTGGTCAGGCTGCCAAACCTGCAGGTCACAGAGCTGCAAAGGGAGCACAGCCCATGTGCTGAACTGCTTTCATAGCAGGGGAAGGGCACAAGAGGAGCACAGAGGAGAACCCTGTCCCACTTTTCCCCTTTTTCCAACTAGTTTCTGAAGCTATGATGTTGAGAATGCTTTTGCCTCCACATTAGTAAAATGGAGCGGTTTCAGTCTGAAATCCCTCAAAGTGTCATTTTTACTCTACTTTGCTCTTAACTTAAAGGCTTTGGAATTTTTTATTAATTACCAATTAACCACTCTTCAGCTGCAGTATAGCATGAGGGACAGAGTTGCCTCCAGAGGCTATTTAAATTAAACACAGACCTACTGAGCAGACACCAAGTGCCAGAAGATCCCTTTTGGAGGGAGAAGAGGGAAGAAACAGCTTTCCAGTTAACATTGCCAATGTGTTTCTGAACCAAAGGATGACACCTTTCTGACTTCAGGACATTATTGTCTTCTCTGGCAGAACATGTGTTCTGAAAGCCTATAGCCATGTCATCTTCAAGCTGATATTTCATGGGGATACTGCAAGCAAGGTACAGCCAGCCTGGCTTGGGATTGCACAGGAGACATCCAAGACAGTACATGTAATTCAGCTGATATTACAACCCTGCCAGAGGCAAGGCTGACTCCAGACCCAGCCAAGGCTCTGTGCAAGTTTGCAGGTGAAGCCAACCAACCTTTGGATGATGCACAGCCCGGGCAGACCCTGGGAAGCATCTGAATTTTTAAATACAGACAGGTTGTGCCTGTGAGCCCCTCGGACATGTGTCATGGTAAGCTTGAACCAGGCCAGGGAAGCTGAGCTGCCCCCACTCCAGTGCCTCTGTAGGCTGTATGTGGAGATTCTCTGAAGGTTGGACAGCAGTGGTGCAAGAACAAGCTCATATCTCATTGTCCCCTACCTCATCCAACCCACCCGGCATCAACAGAAACACCAGCAAAAAAGAGGGCTCTGGAAAGGCTGGAAAGGCTCAGGGGCTTTGGGAGGAGGGGCAATCAGTGCCCAGCAGCAGGTCTGTGCTCAGGCTGGTCCTTTCCCATAGTTTGATTGTGTGGCTGCCTCCCAGCTCAGCACAATGGACCAGCTCAGCTCCTCAAATGGGTGCAATTGGGCTGTGGGCCAAGCACTGGGGGCTGTTTCAACACAAGGATTTATGGTGAGCTCAGGGAGGCTTGGAGGGGGTTGTGGCTGGGAGAGACTGGCCCCTGGAGAGAGCAGCAGATGCATTGTGCAGCCCTGCTGTTCTGGTCCCTTCCTTGCCTGTGCTGGATGGATGCCACAGAGCAGGAAGCATCAGTCAGACTTGCTCTCTCACACATCCATATTCCTCCCTCCCTCCATGCATACATTAAACCTTCACTGGAACAGAATTCCACCACTTTATTCATCCCTCGGGCTGCCAATTCAAGTAGCATTTCCCAGCCTGGACCCAAGGGGTTAAGGTGGGTTGTTAACTTCAAAGCTGGGCTCTTTGGGGATATGAGCAGTGTGGGTCATGGAGATCCTTTCGGGCAGGTCCCTTCTCTCCATGCTGTGAAGAGCAGATGTGGCGTAAAAACTTCCTTTTGGGGAGGGATGATTAATCTTTGCTTCTTAGAGGATGACAAATATATTATATTCGCTGACATGCACACGCATTCTCCTCTGTTGACGGGTGACCCCTGTCTTAATGCCAAGCGTGTGAGATCCAGCTCTGTAAACGAAGAGGAGAGCTTTGCAAACTCATTAATGCTTTGAAGTCGCTCATTAGGAGCAGATTCCTCGGGAGCTGGCGAGCACAACACCCTTTGTGAGCATGACTTCATTTGATATTAATGTGGGTGCTGCAGCTGGAGGCGTCCAGGGATGCTGTGCTGTGATTCTGCACACACAGACCAGCATGGCAGATTGCTGTGGCTGTAATGAACAGGATAAAAAGGGAAAGTTTCAGTCCCCTCTTGTGAGTTTTCCTCCTGGTGGCGTATGAATAGGTTGACCCAGTCCTCTGCTGGGCCAAGGACGTGCAGCATTCTCTCCTGGAATATTGCTGCCTTTCTTCCTAGAACCTGTGAATTGTCTCTGGAGGCCAGGGTGACCCCCCAGACTGAGGAGCTCTGTGTCACCCTCTTTTGAGGCCTGGAAATATCCCTTTTCAGTGCCTCTCACCTTTCCATCAGCCAGTCATAAGCCCCCTTTAGCTACCCCAGGGTGCAGCAATGAGCAGTCCCTGTGGAAGAAAGGAGGAAATTGCTCTCACTGCAGGACAGGACCAGTACAGCCTGGCTGAGAGCATCTCCAGCAGACAGAATCCTCTGGTGAAAGGGCCTGGCAGGGTTTCTCTGTGTGATAACATCCCTGTGTGAAGGTGCTGGCCTGAGAAGATTGAGGGTGGCTGAATTCAGGAACAGAAATTATCAGGCTCCTGTGGCTTAAGGGCTAAAGACTTCCTGCACATGGGCACCTGGGGGTTGTGGGTTTGAATCCCATGAGGTTCAGTGGTGGTGTTTGGATTTTTTTCTTCTTCCTAGATGATGGAAACAAAGCTGTACCTCATCCCAAAGGAAAAATAAAGACCTTCCTGTACCACTGTCTGTCCCAGCTAAATGCAGAGTACTGTATGCAGACAGGAGGGAAGGAGTGGAACATGGGGTGCAGAGCCAGGGCTTTAACTGTGTGCTGTGTCTGGCTGAGAGCTGCCAGGCTGTCAGAGCTGCTCCCTTCCCCTGAGGACCCAGTGGGGTCAGGAGGGACCTCCCAGAGGTGTCCCCCCTGCTCCAGGGCCCCTGGTGGCACCATGACCAGTGACTATGGTCCTTGCACGAGGGTCTAGGGTGGCACACAGGGGCTGTGCCGTTCCCCATGGCCCATGAGACCAGCTCTATCCTAATGAGATGCTCCATCAGTTGCTGGGGACACTAAAGAAAGCAGTGAGGAGGGAATGGTGTTACTGGGCTTGGGAAGTGTCCTGGGTTGGGACCCTGACGCCTTGGTGAGGTGTGAGCTCTCAGGGAGGAGCTGGTGGGCCAGGGGAGAGCCCAGAGCCCACCAGGATGGCCGAGTGGTGAAGGCGTTGGACTTAAGATCCAATGGGCGCACGCCTGCGTGGGTTCGAACCCCACTTCTGGTAGGAGCCTCCTTTTGCTCCGGGTCCAACAGTCCCAGCCCAGCTTTTGGAGCATCACTTCAGGGCTGGGATGGGATCTCTGGCCCTGTGCCTGGGGAGCATGAGGACCCTGGTGAGGCTGGGCCTCCCTGCCGTCCAGGCTGAATGTGTGCAGAGACACAGGCCAGTCCCTCTGGCACACAGGCTGTGGATCTCCTCTTCCATGCAGAGACTGCTGAGACAGTCATAAGCTTGGATCCCACATGCTCCCAAAATAGCAACTTGTTTTTCCCATGGCAGAAATAGAAAAACCTGACTACCCAGAAGGGGGAAAAAAAAGGTGTTGAGCACTAAATATTTTGAGCAAGTCACAAGGGGAAACCAGTGCGAACGAGTGGGTTCAGGGAAACAGATTTGGGGTTTCTGGAGTTCGTTCCTTTTATCAGCCCTGCCCCATGACCCCAGACCCATTGCAGACTCACCCAAAGCAACATTTGGCACTCTCTGAGGGGACTTGGCAGTGTCACAACCCTGGAGGAAGCCAGCATGGCAGGAAGGAGTTCCTCTGGTTAGATGCTGCTGGTTAGATTTGGGAAACGCATGGGGAGCTGAGAGCTGCTCCTCTGTTGCACAGTGTCACTGTGCCGTGGTCTATTTTGGGTCAGTGCCTACAAATGCTCACGAGATTTTTGCTGCCTTCCTTGTGTGCATGGATGGGCAGCAGATATTCCCCCAGCAGAGGGTTAGGCTGCTGGACTTGCAGAGATGCTGTCAGGTTTTCATTTGGCTGCTTTGCTCCAGCCCGAGGCCAATCGGAAATGTCCTACTGCTGGGACATGATTTGAAGTGATGGTGTTAATTTGGTTAATTAGGATTCCTGGGAAGCGTGCACTTCTTGCAAATCAGCTTACCATTGTAGTATCACTGCAAAGAGTTATTTGCTGGTGCATGGGGTTATGTATGAATTTATGATTATGATGTAGGACCATTAATTTTGTATCTGTGGCAGATGATACAGCTCAATTGAAAGTTGAACGTTGAGATCTTTGGTTCTCTCTGATACATGAGAATCAGACAGTGGCCTCCAGGAAGTCTTAAAGGGCCTTATGAGTGGCCATATAACAAATGGGGCAAGACCCAGAGGAGAGGAATTACTCTGCTCCTCTCCCATTTGGTTAGTGCTGGGAGGGAAATTGTGTGCATATCTGCTATAGCTGAGTTGTTGCAACTAACCTCAGTCACTAAGTGACGCAAAGAATGACAAACACATCTCTGAGATATCCCAGGGGGTCTCAGCAGCACTGCGGGTCAAGTCCTTTGCCTCTGGTGCTTGGAGTCAGTCTCCTGTCTAGTTTATGTGTCAAAGGCATTTGGTGGCCTCTGCTGAGTTAAAAACTGAAATCTCCTCATTTGAGCTTCTCTGTTGATCCATGTTCCCACAAAGCTTGTGTTTTTACTGCCCAACGGGTATGGGTTCTGTGTGTTACAGGTCCCTCGAGGGTGCTTATCCACTTTGCAAAACTATTGGGCAGACAGAGCACCATCTGGGGGCACCAGGACCTGAATTAACAGCCTTTGTATGGCACAGCCCACCAGAGTAGCAGGGATGGCTGGGGCCAGATGTTAATATGAGTCAGGATTGAGACCAAGTGACAGACCCCTGTAAGAGTCTGGGGCTGACAATGGGGGGATTGAAATAGCAACGAGTCCAGCAACCAGGGTAGGGGAAGGCTGTGGGGACTGATAAGTGAACTGCCTTATACAAGGCCACAGCTTTCCCTCTTCTCCCCCCACATCCTCCAAGGGTCTGACAGAGCTTAAAAAAAGAGCAGTTTGTTCAAAAGCCATTTCCATGTATCATATTTATTAAGACAGTTACTGCAGGTTAAATATCAATAGTTTATTGCAAATATATTTATTATAGATTAACTATGCAGTATCTGCATCAGTTATGTTGTGGTTAAAAGTAAGCCTCGGTGAAAGGTTTTTAATAATGAATTTGTGTTGAAGTAGTGTATAATAAGTATCTTTAGCAATCTTATTCTCAATTTCATATGACAGTTTTATGTTCAATAAATACCCAGCTATTATTAAAAACATATTTATCAAAGATTAACAGTGATGAAACAGATACAAATCTAAGCTGTTAAGCTCAATATGCATACTTATAATAATCAATTCCTGTATTAAACCACAATAATGGCCTTATTTAATCTAAATGAAATGGGTTTTTTTGGATCTTTTTAAGTCTGTCTTTTGCTGTGTGGTCCTGCTTGCAGGTCTCAGATAGATCCTGGGACATTTGGACATCAAATATGTCAAGTATTTAGATAAAAGCAAAACAGCCCTAGAATAAGGCAGGCTGTTTCAGGAACAAGGTGCCAGATCTTCATAGGATGTAGGTCAAAGCCAGCCCACAGACACCAGAGCAGCTAGTCTAGCTTGCCTCCACTCCATATCCCTGAGAAATCCCCATATTCAGCCTAACCTACAGCTCATACCATCACCTGCAAACACACCATTTCCAGGACTGGAGATCTGGAGAAGCAACTCTCCACTGTACAACCACAGATGCACCCACACTGTTTTGGATACTGAAAGCTGCTGCCTGCCTTGTATCCTGTTATTACCTAGCACTTGGAGGCAGAGTGCTAAAATGAGCTAACTGTTTGGGAAATAAACAAAATGTTATTGTTTTGTCTTGTATTGCTGCTGTTCTAACTGCTGGCTGCTAAGTATTGAGAGCTGGTACCTGTGCCTGTGCCTGCACCTGCCTGCAGATGCTGTTAGCTCTGCCCCAGACACTCACTGACTGTGAAAAGTGTCATGGGCTGTCTGGGTGCATTGTGGAGTATTGATGGCCTTTGGACCACAGGAGGATTTAGATTCCTGAGTCCTTCTGACACCTGGCTGGAAACTCCACAGGGCATCTCCCAGCTGGTCTGGATCCAGTGCCCCATCCCTACATGTGGTGGTGGTTGAATCTTATATTTGAACTTGCACTTGTACATCAGTGGAGCTGAGTGCCAAATCCAGATGAGGATGCAATCATAGGAACCCAAATTTGAGGGAAACACTGTGTGTCTAAAACATGAGCTGTGCCATGACACAAGAGGGCTGTGGTGTTGTCCTTATATATTGAGAGGTGTCTGCCCCTTGTGATTACAGGATCTCAGAAAACAATCTGAGAGGGATGGACAACTCCCCCTCTGCTGCTCAGCAGTATCTCAAGCATAGAGTGATTTTCCATCACCAAATTGTCTGGTGATTTCTTTTCTTTAGGAGTTTGAAAACCAGGCTCAGGCACAGACTTAAGGGATGCTGCCTCTCCATGTTAAATGCTATGGAGCAGTTCTGTAGGATCAGGTGTGTGCATGGATCTGCCAGGAAGCTCTTCAAAGGCAGAGCAGAGTCAGGAGAGGATGAAGGCAGCTGGGCAGCCTTTTGGAGATGGGCAGACTTGTTGGAGAGGTGATGGCTGAGAAGAAGAAGAGAGTTTCTGGCCTGTGTCAGCCACCTGGTATGTGGAGATATGTGTGTTTATGTGTATCTCTCTCTATCTCCTGCTATGGGGGTCCCATCTGTGCTTGTGGCACCAGTATATGGTGCAAGTGTCTGCTTTGAGGGATGTGTGGCACTTGAAAGGTGGCCCATATGACCAGGGAAGATCTTTCTATGCTTAGCTGGGCAAGGACAGTGCTGGCTCCATTGGATGCTGTAGGGATCCATCATCATATTTTGTCAAGGTCTGGTCTGCATGATGCTTCCAGTGACCATCTGTGTCAGGAGTCTCTGGCTTCATTTTTTGGCCCATCTGTGAAATGTGACCTGAACAGTTTAGAGGCTTTGTGGTGCAATCTCTGTGAACATCAGAGCACTTATTTCTGTTTATATCCCGAATGAATTTGTCCCCTGCATTTATTCCTCATCCAAACACTCCCAGTGGAGGATGCTGAGCTGCTAGGGCAGAGTTTCACATCTTAGCAATGGGCTGCAATTACAGAGGTGGCCAGAGGAAAAAGACAAGCAGGCACGCACCACTGCCTTTAATAGAAGGCAATGATTCTTGTGGGCTCCAGAGTAATACGAGAGATCTGGTTTTAATAAATTAGCAGCCTACAAGTAACAATCTCAAGCAATTAAACACTGGAACGAAGGTGTGCACTATGAATGTATTCTGGAGTCGACAAGGGGCTGGCAAAGGCAGTTTTTGAGCAGTTGAGAAGGCAAAAATATAACAAAAGATTCCCCAGAGAGCATAGGAGAGCTCTTTCCCCCCTCTCATTTCTATTGTGCATGCATGTGGAAGTCTCATCTTGCTCCCCATCACCCCTCCTTCCTCCACTGGCTCCCAGGGACCTGATTTGGAGCCTCCCTGAGCTCACTCAAGTCTCTATCATCATTATCACCCTTGTGCCTGCTCTCACCCATTCAGGTAAGGAAATTCCCATGATGAGGAGGGGATGGTTGGTGGGAAACATGGGAAGTAACTGGGACTAGTGAAGATAGCTATGAGCTGAGGAGGGGAACAAATAAATTTGAAGTAAAACTGTTAAGCTCCTTGTCATATTAATAGTCGGTATGGAATACTCTTTGCCATAGAATTCAATTTATTTCCATTTAAAGGCTGCTCTTCTCAATCAATGCTGCTAATAAATAGCTGCTGATGGCCATGACCCCCTAGGCTGAGGGAAGAATTTATCTTCTGAGCCAATTAAAGGAATTGAACAATTCCTTTTAATAATACTACGGGATTTTAATAGAAGAAAAAAAGCAAAACATACCGCCCACAAACCCAACAGGAGAGGGAAAGAAATCCTTCCCCTGAGCCTTGCAGGAAAAGGGTCAGGCAGGCTTTGCCAGGGTCAGGATTAGATGCTTTAACTTGTCTTGTGAAATTGGAAGGGGAAATATAGCGTTTCCTGTGAAAGCACAGGAATGCTTTTCTTTTCTGGTATCTTAAAAAAAAACAACCAGAAATCAAAAAGCATAATTGCAAATTATGTTCCCTTGTTTACAGAGCTGTAAAAGTCCTGGAGATATTAGTGAGCTCCTCTAGCCTGGTGGGAGAGAAGGACAGGTGGGGCCAGCTGTGATACCTCGTGCATTGCTGTGGTGGGCAGGACACCCCTCCCTAAGTGGGGAATTATCTGAGTGCCCCATGGGCACAAGGACAGCAGGCCAGGGAAGCAGAACATTTCACCTCAGGCACTTCCATACTCACGGGGGTAAGACAGGGCTGGTCTCTCCATAGCTATTTCTGAGACCCACATAACTTTTTGTAATGCCAAAAATCCTCACTGGTACATTTCCTCTCGTGGGATCATCCAGTGGGACACGTGGGTTCCCACAGCTGGTGTCGGAGCCAGTGCTCGGTCAGGAGAGCATTTGTGCCTTGTAAGACAGACAGGTGTGAAGCAGGTGGCAAGGGAAGCAGAACAGATACCTATTGAGTTTTCACAAAGCCACATAACCCCAAATGGCAGTGGGTCTTCTCCACTCCATCACTCTCCTGTCAATGAAATCTCATGACTCCTGTTGGCATCGGATGAGAGCATCTGTCAACCACACAAGTCTCCTTCGAACACGCCCGTGCTGTAGGGAAGTCTCTTATCTCCATTTTACAGATGGCAAGCAGAGGCACAGAGAGGTTAATTGACTTGCCCAAAGTCAGCACAGGAGGTCTATAAGTGACGCCAGGTCCCTTGAATCCCTGTCCTCTGGCTTCATCATACGACCATCCATCTTCATTCTCTTTCCCCTCAGGATCCCCCAGCATCTGTGACAGCTTAGGCACTCGTGTTGGCAAACTGCAGGGGCAGACAGAGCTGGGACATGGGCATTTCCAGCAATGGTTTCTCAACCCCATATCCCAACAGAGCATCAGTTTTTGACCTTGAAAGCTTAGGGGTTTTTTCAACTCTAGTCTGCTTTGGGAACTGTGAGATAAATGTGGTTGAGTGTTTGCTCTTTGGGGAAGCATTTCAGAGATTCTAAAGCAAAAGGA
This sequence comes from Nicator chloris, assembly GCA_013400495.1. Classification (NCBI taxonomy): domain Eukaryota; kingdom Metazoa; phylum Chordata; class Aves; order Passeriformes; family Pycnonotidae; genus Nicator; species Nicator chloris. The sequence continues at coordinate 260,426 of WAAE01002751.1, forward strand.
TGTTGCATCACTGCTTTGGTAGAGAAAGGACCCCTTTCATGAGTTTTAATGAACCTTCCACATCAAAATGATAAACAGATTGAAACCACAGGTAGAAAGCAAACAGTGACCTTTACTTGCCAGTGATCACCTGGTAATAGATCACCACTGGACTCTGGAGATTTGTCCTTGACAGCCATTCCCCATCTCTTTGAGCAGGTCTGTTCATGCTGGGCCATTGAGAAATGTGGCAGGGCGTGAACATTTCCATCACAATGTCTCTTGTTTCAGAAGTGTGAATGGAAGAGGTGGAGAGTCCAGTGAGCCACTGAGGAACATGGAGCACATGCTGAGTTCCCTCTGAGACTGGGAAGGCATCACAACTCTAAGGCTTACTCTTTCAATTTGCAGGCTTTCTGCAACATCCCTGTGGTTCTTGCTCTCTCACTTTCATTTTTTATTAATTACCCAGTGACAATTTTCCCAGAAGACTCTATTTTTCCATTAATTATTAGGAAGACTACAGGGGAAACATTGAGCTGTTGGAGAGCTCACTTTAGGAACATCAGGTGGGAGCATTTTCTAATGCCTACATGTGTATCTTTTTGTCATTCCCCTAGCACAGGAGGCTAAATGACCTGCCTGGGATGCACAACAACTTTTTTTACTGCAGCGTGGCACACTGAGCAAGGAAACTTTATTTAAGTGCTGGTTTGTTGGCCCTGGAGACCAACATACTGCTCAAGCAGAATCGATCAGCATGCTCTGTGTATGATTTATTATCATGTCCTGTGTGTAGGAGAATTCACAGACAGAAACCAGTGTAAGACTGTGCTGCATTTGCATCACTGTTTTCCACAGCTGAAGGTGTAGATATGGTAAGAGAAGGATTAATGCTGGGCTGAAGTCTCAGGTCCAAGTGGTGACTGTTTCCAGTGCAGATGAATAATGAAGGTGGAGGAAAAGCATGTGCTTTTTCTCTCCTCCTAAAACGATGGCTTTTATAGTTGTACCTTCTACAGTCCCCACGGAATACTGAGATTTGTGGGAATGTCTTGAGAGAAAGCCAGGAAGCTCAGTGTTAAAACAGAAACCTCCTTGGTATGGCAAATCTGAGCACCACAGTCATTCAACCTATGTTTGACAGAATAGAAGCTGATATTTTTATGATGGTGATCTGGGAACCTGCTCCTGCAGGTTACTGGAGGTTACTGAATACCATTGTTTCTAGGATATCTCATATTTTAGTACTTCTGTATAATTAGAAGGGTGTTCTCCATACATGAACAAGCTTTGGAACAAGCCAAGAAGAGACTGAATTTCCTTCAGAAAAATCTGACAAGACTTGCAGTGCCCTGCATGTGCTCCTAGGAGATTTTGATGAACACAGCCTCAAAGCTGTGTGGGGACATGGAGCAGAGCTCAGCATCACCTGCTCCCCTCAGAAACGGAATGAAAAACTGTGCAAGAATAATGGGTTTCTGGGCTTTAACTAAAGGAGTTTAAGTTGCATTGATGGTTGGTGCCAGCCTTCCCATGCTAACTCTGTCCTCTGGCCCACTCTTGACTCTGCACACAGGACATCCCTGCTGGAGCCCACACCAGTGCCCCCACAAGGGCTGCTCCTGGAGGGCTGTGCTCAGGCATTGCACTTCATTCCACGTCACCTCCCATGCTGTTGTACAACCTTGTTTCTATGGTTACCCACCACCCTCCAGAACCCACGGAGCCCAGAAAGAGGCAGGATTACATTCCACAGCAGCAAAACCTGTCACGTTCAGTGGTACAGGTGATACCTGATAAAGTGCTAACCCACAGCCAGGTCCTGGTGGTGAGGCTGCTGCCCTGGGAGTTGTTCCTTTTGCTGGGAAGTGCCGGGTTCAGAGCCGGGCTGGGCCAAGGGAGGACACTTTGTCAAGCCTCAGGTAATTGTCATGCTGCTCCCAACAACCCAGCTCCTCACCTCTGTGCCAACAACCAGATGGGATCTGGCACTTGCTGGAGGTCATTGCAAGGATGCAGTGGGGAGGAGTCATTGCAGCAATGGGAGATTTTTTGCTAAGAAACACCCCATAATGGCTAACATGGACCTTTTTGGCCACAAAGGTTTTCTGGAATGAATTTAGGAGCATGGCATGTAGTTGGATTTGGCCTGTAAAAGCTTTTTCTTCATAGAATAATGGGTTGAATGCATTTCTATTTCATGATCTGGCATAGCTTGTTTAAATGGTGCTTGTGTGGGATATTCTAAGATATTTTTACAGAAGAACCAAGGATTTGATCTGGGTAATGTGACCATGATGGAGAATGAAATTTGATGAGAATAATTATTTGACAGAACTCTTTACAGTGCTTAGCTGTCTGTCTAGTTGGACCAGATCTTGCCCACAAATCCGTTACTGTAATGTGATATTTGCTTTCTGGTAAACCTGCCAAATAAGTGTATGTGCAAGAACACTACCCAAAAGAGTTGAAACAACTCACAAAAAGAAAAGACTTGGAAGGTCTCAAAGTGAAGAAGATTAAAATCTTATTCTCTTGGGGAGAAAAGTAGATTTACTGTTAAAATAATATTTTAAAATCAAGTTTCTTCTACTAGAAATTATTCATCCTAAACCATAAGCTGTTTTCAAGGGCCCCCTTTCTTCTCCAACTATATCAGCAATTAACGGTTTTGACAAATTATTGTCCACCAGTTCCAGGTAAGGCGTGGGGGTCCTTGAAGTGCCAGTGGATGACAAATTGGAGATCAGTTTGAACCAGTATATTATTGCAAATAAAATACTCTGCTTCCACAGAGGCAAATTGTGCCCTGGGAAAGAAACAGCTCTTCCCTATTTGATTCTGATTTGTCCTTGAAACAAATCACATTCTTAGTCCTGGCCACCATGAGGTGACTGATAACAGGACCTGGCAGGAAGATAAAAGAAGAACAACTAGACCACCCTCTGCCTTCTGATCACTAAATGATCAGATGTTTGGGAAAAATGATTTATGTGGGAAGGCTCAAACCACTAAATGAGGCTATGAGATGACAACGTGTAGTTCTGCATGTGGAAAAAAAAGGCCTAAAAATATCTGAAGGGTGTAAACATGACTGAGAGAGCTGTGGTATCAAAGGGACAGCGCTGAGTACAGGAGTCAGAGCTGGCAGCTTTCCTTGCTGTTCAGAGCAGCGGATGGGAGATAACTGAGAGGCAGAGCACCATCATCAGATACTTTACTTCAGCCTGTCCCTCTGTGACTTGATTTGTCACGTTCTATGCCAGCCCTGTGACTGGCATCAGGGCTTGTCCCACAGAAATACTGCCTGGACACAAAACAAAGCAACAGAATATTTTCCCCTCCTCTTAAACCTGATGACTCCTGACGCCATGGGGCAAAACCCATCCTGCTGAAATCAAAAAATTTTTCTCTATTGGGCTGTTAGAGCTGCTCTCACCACTCAAATATAATCTGTCCTTTTAGTCTCTACCTTCCTTCTGACATTATAATGCAACGTATGGATTACCAGTACCAGGCCCCAAGACTTTGAAGAAATAGTTACATATTTCCTGTGGCTCTCTTTAGATGTATGGTTGGATTCTCAGCTGATGGGAAGCCACGCTGATTCATGTCAGCTGAAGACGAAGCCTTTTGTCTTGTGTCTTGTCTCCTCATCTCACAGAACTTTCCAAGGATCTAAATTAATGCAAGGGAAATACCACCTTGCCTCAGTGAATTGTTTGGAGGGATAATGTGCTGAGAGATTTATGGGCAATGAGGTTTTTTTCTCCTCTCTTGTTAATAAGAAGTGCTTTCATTCAGCAGCTTTGATGGAGAGCCTGCAAGGACCCATGATAAGTATGTAACCAGAACAGACTCATATTAGCTATCAGTGTCACAAATCTATTAGTCCCACACGTTAGAGCATGTGCTGGACCTGATGAGCTACACTAGTGGGAACAGGAGTAATTTTGTGGAATAGATGTAGCTTGCAAATCTTTTAGACTGTTATCCAATTCCTTTTGTTTCAGTTTAATTAGGATATAAAACATGGCCTTAAGAGCTTGCACGAGTGGAGGGAACTCCATGGGAAGGACAGAGAACCAGCTGCAAGGGATTCCCAGCTGCTCTGCTGCTGAGCCTGGTGGCTTTTGTCTGCGAGGTGGTTTTGCTGTTCCGTCAAGGACTGATGGAGGCACGTCTCTTGAACACTGCAGGAGGACAGGGCTGCCCTTCCTCACTCAGGGATGACTTGCACAAGGTGGGTTGGCCTTGGATTCTCTCACATCCCTTCCCTGCGCGGCCACACCCAGCGTGCCGGGAGGTGCTGGGCTGTCTCCCGGCGGTCAGGGCTGCTCTGTGCCGGGACAGCCAGGGCCCAGCAGCTCCTGAGGGAGGCAGGGGCTGCCAGCAGCTCCCTACCAGGGTACCACGGCGACAGCAGAGAGCAGCAACGAGGCAAATCAGACGGCGGCTCTTTTCCAGCCACGTATGCAAAGCACCTCTAATGAGCAGAGACGAGCCCCTGAGACCGGTGATGCTGCTGATGAATTAATACAAAATCAAACCATACACTTTAAAGACAAGAGCGTCCAGCCCTTCTCATAAGTGATGCAGGACATGTTTCATCCAGAGCATATCTGCTATCACTGGTGCACTTTCTGTTCCTGAATTCATCTGTTCTGTACATTTGGGGACTGGCATGATTAGCATTTGGCTTTGTAGAATTCAGAAGCTAATTCCTATGAGTTTTCACATCTTCCTTTTCCTTGTTTTGATTCTTGTTTGTCCGTTTGTTAGTTTGTTTATAAACATATTTCCTGTTTGAAACAAAAATAGAAGAGATGGGCACTTGCTTTCTTCCTGGACAGATTCCTTTGTATATTGATTTATTTCATTTTTTAAAGATGGACACCTGGTTTCCTTATAAATGAGTGTTGGCAGGCTTGGAAGCTTGAGGGGAGGAGGGGGAAAAGGAGAAATGCATCTGTTTAGAACAAATGCAACACTGAAGGAAAGCTTTATAATATCACCCAGGATTGGCCTGATTGTCTGATGCCTTAAACATATGGTATGCTCCTATATATATTATGCATGAAAACTAGCTGCATGCACATAGCAGTCATTCTGCAATGCTTTACACAGAGTCTGCCAAATCCTGAACTTCTTATTCAAACCCAGCTCCGGGTGAAGACAATGAGCTTTTATCTAAGCCTCACTGCCTTTGGCATGCTCCATCCCTTCTCCCTTAATTTAATCTCAACTGGAAGAGGATTTCAACATTTCATCCTTTGGCACTAAGTGCTGCCCTTCCCGCTCCCCAGGGCATGCAGATTTGGAGCTGGAAGGGTGTGGCGGTGGCAGTGAAAGAAGTGCCACTGGGAAGGAAGAAAAAGCCTGGTGGGTGTGGATAGCAGGCTCTGAGGCAGTGCTGGCACACCTTTGTGTGCTCCTTGGCTCAAGCCCACGTGTGCACGGCGTAGGCTGCCTTTGCCTGGCATCTCTGAGGCAGTTTTCCAGACCCACATGGGCAGGGCAGGCACTGGCACAGACTAGGGTGGGAGCTGAGGAAGAGCTGTCGCAAGTCCTGTGGTTTCTGGCCTGCTCTAACACAGACCTTTCCCTCTGACTTAGCCTTGGTTGAGCTTTCCTGTGTGAGGAGGAAAGCTGCTGTTCTGGGGGAAACTTCACATCAACCTTTGCACTGCTGGCTTTGCAAGAAGTTGAACCAGGGAGGGCTATTGCAGTTATTGCATGTATTTCTTGGCTAGCATCAGTGGCTTGGCCCTGTAAGTGATAGGGTTCTTTTTTTTGGGGGGGCGGGGAGAAATCTCCTTTTTCTTTTTTAAAAGTAATTTTTAGGATTGAGGAGGGGGGGAAGAAGGGGTTTATCTTCCCACAAGATATCAGTGTCCTCATGTGTTTCCTTGCTGTGTTGTTTACCCTTTAGTGGAGCTGACAGACCAGAGGAGCTGACTGGCAAGTGCCCATTTTATGACTTCTTGTGCCTCTGTAAGTGGTGGCACTGCTGAAGTGCAAAGGGTGGACTTTTCCAGGTGAAGAACAGCAAAGATGCTTGAAATTGCTTGGTCCCACACCACCTGTAGTTGAGGCAGAGCCTCCTGTTGCACAGCAAGATGTGATCATCCTGTCAAGATAGCTCCTGAAGGCCTGAGGCATCCAGAAATTATTGTGGAGCATTTTGCAAGAGTCCCTCTGCCATTAGCTCTGCAACAGAAAATCTCCAGGAGTATGTTATCTTTGACAGGTGTAATTATGCCTAATGCAGTGTCAAAACTTTGCAGTTTTGAAGAACTTACTGTCAGTCTGAACTCTGTCCACCCACAGTTCCATCAGAGAGGGTCTGAAAATGGTCAATACTTCTAAGCTGGCAATAGTTGGAAGCCTGCAGGAATTCTAGGAATTTAATTAGAGATATTATCCTTTTCTCCATTTTTAACACTGCACAAGAAAATCTGGTTTTTTTCTGTCTTTGAATTTCATTTTCTTCTACGCCCAAAGTGTTATTGAAATCTCCTGGGCTCCATCATTTGAGGAATTCCTGTCCTCTTCTTCCTACCAATACACTCTGTGGCCCTGCTGCACTGCCACCAAAATCCTATGCAATTAGACCCCAAAGGATGATTCAAATTCAGATTTAATCTTGGGCAAAGAGAAGCCTTTAGATCAAACATCCCCACTACTGTGCAAAGCAAAGGCTCTGAATGCACCACCATGTAACAATCATTAGAGGAGCTGAAGATCTGAAATTTAACACTCACACAGATGAGTGATAGATAAACATCACTTTCCTAAAAAAGCACTTTCTCAGGCCCTTTAATCCATCCAGAATTTAACAACTGGGTGCTGACTGAGGCACAGCTTGATTGGGGAGAGATGAAGGGACGGAGAGGAAGCTTAACACAGAGCCAGCTCAAAGCAAACGCCTTTAATGCTGCCAATCTCAGAGGCTTTGAAGAAGAAGCCCTTGTGTCCTCCGTGGTTCTCTGTGGCAACTTTTTGGCATTAAAGTTTGTGTGAGGGAATGATGAGTTTCCCATTATCACGTATGGAGATGTGATCCATTGTGCTGGTCCCCACGCTGTGGAGATTTAACATTCACCACACTTTGTCCTACGGATGTACTGTGATGTGTCCTTTACAAGCTGCAGCCGACTACATTGAAATCTTGACTGACATTTCTTATCTGATGGGGGCTGCTTTTCCACTGGCTGCTTTTTAGAGTGATAAATGTCAGGAGTTTGGGAGTTTGCTTGTATCTAGGCTCTCCATCTGAGACTTTGGGCAGGTAATTATCCTGAGACCATGGGACTTTGTCATGAAATCCACTGCCATGCTCATGTAGGGAATGAGCCAGCCCAGGGTCGTGGATTTGGTGTATCCAGGAATTGGGAGGCATCCACAAAGGTAAGGAGAGAAGGATAGAATCTGAGCAAAGATTTTCCCCAACCAAAGATGAAAGCAGATGTTTTCTGACATCGTGAGTTGTCTGTCCTGATCATCTGGGAAGGCCACAAGTTAGGATTGACCCAGTAGCCTCCAGATTTGAGGCTTCAGTCAACCAAGCAAAGCAACTAACCCTTGCAGGCTGGTGTCACAGCTGGAGCAGAGTGATAAACCTCCTACGTGAGGGCACCAGTAAAGAAAGCAGAGATCTGTGGCAGTCGGGGGGGTCCAAACAGAAAACCTTCTTCCCCTAGAAATCCTTAACACATTTTGTCCTGGTGGAAAGTGTAAGGAGAAAATATCTAGAGGCATGAAAGTTTCTTCCATCCCTTCCTTCTCCTGTGTCTTGTTTGTTCTCCTGGTCCACTTCTTTCCTTAGATTCAGTATTTATCACCTGGAAGCTGAAAACAGGATTCACTGCAATCCAGGACCTTTTTAGTGTAACATTTCTCAGTGCTCATGAGGTCTGAGAAATTAAGGCTGACATTTATTGGAGGAAGGAAGAGATGGGTGTCACCTTGCTTATTCTTCTCTTTCCCCAGTGCCAGGATGTTTACACCAGTGTGGCTGGAATAACTACAGTCTCCAGCTGGAATTAATGTCAATCTTTTTTTTTTCCCTGAAGAAGCAGCACAACCAATCTCAGTGAGCTCTTTGCATCCCCATACACCACAGAGGGAGGTAAGAGAAGTGTTTTCATCCCAGCCAGGTATGGTGACTCATGAGATAACTGTGAGAGGCTGCCTGGTTCTGGCTGATGCTGCCTGCAAAGCCTGGAACAGGTGAGCTGGGATGGCTGTGGGATGGCACTAGAGGATGGAGAGGCTGCCACAGTGTTCCCCACTGCCCTGGAGCCAAATGCAGTTTGCTTCCCTTTAGGCAGCACAGCTCTGCTGTGAGCTGCAGCTGTGATTAAAACATGCACTGCTGCTGTCCTCCCTCCCTTGCTCAGATGCTGTGGTGGTGGGTCAGGCACAGCCAGGGCCCTGCCTTGCCCATTCCCCAGGTGTCATGGAGCTGTGCTAAGGGAAGCTGCCCTCCCCTTCCCCACCTGATAGCTGGGACAGTATTTTTGTGAGAGCTCACGGCCTTGTCACTGGCCCCAGGTTCCCTGGGCAGCTTGACCAATTTGGAGGGACAGGGTGAGGAATGCTGGCCCCTTGTCCAAATACCTGGAGTACTCTGGTACTCAAATATTCGGTTCATTTAGGTACTCGAGGGCAACAGTTCCTTCATCTGGTTGGCTTTTTTTTCTGCTGTTTGTGCCTTTGTTTGCTTCCCCCTCCTTTCCCCTTAACATACCCTTTGAGCTGTTCTTTAATTGAAGTAAACGGAGCAGCTGCTATGCTGTGTGCTGTTTTTCCCATTTTCCCCCGTGAGTCACACATTTCCTTCCTTAATGTCTCTATCTTCAGTCGGTCTGTACTAATGAGGCCCCACATCTCAGCTGCTGAATGCTCAAGCTCATCTGCCTGGAATTTTCTAACTCATTTCAATTCATTTCCCGCTTTCCCCTCTCATCCCTGCTGCCTTTCTCCCATGCCCATCCCACCTCTCTTTACCTCCTCTCCCTGACTCTGACTCTCCTCCCACTCCTCCCTCCATGTGCCCCCCCAGCCTGCCTGCAGCCCCCTTGCTGCCCTCCCAGGTGGGGACGAGGCCTGGGCACCACTGCAGATGCAGGATGTGAGTGCTGGGAAGGTGCAGCAGGGAGTGGGCAGCATTGCCACAGATGCCAGGGCAAGGAGAGGCACAACAGCTCTCTCTGCTGCAAGGCTGCTGGAGAAGCCCTTCCTGGGGCTGTGGGAGTTGGGAAACACTAGGAACAGGCGTTGTCCTTCTTGTCTCTCCTTGCTCCACAGGGGAAGGAAGTAAGAGTGCACAGTCCCATGCCAGAGACCCAAGGGGAAAGCTGCCCCTTGGCTCCACACCTTGCCTGGGTGTCAACCCAAAGCACTCAGTGAGGAGCAAGCAAGAGCAGTGGCAGCATCTCTGCTCTGCTTTGCTCATGAGGGTAATTCTTTGCACAGTTTTATCTGCTCTGAGGAAAGAGCAGCACTGTGGGGTGCAGAAAGAGATTATCTGTTGTGCCCTGCGTGCCCTGGAGGTCTGAGGCACAGAGATGTGAACCCAGAGGGTCTGTCCTCAACAAAGTCAGGAATGTCCCATGGCACCATTGCTTGGTGCTCACTTTCACTGAAATGAAGGCATGTGCTGGTGTCTGCTGAGCTAGTGTGAGTCCTGCTTGGCTTTTTTCCTCATTATGACTGTTTTTTGTGGGTTTTGTTGGGCAATTCTTATTTAAAAACTAAGCCCTGCTGTTCTCTGTTGCATTTAAATCCTTACTCTTGCAGAAGACAGGGAATGTTCTTTCTTCTCTTAAGTAGGTGGGGAACTGAGACAAAAAGAAGCAAGGACCCGATTTAAAATTTAGGCTCAGAGCTTGTCACGTGTGAAATGTCAGCAGCCCTTGCCTAGAGGGGCCGTGGACACACCAGCACTGCAGTGCCAACAATGTCAAGGAAGCCAGAGAGGCCCACAGGAGTCAGAGGTTTTGATAGCAGTCCCCACAGCAAACCCCATTATCACAGCTGGACCCGTCTTGACTTTCAGCCCTTTGTCTCTTCCACCGGGGACAGCTGTCTTTTTGTTTTAGGGATATGCAGAAGTGAGTCCTTGAGACTTAGCTGCAGGAACCTGATTCCAGACCTGAGCTTTGCAGGTTAATTCCATCCTTACCACCAAACACCTGATTGCCCCAAAAGAAAAATCCGATTGAGGTAATTTAAGAGCCATAATAGAGGAAATGAATGCAAATCTTTGCCAAGAATTAAAAAACCTGCCATGATGGAGATCAGACACTGGCTTGTGTGCTCCTTGGAGAACCAGCAGAAGAAGCCAGAGTTATGAGGACTGGATGGCTGGAGGAATTTTGATCTTGCTTCAAATTTTGTTATGCTGTTTCTGCTTTAAAATGCAGGTTCAAAGGAAAAAAAAACAACATGACAAAACAAAACACGCCAGTGCTTTCCTCTTTGGCTTCAGGGCCTCCTGTTGAGGTTTCCTCATCACCATAGAGATAATATTGCTTGTTAGGGCTAAGACTACCAGTTGGAATTCAAGTGGAAAAAAGACCTAAACAAACCCATTATAAATCCCCAATTACTTTCAAACTGTCAGGCTTATTAAAAAATGTAAATATCCTTCTCATTCTTGCAGAGAGTGTATAAAAATGCATGAAGCTAAAACTCAGCTGAGCTGAAAGGAGTTGATTTCTGAAATAACTTTGCAGGGAAAATGGCAGAAGTTTTTCTTGGATGGCAGAGGGAGGAAAAAGTACACCTGCCTGAGCCACTGGTCCCAGTCATCCTTACTGTTGGTGTGTTGCTGGTGCTACCCTGCCTTATACCACTGGTGTAATAAAACTTTTTCCACTGTTTTTCAAGAAACAGTCATGCAGATCCAACAGAGGGAATTTCCACCAGCTGATGATTGCTGCACCCCAACTGCATGTGGCTGCAAGTGCCAGTTTTCAGTATTTACTACTCACCTCAATGGAACTGTTTGTCCATTAATGTTTTCTGCCTTTTCCCTCTTCCCTTTTCTGCAAATGGAAAGGGCACTTACCTTGTTCTCAAATCTTGCTCTAACTGCACAGGAGTTTCTCATGAGTCTATCTTTAGTGCAAAACCTTTCTTGTCATGACCTACACCTGGATTCAACCAGGACTGGCTCCGGAGGCTGGGATTTCCCAGCAGTGCAGCAGAGCTGGTGCTAACCCTGTGAAATGGTGAGGTTTTTTCTGGAGGGAACCAGACTTCCTTTCATTTTCCTCAACATGAGTTACATTGAGGACTTCCTTCCCCACTGCTATCCTATCCACAGCTAACCACAGTTTTCAGGAGGGAATGTTGTCCAATAAAGGAAGCTTAAGGTATTAGTGTTAGGCAGAGTCAAGTGTCATCATGCTGGTGGTAGGAAGTGTTGGCCAGTGCTGTTCAGTGCTGGCTGCAGACTAGGGAAAAAGAGCAATATTTCTTCCACTGGACTCAGAGCCAAAGATCTCTGGCACTGGCAGAAGGGTAAAATGCTCCCTGGGGAGCCCTGAAAAGCAAACTGGTGTGCCATGGATGTATGAGGTGTGGGCAGTGAAGTGGGATCTTGGTATGCACTGGGTGGCACTGGCAGTAGCTGGGGAAGGGAAAAGAAAGGCAGCCCTTCAAAGGAAGATAAGGAATTTAAACATCCCATTATGACATTGCTATGAGCATACCAATACATGATAGAGGACTGCCATATTTTATCCAATCACCTGCACATACCTCAGAGGTGTATGTATTAAAAGAGGAAATGGTTAGCTATTTAATTAAGGAAGCAAAATTGAAGTGATAACATAAAAAAGGAGCATAATTGCCATTCTGATCAATCATCAGCTGGGACTAGCTTAAAATGCAGCTACTTTAAAATCTCACTAGAGACTTTACAAGGACTGCTGAACTTGGCACTTCTGCCAGTTCTCTCTGGAAAAGCCTGATAGTGGAATCCCCCTTTTCCACCCATTTGCAGGTGCTTTGGCACTAGTTATATTTTTTGTCTGGATGCTTATGAGAATCCGCGATTTTAATTTCTGAGTATTTGAAGGCATCCCCAGAGCCTTGGCAGCAGCATTTTCATGGCAGGCTGTGAGGAGGGTGGAAGGGGGGATCTCCTCCTTGAGGGAAGAGTGTTGTGGAAGATGCAAAGGCAAAGCCTGGCCTTCCCCTGCAGTTCTGCTCCACATTGACTCGACTGCCTGCAGTCAGTTCCTGGTGTGGAGCCGTTCTGTAGTATCCCAGTGAATGCCCTCTCAGCCTGGCAATCCTGCAGGGACCTGCCATCACCTCTGGCTCGACTGAGCATCTGAGAGGTTTTCCACCTTGAGACTTTGGATGATGTGTTTCCAGAGTGAAAGGCCAACAAGAGTTGACTCCGTATTAATGCCGGACTTTAAATGTTTTGACTATAAAACTGAAACACCATTACCTATTCCCTGCAGAGCTCCACTCTCTCCCTCTCTCTCCTCGCCTTCTCCTCTCCACACTGTAGCCTTTTGTATGTCTCAGGCATTAATCCCTCGCTGCCGGGTTGTGTAAATTAAAGAATAATAGAGCTGCAGAGGCATAAGCTCGCAATGATGGGGAATGTGTTTGTATGCTAAGAAGCAATTTCAGTGAAAATTAACTCAATTTCATCTGAAATAGTGAAGACCGGCATAAGCTGGCAGATCCCCGAGGATGGTAAAATTACTTTGTCAAAGCTCTGCTTGCTTAAATTAACCAAGCAAGCACTCCAGGTTATTGGCAAGATGCAGCTAGTAACTAGGTTTTAATAAACAAAAATAGCTTTTTGGATAAATAAGAAAAGTGCAAAGCATCTTATGTGTTCTGCTGATGTGTTCATCTGTGTGTCCTCAGCAGCAAGACCTTCACGCTCCTTCAGGAGCTCTCGTCAAGTCTCTGTGTCTGGCTGGTCTGTCTCCAGAGCCTTTGCAAACAAGTATCAATCAGCAAATGCTTTTGGAGATGATCTTAGATAAGTCTTTTCCCAACAACTAACAGACTGAACGGCTCAATCTCTAACACCAAAGTGTGGTAACAGCAACAGTTTCTAGTGACATTGTATTTTCAAATCAGAAGACGGCTGTTGCTGGGTTTATGACTATTAAATTGCTCAAAATAAGATGTGGTGTCATAACAAAAATTGCTCTACACTGTCACTGATACAGCAGATTTCCCAGATGAATGCATTGCTGCCAAAGGCCAAGTAAGACAGGGTATGAGCTTTCTCCTCCAGCTGGGAACTCGGGTCCAAGAGAAGTGAAAATTTCAGCATGACAGCAAGAGTAGCTCAAGGACCAGCTCAGAGGGTTTGTGAATCAGTTGAGAATGTGCTGTTTTGTAGAGTTTATTTTTGTTGGGTTTTTTTTGTAGTTTGTTTGTTTGTATTGCCATTAATTGCATGTCTGAGGATCCTGTTCTGCAAACAGGCTTTGTTGTTGGAGGTTGTGATCTTTAGGAAGGACCCTCTGAAAATGCTTATTCTTTTGCCTCTTAGTCCACCACTGTCTTGAAAGAAGATTGTTTCTTTTGGATTCCATTCCACCAGGTATTGTGATTTTGGTTTTAGTTCTAGTATTCATTAGAAATGTCATTAATTGGACAGAAGGATAAAGAGCTTAGGAACCTCTCCATTGGAGGAGAATATGGAAAAGCTCAGAATTGCAAAAATACATAATCTCCATTGATTGTCTCTCTCTCTCCAAATGAGGTCATCAGTATTCAAAGAGCACTCCATATTTAAAGTATTTGGGTATGTGTCATCAGTACCCTTATTGGAAGGATGGATTGCTCCTTCTTACTTAGCCAAGTCATGATTTCTGGCACGGGGAACTACTTCCATTCCTGTCCCAAAGGCCCCAGAAAATGGGACCATTAATGTTTTATCCAAGGAGAGTTGCACAAGGATCAGCCCAGTCAGATGGGAGCATGAGGTGGAACCCCAGAGCACAGGAACTGCCCTGGTTGGTTGTCAACTCCCCTCCCTTCCTACCATAAATCTCAGTATCTGCAGCAGGGAAAGCAGCTGCATAAAAGATTTGCTGAGCCATCCACTCATTAAAGTGTTTCACTGGTAAAGAAATACTTTCTCTCACTGTTGCATATTTACAGTTTGGAGATTGCTTGTTAGGACAATCTGAGGCTGTATTTTTTAGCTGTGCTGCTTTCAGATGTCAGGAGGAGACATTTGGTTAATAACCCACAGTTCCTTTCCATGAACTCTAGTGCCCAGGCTTGGGAGACAGCTGGCAGCCCCTCTCCTCATAAAGAAAAACACAGCCTAGGAAATATGGGACCAGCTCCGTGTAAAATCACCTCCCTTTGATAGGATTAATTGCAGAAATGCCACCAACTTGTCGTTAAACCCAACAAATGCATTTGGAGCAGGGAATAAATCGCGCAGGGAGGCAGTGGCTCACTTGGACAGACGTGCCCCGCTGAGACCTTTCATCACAGCGCTGCTCCACCGAGGTGTCCATCACTGCTGCTTCTTTTCCCCATTAATGCAGTGGCCGTGGTCAGAAAGGTGCCAGCTTTGAAACAACGGCCTCAAGACCAGCCAGGGAACAAAAGTGACACCTTGGCCCCGCCCGGCGCTATCAGCAGCCTGTCTGTCTGCTCTCGCAGGGCTGCTATCTGCTCCCTGCACGCTGCTCCCGTGTTCTATCTGCTCCCTCCGCTGATAAGACCCTGCTCATCCATTGTCAGCCCTGCTCAGCCAATCTAGCTGCATTCGAGCGAGCTGGATTTTGTTCTGCATCACGTATCAATGACAACTTCCAGCGACGGCCTTGCTTTTAAAAGCTGGCTGGTGAGGGTGCACGGAGCTCCAGGAGCAAAGCAGATCTTTAAACACAAAGGGAATTCAAAGCGGCTTAAAACGGGGCTTTGAAAATAGAGGAAATATGTTATGGAAGCCATCAGGAGAGACTGGATAAACACGGGACACCAGGACAGCCGCAGGCAGAGTGCTGTGCTGTGCCACACCTGGAACAGGAGTGTTGGTGGGCAGGGAACACGGCAGTGCCTGCTAGAGAAGCAGAAAAGGGATGATTTGTGATTAAGGCACAGCAGTGACACTGAGTGGCTGGAGACTGTCGCAAGCCTGCTGAGCTCTGGGCTCCCTCTCCTGCGGTGTTCGCCAGTGGTCTTGTGAGAGGAGGCTCTGCAAAGGCATGGCAAAGGTACACAGAGAGGCAGGGGAACCAACAGCATCCCACACCTAGACCTCTGTGCCCTCTGAAACCCCCCTGTGATGTGGCACTCACTGGGGTAGGAGCAGAAGGGACTTGCCTCTTGAGTTCTAAGCAGGGCTGTGTTGCAGCCAAGGCCTCAAAGAGCTACCGAGTAATTTGAATAATATATGAAACGTAGCCTTCAACTACACTTTTATTAACTGGATGACACATTTTAATATCAAATTACTTTGATACTCTTGACTCAGAAGACTTGGAAGTGTCAAGATGCAGGGGAAAATCCAATTGCATAGATGCTTTGCCGAGTAGGAAACTGCTCAAGTTCTAGTTTGTCTGTATTTCACCTTTAATGAACCTGACATTTTATGAGTCAGCACTGATGGGAAATGTGAAGGTTGTCTTTCAGGAACACCTTACTGCCCGTCTCCGCCTGCCAAGATGTCACCTCCTTGCTCTTTGCTCTCTTAGGCTGCCATGCTTTTCTCCAGCCCTTTTAACTTCCCCTACTCAAAAGATTAACCCTACAGTCTCACACTGGAGAACTTACTTCAGCTGCAGAGAAACAGCAGTACAAGACAGATAAGAAAGTAATTGTACCCTGAGGAAGCACGAGGAGTGTCTGCATCGTATACTCTTGCTTTACAAAACAGCAGCTACTTATGCAAAGCAAGTGGCCTTTTAAAACCAAGACAGGGTACATGGAAAAGCCGTCATGGCAGATGCCTCATTAGACCTCTATCATGGCTACTTGGAGCAGTTCCTGTCCTACCCTTATTTCAGTTTTCCACTATGAGAGGTGGTGTGTCTCACTGCTTGCCCGCACTGTGTTGTGGCCATAATCCTGGCTCAGGGCAGACAGACTGTGAAAATCCAGCGTGGGAATCCTGAGGGGAAGGGAAGGGAAAGGAGAGCTGGGTGAAGCGTCTTCACATGAGGAATTGGTGCCAGAACCAAAGCGGGATTTAGACCTGATCTAGGCTTTTTTCCCCCAAGACATCTCCCAGTGCTGCCCAGAAGAATCACATGCTTTGTTTCTGTTTCCAAGAGTCTTAATATGGAAGCCTTCAAACTAAATATCACAAAAAGTGGCTTTTTGGGCACTCCTAGAGATCAGAAGTGCCCAGGCAGCAGCTTGTGTTGGTGTCCTTCAGCCTTGCCCTGGAAGGGCCATGATAGTGCAGAGAAAGATTGTGGATATGCAGAAAAAGAGATCAGATGATGCCATGGAAGAAAATCCATCAAAGTTTATTAACCACAGAGAGCCATTATTTCAGGTGGGCAGTACCTGACCTGAGGTCTGGGGGAGCAGGTAGCATACCCAGAAAAGCAGTCTCAATATCCTCACCCTTTCTGTGCCCTTTCCTTGCTGCTTTCAGCAGCGGGCAGCAGGCTGGATGGATGCTTGGCTTTGTTCACTGCAAAGCTCTCTTCTTTGAACCTCAAAGGTAAAAATAGCCAGAGATCTCTGACTCGGTTCACACAAGTGTCTTTGAGATGCGAAAAGCTTTCAATTGCTTCCAGCCCGGGGCCAGAGCAATAGCAGTGACCATGAAGTAGAAGGCTCCACATCCCATATTAACCAGTCGCTGCAGTCTTGTTCTCTCTTCTTTTCCTTGCCTCGACTTTGGTTTTTTTTAGCCTCTAATGAAGCACAAGTATCCGGAAGGAAGGCATGCCAGGGGTGACAGGGAAATGTCCTTCTGATCTCTCCTCTTGAAGGAAGATTTGGAACATTTTAATAAAGTGAATTAAGAACTTGGACACAAAAAGTAACCTGTTTCTCGGTGACTGGTGCTTTAATCTTCTCCCTGAGCAGCTGATAAAGGCTTTCCTTAAAGAAACCTCCAGAACACAAAAGAGAAAATAAAAGAAAGGGAGAATAGACTGAGAAGTGCAATATGTTTAAAGGCACCCCAAAAAATGAAGCTGCTTGGGTGTTAATTGTGTTCTCTTTTCCCAGAGCCTGTTTCTCTCTTTTGTTTCTGATTTTGGATCAATGCTAGAGGCTGCAAAGCTAAACCAAGGAAGGAAAAAGCCTTTGATTAGACAATCTGAGTGGTAAAAAAGGTATTGAGCAGAAAGTGCAGTCAATGAGCTACTCAATACAACAATTAGAAGGTGAAACTTTTTCTTTCCCTTTCGTAGCAAGAAACACCTCTGCTCTGCTGGAAGGAGGTGGGTGGAAGGAATTCTCCCCATTCTGGTTCCCAATTGTCTCCTGGACCTATTTCATTTCAAAGAAATATATGATCTATAAAACTGGCCCATTTTCATATCACCCAATACAGTCTCTAAAACTGTCTGGCCTTTAAAGGGACTCTCATGATGTTTACAGTGACAAGATTACTGTTACAAGAAATTAATAAAGGTATGTATGAAAAATGTTGTCTCTACAAGTATTCCTGGAGTATTTCTAATTATAGAATCTTTCCAACACTGCTGGCTACATAAATGGTTACACAACTGAAGCTTTGTCCAGACAGGGAATTGCACTATTCCATGGAAATTACATGTGAATAAAATCTGAGAAAGTTGAGTGGATTGGTCTGACACACTCATACAGTAATTCATGGATTTTTATTTCCTGCCCTAGTGATTGGAATTACTCCTAAAAAACTGGATATCTTAAAGGAGAGTGTCCTTCCCCCAAGCCTTTTGAAGCATGAGAGGATCTCAGGGTGCTGCAGTTAGCTCAACATGTGTTATCCTGAATTCCTTCAAGCAGGTCCCTGGGAGCCAGTGGCACTTGGAAGAATGTCCAGTTAAGCACCGTGTTGGTCTTTGCAGAATCCCAATTTTCACCAAGGCCTGGAGCATTCAGAGCACTGTCAGTCTCTTGGGCTGTGTTCTGAGCTGAATTTGGTTCAATAACATGTTGTCTTCTTCAGCCTGGATGGCACCAACCCCAGCCCAGGGCAGACCCTGAGCTGCCTTTGCTGTGGTTTTGCCAGGGACAAAGGGTGTCCTAAGGCTCTCTCAGAACATGGGCAGGCAGAAGGAATCTGTGAGTCAACTCTTCCACCCATCAGGCAGCCTCACATATCAAAGCCACATGAGTCCCAGGGGAGCCTTATTTATTCCTGATGCTTCAGTTTAAGCTTGTCTTTGGAGCCTAGATCTCACAGCAGAGGAGGAACTGAAGAGCTTCTACTTCTCTCTCCCTCACAGTTTCAGACACATCTACAGCCATTTTTAGTCACAGACCATTCCAGCCAAATAAAAGTTGGGTTCACATTGCAGCAGCATGCAGAGCTGTAAGATTGAATCTCTCATTCTTGCCCCCTCACCTCTGAGAGGCTGCAGCCATTCCCTCCAATCCCTGAGACAGTTTTGCTACCTGGTTTTCCCTCCAAGCATCGACTGCCCACAAACAGCTGGGGTAGGAAGGGTTAACCTTCAATTCCCTCACTCCTGACCACACAAAAAGTTACAAATCCTCTTTTAGGCTGCTGCTGCTGCTGCTGCTCTTGATCTGCAGTGTAAAGGGAGAAAAAAAAAAAAACCAGCCCAAACAAACCAGAGATTAAAAACCAGGTAGGTTTTACAGATCAGCTGCAAAAGGAAAAGCAGAAAGAATGAGCAGAGGGGCTGGGAGGGAGCAGCCCTCAGCTGGCACTACATAGGCTTTGCTGTTCACCTCTTTTACTACATCCTTTACTGTCCTATAAACATGGTTAAGCCCTAGCATCACCTGGCAGCATCCTTATACCTCACAGAGCCCTGTGCCTCCTTCCTGGGAAGCACCAGATCTTCCTCTGCCACCCATATACTGCCTCCTGTCCCACTGAGAGCTTTGTAGGGCAACCACCAGCCCCACTGCCAGTTAACACCTTCCTCACACAGCTCCTTCTTCTGTGCTCTCTCTGCAAACACAGATTCACAAAATACTCATTTTTCTTATGTCTTTTCCTCCTTTCTACTGACCCTGTCCCTCACCATCTGCTAATATCCTGTCTCTCCCCATCTTGCTTTCTGTGCACTGTTGCTCCCCGAGTTGTCTTTTTCTCTGGGTCCTATTTTTTTCTGATTAGCAAAAAAAAAAAAAAAATAGAATGAGTCCAGGAGCTTTGTGATTTTTGTTTTCAAGCACACATTTTGTTTTGATA
Source organism: Nicator chloris (assembly GCA_013400495.1). Classification (NCBI taxonomy): domain Eukaryota; kingdom Metazoa; phylum Chordata; class Aves; order Passeriformes; family Pycnonotidae; genus Nicator; species Nicator chloris. The sequence goes on from WAAE01002751.1 coordinate 279,756, forward strand.
AACTGCATTGTTTTGTCTATAGAAAAGTATTAACTGCTTACATCTATTTTCTCAAAGACCGCACATGAATATTAAAAGGGATTTATTCCTACAATGGCTTCGGGCAGTTGAGTAATCCATTATAGGCTGTCATATCACACTGTGGTAATGTGAAAAGCTGGGAGTCCCTCCAATAATATTTATTAGCAATACAGGCACATTTTCACTTTATGTTTTTTTCCCCCCTTCCTGTGATAAGTTCACGTATAAAAATATTCATTAGTTTCTTTAAGCTGTTGCTTGATTTTAATTACGATGGCGATAATGATGATTTAAAACAATAAGTGAATTTCATGCAAGTGGTACTGACCTGGTTTATTGCACTTATTTTAGTATGTACCAGAATGCTCAATTTAAGGCCCACAGGCCACCTGGATGGTTCATTTGGCTGGGATTCCCCTCTCTCCCCAGGGCCCCCTGAGGCTCTGCAATGAGAAGCCCACAGGAGTGGCTGTAGGGCTGTGGAACCCACATCTGCTTTGGGCATAGGGCAAAGGGGGATAGGAGGATGGGAAAAGGCTTTTCTCCTTCCCCCCACAACACCAAAGCTGTGCAACAGCAACGGGTGAGAGCAGGGTCCTCACATGAGGCTCTAACCTTGCCTTCTGCCTCCTGTCCTCACATGTCAGCTGCTCTGCAGTCATTTTATTTGCCTTTCTCTTGACTCCCTCCACAGGAGATTTCAACCTTTCTCCTACCTCCCCCATCTGAGTCTGGGCTTTTCCTTGCTGTAATTCTTTGCTGGTAGCACCTGGTCTTCGGCTGTGAACTGGAGCTGGAGCTCAGCAGTTGTGTCTGCACTGACCAACACTGAGACACTGCAGAAACTCTGTTGTGTTATTCCAGGCTGATCCCCCAGGAAGGCACTAAGCCATGAGGATGGGCTCCCTGAACTGCTCTGTTATTTCCCTGTGGGGCCAGCCAGGAGTCCTGCGAGCACAGCAACTGCAGTGACACAGACCTTCCTTCCACTGGGACCCAAGCCAAGACTGCATCCTTATTTCACTGAGGCTGAGCTGCTGCCAGAGGCTAATGAATGGTGGTCAACAGTGACCTGACCTTCCTCTGAACTCACGATCCCAAGGTGAACAGCTCCATTTATCCAGAGCCCACTGCTGCCAATCACCTCTCCTACATTCACCTTCAGTTGGATCTGATGAGGACAGCTATGTGTGAGTGGTTTTTCTGATCTTGGATGGATGCAGCACGTGGAGAAAACTCTTGCCTCCATCTCTCGCTCCTGATTATACACGACCCAAGCAGAGCATGACCTGCTGGCAAACACATCCTGGAGATGGAGAATGTGAGAAGTCCACATCATCCTATATGACAGTCTGCTGTTACACTGCACTAGGTGTCATGACTGTTGAAGCAGCCTGTGGGGCAAAAAGGTTTTCTCCAGAAAATTCTGTCTTGGTTGAGCTGTGCTCTGAGGCTGAAATAGTGGGGTAATCCACAACAGTTTTGATGAGTGAGGAACAGGAATGGGGTTGTGCAAAATGTTCATTACTCCCCGTGGGTCACATGTGGCTTTGCAACACCTTCAGAGTAATTTTTACTGGGCATGTGTGTGGAGAGTGGCTCAAGAATGGTGGGGTGGGAGTGGAAGAGGCTTTGGAGCATCACTGTTGGCCTCTTACTCCAACCTTCTCCTATAGTTCACCACTGTGTCTCCTGTCCCCTCAGTTGTCACTACCTGTTGTGTGGATAAAAACTGCTTTGGGATTTTGCCAGAGCAAGTCAGCTTGTGTTTGTACATGGCCACACGAGGGACCAACCTCTGCAAGTGGAGCTGGGCTTGTGTATGGATGCAGATGGCCCATGGTGTGAGCAGGAGGATGGGAGTGTGCACTAAAACCACAGGACTCACCTCCACGGCCCCTTTGCAATTCATTCTGCAGCCAGAGCTCCCAGGCCTACACTTGTGATGTAATGATTGTCTCCACAGCAACCAAATATGATGATATAAATAAACACTCTATGATATTATTGCACTACATAGAGGACAGATGGAAAGTGGTGAACAGGTTGGGGCTGGGGGGGAAAAATAGTTGTGTAGATAGTCAGAGATTACTGTAGCTGGTCATGAAGGTACAAATGACCCTACATTATATGAAACAAATGGTATTCTCACAATCCTTGTTTCTTACCAGCAATAATTAAAAAGAGCTCCCACTCATTCTCCAGTTAGTTCTCCTGAGGAAGCACCTTATGGCCCGAATAGCAGTGTTCAAACCTGGACACCAAACCCAAGTTTCTCTTTCCTTGATGGGCTAACAGCAAAATCTGCCTGAAGCTGGTGGACAAGACATCTGTTCTCCTGCCTTTTGTGAAGATATTTATATAAGAATGCCTTGGCTTTGGATGGGTGTCTTTGGCTCAATATTGAAGTTTGATCACCTTAAACAGACAGAGTGATTTGGAAAAGAGTTGTCTTTGTTCCTCAGTTTATCTTTGAACATTTATATATGGCTCTGTGGTTGGAAGGGGTGCTGCAATGGGGCCCTTCTGTGGGCATTCTGAGGCTGAGGGTCATGGAGTTCCTGAAAGTGTCCTCAGGGGATGCAGAAGGGAAGTGGAAACTTTCCTTGGGTCCTGATTCTTCCACGGGAAGTGAAATAATGCATCCCCTGTGTCCCTGATCTCAGCATCCTCTGTTTGCTCTTTGCTCAACGCATTGGTCTCCAGCCCCTGCCAGGTGAAGCCTCTTCACCTTGCTTTGCTGGAGGTGGCTGGCAACCTGCCTGTCCCTGCATCCCTGCCTGCCTCTGGGTGGCTGCTGGAATCTCACTGGAATCAATATGCAACACCACATCTCTTCTCCTTGCGTGGTTGCAAAGGATTTCAGTCTCCTGCCCTATGTGTAAAACCTGGCACAGATTTTTTTGGCTCCCCTCCCTCCCCCAGCATGGTGCTCACTGCACCTCCCACAACTCCCAGACTGGGCTGGAAGTTGTGTTTTCCCTTCCTGTGATCATTACACAATCCCACCATGAACTGGCCACACCAGTTCAGTTGTTTGCTCAGCTTTAGTTGGCTTCATCTCAACAGTGGGGGACCTTTTCCCCAAGACCTCAAGAACACTTTGTAACCTGAGGTCAGGGACCCTCACGCCGCCGTGGATGCCAGCCTGGGCACATTATACATCACAGGGGCAGTAGCCAAGTGAGAGAGCTCTCCCCCCAGCCAGCTGCAAAGGGCTCATTAGCCAGCAGCTATTTAGGCAGTGGCACTGCAGCAACTCTCAGTTGGAAAAGGCTGATTTGTGGTGGCTCCCCCTTCACACGGAGACTGCACTGATCAGGAATATAAATACTGCTAATCCTCTGCATTAATACCAGCAGCTTTGATCATCTTTCCCCATTATCACTCCCTTGCTGTTAATAAAAGTGATAACCATGGGGGAGAAGGGAAGGGGGACTGGACTAATCAGTTTGCAGTTAGCGGTGCTGTAAGTAAACTGACAGGTCTGGAGACCAGGGAGCTGAGGGAACCCTGGGGAGATGGTGTTAAATAAACACTTTTGTTCATGCCAAATGGAAAAATGAGACACCCAAGGCAACTTGCCCTTAGTGACAGTGCTCCTGGACTACAAGGAGGAGCCCAAGATTAAATTTCTACAGGAACTTGATACCAGGGCATTCCTCTTCCATTTGAAGCAGTTGGCTGGGTGGCTTCCAAGTTTATTTGAGTTGGTGGTAAAGAAGCAGGGAGGTCACTATGTTTCCAAAGAGTAAAATAGGTATTTATGGGTTTCTTCTCCTTCTGTCTCCTTCAGGTTCACACATGCCCTGACCTCTCTTGTTCTATTGTATCTAGCTGTTCTATTGGAGTCTCAACTACAAAAGTCATGCCCAAGCTTTGGAGAGACTTTTCTTGGGAGAGGAGTGGAGACAATGTATTTCCCTACGTGGATCCCTACCGATAGTTCAGGCAGACTGGGCAAAACAGATAGTGATGGATAGTATTTGCTTATGATGGTTCCTGATGGCGTTTTGAAGAAGAATGGGAAGGATAACTAATTTGCTCGCCAGAATCCTAGCTTTTGAACAAGATAATTGAGTCTCTTGCCTTCATATTGAAAAGATAAATGTGCCTGGAGAACGGGCAATTGTGTCTGATTGTGTCTGCAGAGAGCCTGAGAATAACGAAAAGCAGGTGCATCACTTGCACATCAGTTACCAACTTCCCTGATAGGCACTTAAGTGGCCCCATTATTAACCAGCCACTGCAGGGCTGAAAGGGCAGGGACACCCCTGACACAGAAGTGCAAAGGATCTATAGGAAATGGCACCTCATTCAGGTTTGAGTGTCCCACTTAGAGCTGGGGATTGAGCAGAACCTGGGAGAGTACCAACAGCCTTTGGTTTTGGACTGACTGTAGTTGATAGCAAGGCTGAGAGAGGAATACAGGGATCCCTGGACCTAGATGTGGGGGAATCATGTCAGGTGTCTGAGGCACTGGGGCAGAATGAGTGAAGAGTGGAGCAGGACAGTCCCTATGAGCCCAACACCTTCTCCACATTCCTCACTCACTGGCCTCTTGTTTTCTTGGAGGGACAGGTGGCTTTATTTGGTGTCACCTTTAGCCCCACTAGTTTTCCTGGTGCATCTTCTGGCCTTTACTCCTGCAGAAATAGTGAGCAAACAGCTGCCTTTGCAGAGACTGTTCTTGTTTTGCCTTCAGTTTGCTTGCTCTGCCCCCTCCAATCCCCACCCTTCCCACTGGGTTGCAGAAGAGTGGGATTGGGGCAGGTGTAGCCCTTGTATTTTGCTCTGAGACTGCTCAGGCTGAGGTCCACCAGGAGAAACACAGCTCCCCTGAACAGAGGCCAGACAGCAGCTCTGCTCCGCCACTGCAGAATGAAGCTGTGAAAGAACAACATCCTGCAGTTAGAGGAAGCTGTGCCCACATCCATCTATCAGTGCAAGCCTCCACGGCTGAATCAAAGCACCAGCTGGAGCCTGCCCAGTGCTCCTGTTCCTGGCTGCTGCCTGCTCAGCCCCATCCACCCAGAGCCCTTCCCCACTGTATTATTTTCACTCTCTCCTTCTTCTAGTGGCATCAAGCCCAGGGCTTTCACAGGAAAGGGCAAATGTGCTGGGACTCATTTTAGCAGCAAAAGGGAACTTGCAAGAGATTCACAAACTTCTGGATGGGGCCAGGAGGTCTCTTTTTCTGCAGCAGCTGGTTGGAGATAGCAAGAGCAAGATTTGCCTGAACCTTTGATAATTAAACTCTCAGCTGCTGAAGAGCTGGCTGCCTGGCTGCCAGATAAATGCTGTTTCCCTTGAATTAGTGTGGAGCCAAAGTGACATCCAATGGCTGGTTAGGCTCATCAAACTGGCTGTTCTCTACAGCTCTCCCAGGGGATGGAGCCCAGGCGGCCATTTGCCAATGGAAAAAGGTAACTACTAATTCCAGGCACGTATCATCCTGCTGAATTTATCACATCTGCAGTTCAGGTACTTTTAGACTTCCTGATGTCATAATACTCCTTTATACAAGAGCTTTCAGGGAAAGCTCCCAAATATGCATTAACGGAGATGTAATAAGACAGGTCCTGTATATTAAAGAGCTACTGCCAGCTCAAATTCAGTCCCAAATTTAGGGTTGAAATGAATGAACTATTATAAAGCCTGACACCATCAGAAACATTCTTGTACTACTTATTTTTTTGGACAGAAGTTGGAAGAAAAATTGTGGGGGTGCTATTTCTTTAGGGGAAAGCAAGTGCCACCTGCAGGGCCTGCAGACGGGGCTGTAAAGTGACAATCGAAGAGCCAAGCACTGATAAACATGAGCCTAGTACTGAGCCTCATCCCCCACGCTGAGAGAAATGGAAAATGCAAACAAAGAGGTAGAAAGAGTGGAGAGCAAATTGGTTTTCAAAAACTCTTCCTGTTTCAGTCATCTCAGGTACTGCTGCATGCAGAGTCCCAGAAGCGTGGTGGTGGTTTTTAAGCAGACAAGGTCCCCTGTGCTCCAGCTGCCTGTGTCAGGACAGCAAATTATTATTGCAAGGTCACTGATGCACTTTGTTATATGCTGGGCAGGGTCCCTGCTTGCTAAGAAAGGGCAGTTTTAAGTCAGATGGACAAGGCTAAAGAGCTGCACAAAAGCTGTCACCGAGAAACAAACACGGACAGCAGCAGTGCAGAGGCTGCTGTCCCCACAGGCTGATGGGAGGGGAACAGAGCTTGGTCTGCCCCATTTAGGAGATACCTGGAATCAATCTCCTTGCTGGGTCCTGATGCTGGGAATCCTACGAGGCCTCTGACATCGGCAAAGCATGGTGCATGCTTGGGAAGGCAGCAAGGACTGGGGGAGCTGAGCTGTGTGTGACACAGCACCCACAATGAGCCTGGGGAGCAGAGCTGTATGTGACACAGCACCCACCATGAGCCCGGGGAGCAGAGCTGTGTGTGACACAGCACCCACCAGGAGCCCGGGGAGCAGAGCTGTGTGTGACACAGCACCCACCATGAGCCTGGGGAGCAAGGGGAGGGCTCCAGGCTTGGCACTAAATGATGGAGGAAGCAGGGTGGGCTGGCAGGAGATGGCTCCTCTCTGCTGTTACTGAACATCTACTCACCAGGACTAAATGATCTGCTGGCATTTAAATAGTAAATATCCGTAAATCATCTGGAAGTGTGCCCATCCCAGGCCTGGCGACTGCCTGCTGGTGAGGGCTGTGCTCAGGACCATCTGCCCTGGCAGCTTCCATGCTCAACCCCCCCTCCACACACACACAGAGCGTGAAGGCTGCACATGAACAGATCCTGAAGGCTACTTGCACTGACATTTTCTTTGAGAAAGAGTAGAGAAAAGCCTTCAGTCTCAGAGTTTCAGCACTGAAACATCTGCTTCAGCACAAACCACAAGCACCTTGGTGCTGGGAACACATATTTGTCTGCAAAATCAAAACCTTTCAAAACCATGTGTCATTGACTGATTAGCCTGATTTGCTTGTCTTTCTTTTGCAAAGGCCAAGCTGGAGGTAAGAGTTTTGATTTCCTTTTTGAGCTGGGGAAGAGTTTCTTTCCCAGCAGTAGTCTGCTTGGCCACCTGTACAAAGCCTTGCAGCTCACAGCTATGCCCTGAGAGCTGATTACACCTTGGCTGACCTGCCTTGACATTTAGTTGTTTAGTAGAGCCAGCTCTTTGTTTACAGTAGAGAGAGCTTGTTCGTCTGACCCTATCAGGGATTGGAAGGGCAACTAATATTGGCTAATGTCAAGTGGCTCTGCTGTACAAAAATGGGGTCTCCTGAAGCCCCCCTACCATCAGCAGTACTCACAACTGGGGCCAGCAAAGTTCTAGGTTTTCATTAGCAAGAGTGTTTTTTCTTAGTGAAGGACTTTGATAGAGATCCAAACTGAAGTGCAGAAGGTAAGGATGCTTGGCAGGGCTCTTAGAGGAGAAAAACTGGCAGCAGCTGGTATTCAACACGCACCAAGAGCTTAAAATGGCCATTCCTTGGTTCCTGTATCTCGTTTAATTCAGTCAGCTGTTGTGGGTACCAGAAGCACTGCAAATCAAGGGTATGACTGGCAGCTGTAGCACATTGCCACGTGCAGCATGAAAAATGAACCTGCTCTTTGGATAACCAACCTCCTAGCAGAGCAGAAGCCCAGTCCTCTGTGGCCAGGGGAACCATGCTGAGCAACTGGCATATGAAGGCCAGCATCAGGCTCTGTTTTTATTTAGCTAATTTTAATTTCACAGCTGGGGATTCTTATTATAGCAGAAGTCATTCCACATCTCTGTCACTGTGTGGCTGGATGATGATCTGGTGTGTGGGATCTTATGTTTAGACTTCAGCTTCACTGTCTTTCCTGGAGAGCTGAATTTCCTCTTGGTGAAAGTGCCATAGCTCCACGGAAATGCAAATGCTCCAAGCGCTGATTTACTTCAGGCTAGATGATGGTTCAGTTTTCTGTTTTATGCTCTGGAGATATTTTTACTCTATATCTCTACTGTGGCCTCCAAGAAAATCCAGTTTTAAACTCCTCACCGCAGGGATCTCGTAATTACGTCCCTCAATTGAAATCACAACTGCTGATGGTGCTACAGGATTTTCCCATCATAGGTGATTTTGAGAGTGAGTCCCCCAGAACCTGGTGTGCAGTTGTGGGAAATCTTAGCTACCCCTTTTGGCATTTATCAGTCCTTTTTCAAGTATATGATGGCTTTATTTCTCCAGGATAGAAAGACACCCATCTGATTTGTCTGGAAAAGCATTCAGCCAAGATAAAGCACAAAAAATACCCAGAAAAGTCTGACCTTCTCCTGGCCAGTTCCTTTCAGTTCCCTTGGTAACCATCACCTTGACGTTGTGGTATTCAAAGACAACTTCTTAACTTTTCAGAGAATATAACAAGGAGCTGTTCAGGCAGGGTCAGCAGGAACTGGGAAATATGTTTCCTTTGCTCCCTGGAAAAGAGGCAAGGCATCAGGCAGGGAGGTGACTCGTAAGGGGCAGGCTGCTATTCCCTCCTTCAGGGACTGTGAGCTGATTTTGGGGAGGTATGAGAACAGCTAAAGTGTTTTGTGTCTTCCCTCTCAATTCCCCTCTTGCAGACCTGGTTGGGAGGATGAAATCTGGTTTGGGTCATCTCCGTGGCATCTCCCAGTGGAGCACTCTGGGGAAAGCTTTACCCTTTGAGTAAAGTGATGTTCTCTACCCCTGTGGTGGCCTCTTGCTGGGGGTCATTTCTGCGTGGTGGTCACTCTCCAGCCAGGGCAGCACACAGACACTTCTGCCTGGGGTGGGGATTGGGGTGGGCTCCCAAGCCTGGCCTTGTGGGAGAAGTGGTGCCATTCACTGGGGAGCCTGGGAAACCAAAATGGCCTTTGAAGTCTGGCACAGCTCCTTGAACCATTTTGGATCAGTTTCTTCCCGTCTGTTGCCGTGCACCAAAGCATTGCAGTGCAATCCTGCACTCACTCAGCACTTCCAGGAAGACCTCCCAGGAGGACAGCAATTTTCATGTGTGATTGCTTTGTTGTGTCAGGCTGGGAATATCTGTGTAACTCCAGCTCCCTTCACTTCCTTGCCTCAGGAGAGACCAGAAGTCAGGCCAGCATTGCTGAGTTTGCCAGTTCACAGAGAGGTCCTGTTGCATCCAGAGAGGATCCTACCCAGTCAGTATGCAGAGTGGGTATCTTCCAGCTGCTTCAAGTGAGGGATGCAATGGAAACATCTTGTCTAGATGACAGTCAGGGATCCTCTGTTTGGCACTGGCATATACAGGCAGCAGCCCACGGTTACCATTCCTGCTGCCTCGTGTCCTCCATGCATATTTAAAGCACACACCTGCACAAACCTCTACCCTTGTCACTGCAGATATACAATACATATAAAATGTACTCCTGTATTTATTCATAGGTACATGCTCATTTATCAAAGAGGCAATCTCTCTTGGCATCAATATAATAAAGGGTTTCTCAAAGCAGTACTGCCAGGAGCCCTTTTCCCCCAGGGAATGTAATACTGCCATGAATATGACAACAACTCAACATGGGATAATGCTGCATCAGAGGGCAATAATTCTGGGGACACAAAAGGTGTTGTAAGTGCAGCTTAAGGGACATGGACAACAGTGTGAGTGCAGTGACTTTCACTTCTGCCTTGGGGGGGTTACATATTAGTCATCCTCTCTGTTCTGTACATGACCAAAGGCAGGTGTGGCATGGAGGAGGTGATATTTCCCCTGCCTAGCAAAAGCTATTGATAACCAAGGGAAATCAAACCTGTGTTTGAACTGCTCCCATGTGCTGGGCTCCATTCATCTTACCAGCTTAGCACCTTTGGGAGCTGGTCTGACCAGAGGAACCAGCCAGACATGATCAAGCCTCAAACTGAAAGCTGTGTGATGAGGTTTGCTTGCACATGTAAGTTTGTGCTGGATTCATTTTTGGTGTCCTTTGGGTCCCTTTGCTTTCTTTAGCTGGGGACTGTGAACACCCTTAGGGCTGAGGAGGATGGTAAACCAGTGCTGTGGTTGGTATTCCTCAAAAACTCTTCACACAAGGAGTCAGTGTGCTCATGTGCATCAGCTGAGCGTGAACTGCTTGATGCCAACTCCTGTGTTTAAAGGAGGCCTCAGATTCCTGCTCAGCTACACAGAGACCCTTTATCTGTTCTCCAGCCATTTTAATGCTGTGGATGATTTATGGTCTCATGCAGAAAAACACACAGAATGCCTGCATTCCCATGTCTGTGAGGAGGTCTGCTTCCCATTTGTCTCTTGAATTCACCACTTGTGAGTCTGCTTGGATGATTATCTCTTGACAATAAGGTATTGGCTGTGGTCTGGGATTGCTTCCATGTAGTTATGCTGTGGTCGTAACCGTGAGGTTTTTCAGAATTTCTTTTTGGTTCTTCAATATTTGGCCAAGTGTTAGGTCTTAGTGAAAATGCTTACAAATCTTGACACTCCATAAACATGAATGGGAATGACAATTTGGATTATTTGGGTTGGTAAGGATGTGCAATGCCTCGCTTGTCCTTCCCCAAAGTTACTCTTTGAGACACGAAAATCCTTTTCTCCATGCCTGGCTATGTTTATACTGCCTTGTGGAAGAAAAACTGTTTCTCTTAAGTGTTTGGTGGCCTTTAATGCTGGAGGATGTGAGAATCTTAGTCACTGGGGTATTCATCCTGACAGTGCCTTTGTGAGGTGGTACAATGCTATTATTTCCCCCTATTTACAGAGGGAGAACAACACACCAAAGGTTTCATGAGGCACTTGGGACAGTGCAGATTTAATCTGGTTACCTGTAGATCATTGTGTTTTGCTGGCTGGGTGCCTGCAAGGCATCTTACTTTCCTGAGTATGACTGGTTCTATGACACAAGAAAGTGTTTTGGTGATGGTTCCTGTGGTATCCTCCCATGGACCTGGCATGAATTATGAACTTCAGCTGACAGGAGACCATTTTGAAGCTGCTCTCAGCTGGCAAAGCTTAGAAAAGCCTTCATATGGACTAGCCCACTCACTGTGGGCAAGCCCTGGAGATGGAAGGAGTTTTTTCCTCTTCCCCATCATGGTGAGAAGTGCATCACATCCTGGCAGAACAGCAACATCCCAGTGCCAGCCCACCTCCACAGAGCAAACGGCATGTGGTGTCAGGGAATGCTTTCAAACAGCTGGCTGGCAGAAGAGAATTCATCCAGATGAGTCTGAAAATTTATATGCACAGCTGATATTGCTGGAAAGCAGAACTGGCATGGGAATAGCTCACAAAGTGGGGATGCAGGGGAATCTTCAACTAAGGCTTTTATCTATCAAACAATTCAATCAGCTTAGGTGCAGCATGAAAGGGTGGCATGCACTGAAGCAGGGAGGGGAAAGGGGATTTCTTTTGCCTCTGTTTATATACCTGAGAAGCTGCCCTAGCAATGAATAATTGCAAATAGTAATCATAATATCAAAACCAGAAAGGGCAAAGAAAGAGCAGCTCCCTCCCTCCCCCTCTCTGGTGCTGGTGTTTGAGATGTCACTCGGGTATGAAGTTGAGCCTGCTTCCAATGGAAGGAGGCTGGCAGTCAGTGTATCTTTATCACAATCTCTTTCATGCTCTGGTGAGCTCTGTACCCTGTGCAGGAGCAGCAGCAGCAGCACAGACAGAGATGCCAACCTGTCTCTGAGCAAACAGAAAGACTTGGGCTGAAGCCTTAGCTAATTCGAAGGAGACCCCTTGTGTGTTTTTCCAAAGTTGGCTGTTGGCTATTTTTTATTCCCCCCCTGCTTTGTGCTAAGGAATGTGATGGCCTCTGCCTTTCTCCAGCTAAAAGGTCATTGATTTTTCACATGAAGGAATTATCAGGTTAATCATCTTCTGCAGATTATAATGAACAGTATCCTTTTTCTGCTTCCTGCAATCTCTGGTGTCTGAGCTTGAAAGGGAAGCTTGAAAGCACAGTTTGTTTTTACACTGGAGAAACGGTGTCGTGCTCTGGTGGGGTGTTGCAGGGAGGTCTCTGGTCTGGTACAGAAGTCAGAAATCTGTTGTGTAGATGTGCTGACCCTCTCTAACTCTGCTTCTCTGGGCCAAGGGAATGGCCACTCAACCCAGCACGCTTAAACCATTTACCTTTTCATTTTTGGCCAGATGAAAGGAACAGCTCTGGGCAGAAACTCTGGACCCATCCCTTGTTGAACCACAGATAAAGGGAAGCTTTGAACCTTGTGATCACCAGCTTAGTATATCCTCATTGCACCATTGGGAGATGCCCCTCCTTGGCAGAAGAGACCTGGAGGAGGGTACAAGCTGTGGTTTCCAATCTGTGCTCTGAGACTTGTGATGGGGACGGTGAGGGAAAAGCCTCCCTGGAGCACAGCAGTGCCTTCAAAAGCAAGGATTACTGAGACAGTTTGGTTGCAAAGGGAATCCAGCTACGAGGAGAAATCACATCCCACAAGAACGAGACCGGACCTGTCCCTCTTCCCTCAATAAAAGCTTTTCAGAATTTCACCCCATTTCATCAGTTTGAAATTTCTGCTCTGGTTTTGGAGAAACTGGAATCAAAGGCCATGATTTCAGATGATGCATCATGTACTGGGTCCTGAGTGGAGAAACACTCACTTGTGAACCCAGCGCTGAACTGAGAGCTGGGATAGAGGTGAATATCTCCAAGTCTTTTTTTTAATCTGAAGACCCTTGTCCCCTCTTTTTGTTTGTCCACATCAGTGATCAGTCAACAACAGGAGGAGAGATTAATTAGAAACTTCTGTAATGACTTCTTTATCTTTCATCCTTTCAGATTTCTGTCCCTGGATCTCTCCTATAGTCCCCACATCCCCGGTGTTGAGCAGGATGTGATCACTGCACAGAGCAGCTCTCTGAGCAGATTTCATTTTGGCTGAGACAGGATATGTGGAGGAAGGGAGGCAGGGCAATGGGGGAGCAGTGCCGAAGGAGAATTAGTTGACAAGGAGAAGCACGTGAAAGAAAACAAGGAGCACTTGGGACTTTGGATGAAAAGTAGTTCATCCCTTCTCAGCCCATTAATAAGTTAATAACTTATCAGAGATTAACTTAACACCTTGAGGCACAGAAGACATTGCCTTGTTCTCACATTAGCTTGGCTCTATTGTAATTCCTTTATCTTACCTTTTTTCCCCCTCAGCTATTGCATACTCACCTGGGGCCACACTAATATAACAGCATAAGATTCAATTACAAAAGACTACAATAAGAGTGCAAAATTCTCTTCCTGACATGCTGAATCAGTGCTCATAAGCATTAATTATTGAGTGGCTAGCAGAATGTTTTTTTTTAAGTTGTAGTGGAAAAAAGAATAAGCCTTATGGTATCTCCTGTGCACAGAGCAGCAATTCTCCCACTGGGATGTCCATGGCTTTGCCAGCTCTTGGGACAAGGCACAGGCAGGAGGGACAGGGATGGGACTGGAGGAGCCAGGAAAAGATGAGGTGTTGAGAAGGAAAGGAGGGGATAAGAGAAAAGAGTGCCAAGCTGGCACAGTCCCCTCCTGAGGAAGGAGAGCCCCAGGGAGGGTTGGTGCTTTTCATTTCCCTTGGTCTAAGCACAAGGCTTCTTATCACAAAGGAGAGGAGGGAGCCCATGTGGGGGGAAAGATAAAGGTCTGGCCACCGGGTCTCTGCTCTGCCTGGATGGGGAATATTCTTATCAGCCCATTTGATGTCTTCCTGAGAGCCCCAGCATTGTGTCCAGCACTCAAACATGCCTGTCCCTATCACCAGAGCCGCCACTACCTCCAGCTTATCTCTTTGTTACAGGAGCCTCCATCTCTAGAGTACCTAAGCACATTTTACATGGTATCAACACAGAGAACAAAGTAGCTCAGCTCGTTCTTTCACTGCCAGCTTCAGAGAAGCTCGGGTTTGAGGGGACCGTGGAGATTCAGCTCTTCTTCCTTATCTGGCAAGGTGCTTTCAGATTGGGACTTTGAGGCAGAGCAATGGGAGATGCTTATGCTGCTGCTCTTGATTTTGTGAACCAGGAGACGATGCCAGGATTCAGATGGGTTAAAGCCCCTTCTTTTGTCCACACAAAGTTATGGAGTGTAACATCTATCAATATCTCCTCATTTTCAGCTACAGATGGGTTAGATACCCTAGAGCAAATGGAGTATTTTTGCTGCAGAGATCCAATATTTGCTTCCAGATTTCTTGGAGCAAATATAAAGAAAAAGCAAAGCTCAGGGCATGGGTTTGCTTGGGATATCCCAGCAGAGAGAAAGGGTTGTCCAGTTATTTCAGCTGGAGCTACTCTAAGCTCACAGATGCCACTACAGAGTTACGTTACGATGACAAACGCCAGATGCAATTCCCTCATCCCTCTGTCATGACTCTCCTTTTCTATATTTAAACGTACATATTCTGTGGGGATGAAGACTTGGCTTCGGAAAATGTGCAAGATTCTGCTGCCCCACAGGGTTTTAGTCTTGTGTTCAGATGCACCGTGACAAAACAAACACTGCGTGTGCGAGAGGGAGTGAAGAGGATGACATCAGGATTACAAGCAGTGTCAAAGGAGACAGACTTGCCTTTCACAGGCGGTATTTGCATGTGTAACACAGGCTCCGAAGACTTCTATCGCCTCCCTCCTTTGCCAGCGTCGTGTGTTATGCATTAAACATATGGCTCCACTTAAAGCAGGGGCCAGGCTCCCCGCGTGGGGCGAGCGTTTGCTGCGGTCGCCCCTGGTCCTCTGCGGATGGGAAGTTTGGCAGAGACAGCGAGCAGGGAGGGCGGATGGAATGCGATTAGTCAGCGATGGCATCGGAGCGCGTAATCCCATCCTCCCCACAAATGTCACACCCCGCGCTCGCTGGAGAGGGAGGCAGAGGCAGGAGCTGCCGATCTCACAGACCTGGGGCCGACACCATCTCCCACCCTGGCCTTTATCCAAGGACGGCAAAACAGACGTTTAATCAGGAGTCAGAGATCTTAGAGGCCCAAAGATCAGGCTAAAGCTGCTTTTTCATGGGCAGAATAGATGACACTCTGTAATACCTTTAATTGGACTAAAACATGAAATTGCATGTTATATGCTTGTGCTCACATCCGGAGGGATGTGATTTAGAATCATATAATCAAATCACTGTGTGTTGGTGAAAGATGGCCTGACATGCCTGCTCTCCATTCACACAGCAGCAGAGGCAGTGCAAAGGGACCTTCACCCTGGTAGGTATCAACCACACTGATGAGCTTGCTAAAAATTCATGACCTCATCTTTCCTGTGATTTCTGCTGATGCAGATACAGTGCAATGTCTTCTGGTTTTATTTTAT
>WAAE01002751.1:295623-319083 GCA_013400495.1 Nicator chloris
TATTTTATATTTTATTTTATTTTATTTTATTTTATTTTATTTTATTTTATTTTATTTTATTTTATTTTATTTTATTTTATTTTATATTTTATTTTATTTTATTTTATCTGTAAGCTGATGTTACATAGGACCTAGCAGGTGATGGCTATTTCTCTTTGCACCTTGGGAGATGAACTAGATTTTGTCTGATAACTAAAAATGAAAGGCTCTACATCTCATTTCTTATTCCCTGAGGCATTGATTTTGGTATTCTGTAAGGTTATGGATTTGAGTGGAGATTGTTCTGATATCCTTACCTATTCCCTCAGTAGCAGACTCAGGGAAAATGGCAAGGTGCGACCATTAGTGCAAAAAATCAAAAATGCCTCTGCAAGCAAGTCACTGGAAGTACAAACGGCTCCCACCTCCTCTCCCTTCCTCCTTCTTTTCTTCTTCTCCTCCCAGTTCCGATCTCTCTCCCCTGAAAGAAGTTGCAAGGCTTTGTGTTTAATTAAGACGTATTGTCCAACCAATTGGGAAGCAGGAAATAGCAGGAGATGTTTTACAAATAGGAACAATTCTTGTTCATTATCCCTTAATTGAGGCAACAAAAAGGTGCTGGAAAACATCCATCAGATGCACATTCATGTACATCATCAGAGAGGATTGGATTTAGGAACTCACAAAAGCGACGTCAAATGTTCCAATCAAGAGTTATACAGGCAACAGGGAAACAAAGAATTGGAGACACAAATACATCAGAATTAGCCCAATTGCAGATTATATGCTTCTGGAAAANGTGCAAAGGGACCTTCACCCTGGTAGGTATCAACCCACACTGATGAGCTTGCTAAAAATTCATGACCTCATCTTTCCTGTGATTTCTGCTGATGCAGATACAGTGCAATGTCTTCTGGTTTTATTTTATANTGCAAGCAAGTCACTGGAAGTACAAATGGCTCCCACCTCCTCTCCCTTCCTCCTTCTTTTCTTCTTCTCCTCCCAGTTCCGATCTCTCTCCCCTGAAAGAAGTTGCAAGGCTTTGTGTTTAATTAAGACATATTGTCCAACCAATTGGGAAGCAGGAAATAGCAGGAGATGTTTTACAAATAGGAACAATTCTTGTTCATTATCCCTTAATTGAGGCAACAAAAAGGTGCTGGAAAACATCCATCAGATGCACATTCATGTACATCATCAGAGAGGATTGGATTTAGGAACTCACAAAAGCGACGTCAAATGTTCCAATCAAGAGTTATACAGGCAACAGGGAAACAAAGAATTGGAGACACAAATACATCAGAATTAGCCCAATTGCAGATTATATGCTTCTGGAAAACACATTCCCTGGCTCTCTTCCAGGATTTTCTTATTCCACACTCCTGTCATTTCTAGCTGTGGTATGGAAGTCAAAGTTGCTTGTCCCCCCTCTGCTGGCCTTCTTCATGGAGAAGGAGTCATTCTGGAGGGTGTGGGAGATGCCTGTTGTGAAGATACCACAGGCTGTCACCCCAGCTTGGACTTGGGGTACTCTGAGAATGACACTTGGCACAACATCTCCATCCTTGTTCCTTCACATTTTGAAGTTTGACTGCTCTGCTAAACCACTATTCTTGAGCAGAAGAGATAAATAACACAAGACATATAATAGCAACCCTCCTCCTGAGGGAAATATTTTGAGCCTGGAAGGTCAGGAAATCCTGTTACCCATTTAAGTATGCATTCTAAATCTTGCTTGGCCTGCTTCTGAGCTCATTTACACTCTAACACCATGGACCTGCAGACCCAGCCTTTATTCTGACAGGTCTGTTAGACTTGAGTTCTCTGTCTTGTCATTTTTAAAAGATGCTTTGGGTTTTAAATAAGGGACAAAATATGCCAAGGACCCTCAAGATACCTACTGAAATGTAAGCTCACCTCAATGCTTCCTGCAAATAAAGCCATCATCAGGAAAAATGGCATCACACCTCATTGGACTGTAGTAATATACCCAAACATGACAGGATATTGTTAAAAATGCTCCTGATCAGCTGTATCCACAGCTGTTGAGCTAATTGTTCTCACTATCCTGTCATAGATACTTATATGGTCTCCAGGGTACCCGAGCATTTCACAATCTTTAATATAGCTCTCTTCACATGCTCCTGAGAGACACGTCTCCACCACCACCTCCTCCCCTCCTTCATCCGCCCTGGGATGGCTGAGGGATGTGGTGGTTGGCATCCCATTCCAATTCTGAGCACTGTGCTGTTTCCCCTGGAACAGCACTCATCTCACCAGCTTTATCTACCCTAGCTTAAGTCATGGAATTTAAGGTCCCGCCATCGATGGAAAGAAGCAGGAAGCACCAGAGATCCATTATACTCATCTGAAGGTGGGGAGCCTCAAGTGTGCTAAATTCCAATGTGTTTATGGAGGGTGAGCCCAGGGATAAGCTGGACCATGCTATGGAACCAACATGATGCAAAGGGAGCATGGCCTTATGCCTTATGACACCATGTGTGGTGGCAGAACATCCCTCCTGAAACCTGGGGGTGGCTGGGAAGAACCGGAACCCAAACCTGAAGATGTCCTTGAGAGATACCCTTTGAGCTTCCAAGCTGAAGAAGGAAGCCTGTCAGCCCACTGCTCAGCTCTAAGGGAAACCATACAATACCCAGGGGAGGCTTTCCTCCTCGGGAGGATGGAGCAGGAGTCTGCCTATGTGCCCTGTTCCAGATGGGAGCTCTGTGAATTGGCTCTGTCTTTGCCTTCAGTGAGAAATTCTCCCATGGTTTTCTCTTGCACATCCTCCAGCAGATGCAATTCTGTGTCGTTCTCCCGTCATCCCCACAAGCCCTCTGTGCCTCGTTTGGAAATCCCCACTTCCGACCATGGAAAGTGTTTGCATTGTAACTGGCATTTGCTGATTTTCTTTAGGTGGCTCAGGGCTGCAGGCATTCCTCATTACTTTTTTATTAGCCAATTTGAATACTCATTTAGCCTCACTAAGCGTGCAAGGGTTTTTAATTCTTCCTTCAGAGGTATTTGTGTAGAGCGTGTTTTTGGTCCTCAGTAATAGCACAGGATCCCACCAATGGAACTGAGGTGAGAGATGATAACTCATGGAACAAGACTCATCAATCTGGGCTCGTTTCATGCAGGTGACAAGGCTAAGGACTCTTTTTGTTTTGCCCTTTGCTTTCCCATGCAGTGGAAATCACAGCAGTACAAGACGTGGCAGGCTGACACAGTATGTTATACTGGACAAACCAGTCTCCAAAATACCTTGCAAAATTAAATAATTAAAGTGGCAAGACCATAAACAATATAAATTATGGAAGTGGTAATGTGGTAATGAGTAATAATTTAAGTCATCCAGCTATAAGGCTAATAAGAGCTAGAAAAAAATTACTATAACCATTACATATTTTAAAAAATGACCAGGAGAGAAATACTATGTTTTGACATCCAGCTCCTGTGCAGTGCTTTGGACCTGCTTTTCAGGTATGCTGTGTATCCAGACCTGGACAACACAGACAGTAATTTTTTTAAACTCAGATCAGGTAAGTAGGAAGGGAATAGATGGTGGGAGGAGAATTGGTCCTGTTACTTCTCAGGTTACAAGGCCAAATAAATACCGTGTCCCAGGGATAGATAGTCACTATGCAATACAACCACCTTCAGAGGCAGAGGGTTGGTTGGGATTCTTCATTCCCCCTGGAAGGGTCTGGAGCCAGTGCTGGGGCAGCAAAGGAGGGAGCATAAGCACCATGGCTGTCTGAGCTGCGTTGCTGTGGGCAGGCACAAACCTTTGGTCTGTCTGCCTATTAGTCCGGCAGTTTGCTCAAGCGCTAAATCCAGTTCCACACGTAAAAGGTACATTCTGCTGCTTTTTCAAGTGTCTTGGATTCTATTGTGTACAAATTTCCAAATGAACTGCTTGAGTGTTGACTAATGCTGCAGCCTGCAGTCAAGGTAAGAGCCCATTTATTTATAGGCTCTTCAAGGACAAGAAGAAGCTGTATTTGTACAGTCCTCCAGCACACAGCCTAACAAACAGTTACCTGCCTCAGCCACGTTTCAGGAGGACGATATATGAGACCCTCAAGGAAAATACACAGCTCAGCCATCGTCTGCTGGCAGGAAGGTCATGCGGCGCTACCGGCTTCTGATGGTGGCAGAACTGCAAATGTATAAAGAAGGATTTCTTTTTCCTGCACCATCAGTTTGATTGGATGTGTGTCCAGCAGGTTACTCAGGACATCTAGCTGGAGCTGGCTGGGAGCAGACAGTCCTGGCTGCTGTGTGTGCGCGGCACCCACTCGTTTAAATGAGGCTGTGTGTTTGCAGTCGATGGGGCTGTCTGATCCCTGGATGCTGGGGAGCTCTCTTTTTCTATTTCCTGCTGGTATTTACTTCAAAGGTGCATGACCACAGAGATCACTTTAATAACAAGAGCCCAAAAGAAGAATTAATAAAACTCTGAGTGTGTCTTATCCCGAGATCTCACAGTGCTTGACAAAGGAAAGGCATCATCAGTTCTTTTTATATGGGGGCAGAAAGGGGTGAAATGATTTATTTATCCACGCTCATGCAGTGAATTGGTGGTAAAGCAGTGAGCTGGACCTCTCCAGCTGTGCTTTGAGGCTTCCTATAATGTCCATTGGAACAGTCCTAAAGCATTTATCCTTCAAGAGTGCATTCTGCCCCTGCTGCTTTGTGGGGAAATTAGCCCTGGGAAGGAAAGGTCAGCTTTGTGGTGGCCTGGGCTAGACCAGAAAAACAGCAGAGTTCTGTTGTCTTAAAGCACAGAGCTGCAAACTCACGCTCAAGAAGGTAGAAAAGGTACACAGAAAGGGCACTCATGAAATGGGCACAGGGAAGCACGAGATGTCTGGCGGATCTGTGATGGAAAGCCGCTTATTCAAATTCACTCCTGCAGCATGTAGAGGAGGTTGCATTGGATTGCCCAAGGGATATGCCCTTGGTGACAGTCAGAGGCAAGGGCTTCTGCTCAGCTGGAGAGGCAGCTGGGTGCTCTCCTAGCCCCAAGGTCCTTGGAGGCTTCAAGCAGACGTGAGCAAAGAGCCTTTCTGCCACGTCTGTGTATTTTTCTGCATTCACAACACACAGCGTCGCTGTCATTAAGGCTACAGGAAAACAGCACATCAGGGCACATCTAGAGGACAGAGCTTGTTGACCACTTGTGCTGAACAGAGCAAAGGTCTGTAATGAAGCCCGGTGGGATGTGGTCCATCTGGCCTCTCAGCATGTTCATCAAACCCTTGCTCTTCAGGGCAGCGCTGAAGGCTGGCTGGGGCTTTGCCCAAGCGGCAGCCTGTGAGAAAGAGTGACCCTGAGGGACATCTGCCTGCACTGCCCTTTGGCTGCAGTGAATGTGCCCGTTTGGGGGGGCTTGGGAGCTCTGAGGGGGCCACAGGGAGACAGGGAAACATCAGAACTTCCCGGTGCTTTGCATCATCTGGTGGGGATGCACATGCATAGGGACAGGAACTTTGCAGGTGCCCAGCAGACACTGGGAACCTGGGGTATTTGCCTGGAATATTTATCCCCTGCCAAATATTTAATTATGCAGGGAAACATGCCACTTAGGCAGAGATGTCTTGGCTTCGTTAGGGAAGCTGCAGAAATCATTGTGCTCTCCCCTTGAGCTCTGAAAATCCTGCTGATGGAGTCCATTGAATCTGGAGGGGCCACAGAGCTGTTGGGCCCCAGGTCAATGGAGGATTTTGAGGCAGACCCAGGCCCTGTGCCTGGCCCTTAGAGCAGCAGTGTAACCAAGCTCGGAGGCAGTTTTAACTGGTGCTGTGAGCTGATTACAGAATGTTCTCAAAGCAGCCCAGGGCCCTTGCTCCACGTGCCCACAAATTTCATTCTTGCAGATGAGACAGCAATGAATTTGCCATTCATTAACAACAAATAATATCTCTCAATCCGTCTTGGGTAAGCGTCATTGTGGAATTGCTCTTTCACTTTCATTTTACAGGGTTCCCTGTGATAAATTTAGCTTGTAAAGGGTGATTAAGACACTTCATTATGTTTTAATGTGTCTTTAGGCCTATGTCTAACAGTAATGCTCGTTCTGGATCTCCCTGGAATTAGCAGGCTGTTG
Source organism: Nicator chloris (assembly GCA_013400495.1). Taxonomy (NCBI): domain Eukaryota; kingdom Metazoa; phylum Chordata; class Aves; order Passeriformes; family Pycnonotidae; genus Nicator; species Nicator chloris. Next base: position 301,718 of record WAAE01002751.1, read on the forward strand.
CAGCCCAGAAAAACCTGCACGTAGGGTATGACTGACTGGCCACACCAGTGGCTTCTGCCTCATGGTGGGCAACTTCAGGAATCCCAAAATGTGTCTACACTGCTGGAGACAGTCCAGGTCACTACATCAGCTAGCTGTGGGCCTCAAAGGAGGAGATTAGGTTGGTAATTTCTTCCCCTTACCACCCAGTTTGTCCGCCCCAGAGCACAGCTTGCAGGCAACAGTAAGGTCCCAATCAGATCTGGCTGCCATAACTTGAGTTTACCACCAGATTTGGATTTTCTGTCTAACTAGCAGTTCCTCAGAGCCTTGCGTGGTGAAGCTGGTTCAGGAAAGTGCAGGGGGGTATTTGTATCTGCATCCCAAATTACAACCCAGAAGCCCTCCATCCCACACTGATAAACCCTGAAGGTGGCTAATTCCTATTTTGTGCCTTACTCAGCTGAAAACTTTATCCAATGACATGTAAGCGCCCTGGTTTGGGAAGGCAGGCAATTATTTCCTGCCTGAAGGGAGAAAGTTCATACTGTGCTGTGCTTTGTGTTTTCTACAGAGCAGAGCAGCTCTGATCGCTCCCAGGCTTCCTCAGCTGTTTGTCAGTCACCAGCTCTCTTCATGGGCTATGTAAGGAGCCCAAGCACCTCATTAAGATGTTTTCAATTGCTCTCTGCAGCCACGTGCATAGCAATGCATTGTGTAAAACTCAAATTAGGCAGTGTGAAAGACTCACAGGAAGATGTCCATGCTTTAAGCATTCTATCAGTATGAGAGGGAACATGGTCTGACCCCAGAAAAAAACTTCTGCCCCATCACCTCGTGTGCCCTGCCCTTTCACTGCCACCAATGCCTGTTTTGTGTGACTGGGCTTTGGGCTGTCACAAGGTAATGGAAGTTATTTTCATTCTTCTTGTTCTCTTACTTAACACTTCTATTACATACTTAAACTATTCTAGTTTCAGGCTCTTCGCTTTTAGAAATCTGAGCATGTATTGATAAAACTTTTTACATGTTCTGAGAAATATTGTATGTTCCATCTTCTTTCCCTTTCCGTTACTTTTTGTGGGCAACTTATGAGGACTGAACATGTTACTGTGGATAACAGCACTGGGAATTAAGTGCTTAGCTGGGAAACCTCTCCCATTCCTTCTTGTACAGATTTAGTTTTGGGCGGGATGGGAATCTTTAACACAGGCAGACAAGATCTTTCTTCCTGGTTTTTAGGTGAGTATTAGAGCCTTAGGTCCTAAATCAGCCATGACATTCAGACTGCTGAGGGCTGGGAGGCTGTATCCTGGGGAAAGGTTGGTGTTGGGTAATTCCCTCGGGCAGTTTGAGGTGTCTGTGGCAGCCTTCCTCCCTCCCTGTGTTGAATTGCTGCATGGTGTTGCCACATGCTGTTAAAGAGCAGCATACTGGAAATGCAGCAGTGCATTTCAGAGTCAGGCCACACCATGGGATAGGTAAAGCTCCCCAGCTTCCCTCAGGATGAAGAGCTGCTCAGTGCCCTGTGTGTTAGTCCCTGGGACATGTAGTTTTGTGGTCTCTGAGAAGAGCAGGGCAGCTGGTGTAGTCCTAGGGAGTGCCCTTCTGGTCTAGTTAGAGTCTGTGAGCATCAAACGCTCTCATTCATTTGTCAGAGGGTGATAAACAGCCTGGGAAATGCCTGCCTCATTCAGGTCACATCCCTGTCCTTTTATGAATGTGACATCTTTAAAAGCATTTCTGCTAATGTCACCATGGACCCAGAGGAAATCCCAGCTTGGTCAGCTTGGTTTCCTGAAAAGCAGCTGGGTGCAAAAGATGCTCAGGTTGCTTTTTTACAGCACTATTTATACAGAAAATAAGTGACTTAAACAGCCTTCTCCACTAAAAAAAAATAATCTGCACCATCTGGGACAAAGCTCTGCTCTTTAGACATGGGTGTAATGCGTTCATGATTGCAGCAATGGATTTTTTTGCCATGTTTTTGTCACTGGCACAGCTGAGACTACGGATCAAGCAAAGAACCATCGTTCTTGCCACGTTGCCAGTTGTCTTTGGGGTGAGAAGGGGAGGGTCACTGCTGCAACAAAACGGGCAGAAATCTGCCTGATTCAGGAGTGAGGTACTTTGTGCCCCGAGAGCCCCTGTCTACGTGGCTCTCCACCGGTGGCACTCAGGCTCTCTGGTCTTCCAGGGAGCCAAACTGCCTCCTAAAGACCCTCTGACAAAAGGGAAGCCTCAGTCCCCTTGCTGGCCTGGACCTTGCATTTCAGGCACCATGTGCTCCTGAATAAGGGCGTATCCAGTCTGCTCCTGCCTTATTTCCCCTTCTTTCCCATGGAAAAGAAACCCCAGGAGCACAGGCACCTGCCAAGAGCCTCGCTCCCCAAGGCTGGCTGGGAGCTTTGGGAGCCACACGGGTGCTGCAGTGAAAGGAATCTCTCTGCGGTGCTGCAGTCTTGCAGGCATTTGCAGCCGGGCTCCCCAGGAGGGGCCAGAAGCCTCGGCCCCTCGGGGCTCGGCACACCGCGTTCCCCTCCGGCAGCGGCAGGGCTCCGCAGCGCGGGGCGATGCTGCGGTCACAGCCCCCGGGACAGCCCGGTGCCACCACGCCCTGCCACCGGCGCCGGGACTCCGGAGAGGGCTCGTCCCCACATTGCCGTGCAGCCGGTGTTTTGCATCGCGAGCCATATGGCCGGCACCATAAACACTGGGTATAATTGTAGCTCTCAACCTGCCAAGGTCCAAACCAGGGAGAGTAATGGGGACAGAAGCTGGGGGGCTGGGGGTGTGGGAAATAAGATCAAACATTTGCCTAAATAGACTCAGTAACAAGGAAAAGGCAAGGAAAGAAAAAAAATTTTTTTTTAAAGTCCTAAAAGGCAGAGGGCTTCATTACTCCGGTCAAAATTGCCTTCTCTGACTTCAGGCACCTGACTCAGCGTTTTCCAAGTCGATATTTTACAGTAATAAAAGGGAGAGAGCACCAGGTGTGTGGGAAATGGTGGCAAATTTCTGTCTAAAAAGGCAGGGGCATTCCTTCTAATGAAGGACTGTAGAGAATATGTTCCTAATCAAACTGCTAATAATAACCTTGTTTCCATAATTTGCCTTTTTCCCCGTTAAGTGGGGTTATGTGTGACAGAGATTTAGGGAGTTTGGAGAGGGACTAGGCAATGTCTTCAGTTTGCTGGTTTTATTATTAACATAACATGAAGGAAAAGCTGGTCCTGATCCTCCTTGCCTTGGTGGTTTGTCAGTCTATTCCCAGCCAAGCTGACGCAAACTACCAGGCCAAAATGGAGATGCTTTTTATCTGTTCTGTAAAGACTTAAATGGCCAAGATTCAATGCAAAGCATTGCTATGCATGGGTTACTTGGTCTCTTTCCCAAGGGGGAGAGGCACAAGAACAGCCACTGTGATCAAACGTAACACAAGGACACCTCTCCTCCCTGTGATGGTCTGGGGCTGTATCCAGAGCTGTCTCTTCAGATGCACCAGGTAAGCCCAAGTTTACCTGCCTCCCTCCCTAGAGCTTCCACTGGGAAATCTGTGTGCACAGGAGAAGCTGGGACCCAGTACAAATACCAGAGCTACCCTGACATGAAATCAGATCCACGAGGTGGGAACAAGTCTCTGCATTTTGGCTTTGGTTCAGCAAGGTCAGGAAAGATCTCTGAAGCCCCTGCCGAGCTACCTGCAACATCTAGGGCAACATCTCCACATCTCCTTCCACAGCTCTGAAGGGACAGCTCCAAATACAGTCAGAGTAACCCAAAAGGTGGTGGGGTCTGCTAAGGCTGGGTACTTACCTCCTCCCCAACACACCCAAGGACAGGATGTGTTCTCCTGATCCACTTTGCCCTGGACTCCCCAAAACTTTGGAGGATGTAGAAATATTTCAGTTCCTTCAGACAGGAAGTTAATTAAAACTCAAGGAGAAAAACCTCCATTGGGAGCCAGCTAAACAGAAAAACAGGTAGACACCTCTGACTCTAATTTATGTGAGTTTAAAAGTAGTACCAAGATTGGTTTAATTACCTGGGAACAATGTATATCTCCTGTATTGCAGATCAGCTCGTTAGCAGTACACTTTTTTTTTTCCCACTTCCAGTTGAAATTGATAATACATCCCTCACTCAAAACATTGTCTCCCAATCACCATGGTTACTGCCAGGTTTTTCCACAAGGACCAAGCATATTCATCTGTCAAGTATGCTAATGGGGAACGGACTCTGTCACACAAAGGAGCAGGCTATTCAAACATACACTTGCCAAATAATTGTACATGTCAAAAGAATGATGCTTGTTATTTGCCTAATATTATCCCCCAGAAGTGGGAAATAGTTCAGCTCTCAATGCAAAATGGCTTGCCCTTATCAAATAGGCAATTTGCTGATAATTTAGACTATTAGAGATCTTGGGGTGGGGAGACAAAGAGGGGGGGGCTGGCAAATGTAAGTGGCCTTTTATAATTGCACTGAAAGCAAAATGGTGCGTTAAGTGCCCCAGAGGTGCAGTAAGGAGGAGCACGGCAGGAGAGCTGACCCAATGAGACGGGCTGCTGGCAGCCTCCCCTCTCACCTCTGTCAGGTAGCTGCTGGTGGGTGGTTAATTATAATTTAGCAGGAACACTTTCCTCAACTGCATTTTTTTATTGCTATTTATCTTCATGATGGGCCAATTTCCCATTTGTCTATTTCGGTAATTAAGGCAAAGAAAAATGTTACTGTAGGATTCCTCTAACTTTCTGAGTTGTTGAGGCTGTGTTGATGTATCTGCAGCCAAGGCAATGAAGTGGTCTTTCCCCTCACTTTGAAGCACTTAAAGGCTCTTCCCATCCGGAGCAGGTCATGGAGAGGCAGAGACAGCCCAGGGACTCAGTGACCTGCCAGAGGCAGGGGCTGTGGTTGGCATCTGCAGACACTCCTGCTCCACCACAGACAAACACCTAGCAGACCACAAACCTCACATCACCTGTGCCACATGTGTGGAGGAGGAAAATCCTGGAGCACTGTCCTCTCAAGGTGAAAAACTAATTAACTTCTCTAAACTGCCTGAGATGCCTAGAATGTAGAAGTGGCAAATATTCAGACATCTCTCTTTCTTTGAATGGGATGGGCAAAACTCCCAGTATCATCTCAGGGCTTTCAAACATTGTTTCTATCTCACACAGTTTTGTAAGGAAACAAGAGAGATCACGGAATTTATTTATTCTTCCCCCAACTCTTCTTTTTCCTTTCCTCTTCCCAGAAGATCAGGTCTGTGCAGTTACAAGGTGCTGGCTGGAGACCCCAGGAGCATTGTTCACTGCAAGAATGCAGCATCAGCCTCCTGCCTGCAGTCTCCTGAGCAGTGTTCAATGTGTGTACATGGTCCTTGGCTTCACTGGTGTCCTCTGTGCCATGTCCTGTAAAGAGACAGCTTCCTACCAATCCCAGACGTGCACCACACATGGTGCCTCTTGCCTGGGTCATATACCATGACCTAGAACCAGAAACTTCAGCATTCAGCACTTCAGCATCTTCCCTGAGCTGTGTGGTTGCCCTCCAGCCTGCCTGGTCTGCGAAGAGCAGTGCTGCTGATGGCAGGCTGGGAGGGCGCAGTGCAATCTTGCCCTCAAAGTGTGACATTATTTTCTGGCTGTGGCTGAATTATCATCCTCCATCCCTGGAAGTGTTCGAGGCCAGGCTGGGTGGGACCCTAAGACACCTGGTCTAGTTGAAGGTGATCCTGATTATGGAGGGGGAGGTGAAACTAAATGATGTTTGAAGTCCCTTCCAACCCTAACCATTCTATGACTCTGTGATGATTTTCCTCGGTTGTGGATTCTGATTGCTGAGCCCCCTTGTGCTTGCTGTATGAGTGAAACACAGTATTTGGCCTTGGGGAGGATGGGGAGACTTCCCTCCAGACAGTAAAATCGGCTTCTGTTTGCACTGGAGAGGTAAGCCCTTAAAATGCACACAGGGAAGGCAAGGAAATGTATGATAAGGAAGCTGAGTTTTGGGGGCAACCAGTAAATTTTGTGGGGGATGAAAACAAGGAGGGGTTATGGTTTGCTAGCCTGTGGTGTTTCTTGCAAAAAAGACTAATTTTCTAATGAGCAGAAAGAAGAGAGGAAAAAAGCATCAACTAACAAACAACCTAATCGGCTATTAAAATATTTCCAAGCAGTGAAATTAATACAATTCCCAGCTCATAACTTATTTGCCTCTGTACAAAATTAACATAGATAAATAAATTAAAAAAAAAATCTCACCCAAACTGCTTCATAATAAAATGTGATCATAGCAATAATAAGACGCTTCAGTGCATGAATTTGGTTGTATTAATTCACCTCTGGTGTAATTGACAGCTCTCAGCCTTTAGCTTTCCTCTGAACAGCTCACTACAGCTGAATTATTATACCTGGCACTTCAGACTCTTCCAAATCTCATTGCCTAATTGCGTTCTCTTCTAGTAGGTGAGTGTTAAACTCAGACATTAAAGGATCTCTGCCAATTACCTGAAGCTCAACATTTGATCTGTCTGAAAATCTCAGCGATCCGTGGGGGACTGCTCCTCTGTCTGCACCTCGACTGCTGCCTTCTCTCCTTGCTTAGTGCAGTATAAAATGAGAGTAATTCTACTCCTGGTTTTAAGGGCATAAAAAGAGTGAATAATAGAGGGAATTCAGGCAAGAAATGCAGACCCCCCTCCACCCGTTCAAAATTAGAGCTAGAATTAATCCAGCAGCAGCTGCTAATTATGTAGGAAAATTTGCTCTCTTTGTCTTCCCATTGCTGATTTTACAGATACCATCTGACCAGTGGCTCTGTGAGATACCCTGTAAAAGAAGCAGCTTTTCTGGGATTACATCCCCATTGCATTTCTTCTCCTGCTTGCAGTTCACTGATGTGTTTCAGTCCGTGGTCTCTGTAAAGTCTGTGTGGCTCAGCAGTGCTTTGCAGACCCTCGTTTGCAAACCAGTCAGTTAAATTAAGAAGCTTGATTCTCATTGCTGTGTGATGACATCTTCAATTTAGCTGGTGCCCCAGTGAGGAAGTAAACAAACAATAAAAGTGTCACAATTCCTTCTAGTTCCATTAGACAAACAAGAAGTTTATTCAGTGTTTTGGCAAATGAAAATTTAAGCAAACTGTCAAGAGAGACATTTTCCCCATCAGATGCTTTCTGAGAGGGGATTATAACAAGAAAGAGCTATCACCCACCATGTCATTAAAAACAAAAGCTCCTGTGAACCCCTTTTATTAAAGATTAGCAGCACTGATTACAGACTTGTAGGCTGAGCTGAAGACAAATTAGAATATCTTTTGCCATGGGATAACTTACAGTATCCTCCTGGGCAGCGAGACTATTACAAACAGCACACTCCTGAGAACAGACAATTTTCACCTCTGGCCATTCATTCTCTGCCATTTAGAAACAGCCTGGCGATCTGTCTAGACCTATTTGCTGCCAAACACCAACACTTCATTACACCTCCTGCTGTATGATTCCAGGTGAGACCAGTTGTTTGTGCAATCAGGAATACCAGATTTTTGGTTTTTCTCATAGGTAGCCCTTAAGTCTACCTAGAAAGTCTTGCCAAGCCAAGTGCCAAGGAGCTCTGCCCCAGCAGGGACAGACAGGGATGCTAATGCAATTCTTAGCAAGCCATGCAGACTCAGTCTTCAGTGCCATGTGGTGGCCACGGGCTTGGTGCAGACTTAAAGATGCATCAGATTAGTTGTGAGATGCTGACCTTACTGAGTAGTGAACATGGAGCTCCTGCTCATGCCCACCTCAGTCCATGCACACATATTTAGGTGTGTGTGTGCACCCTTCTAACCAGCAGGGATATTCTGGGCAGCCCCAGGGATAGAGCAGAAACTGTTGCAGAAGGGATGTTTGTCCTGCCTAGGACGGCTGTGCAATCTTCCATGTGATGGAGACAGCCCTTCCAGGCTCCCAGGTTGTTGTGTTTATACCCAGCACAGGAAAAGTATGTCTTTGTGGGTAAAGGAGGAAATAGCTCTTGAAGTAGTCCCCTGTGAGATACCATGGTACCCAAGGGTACCCATGGATCATGGATACGATGGTTTGGATCTCGGGATCCAGATCCAGAGATTGATAACTTTGTGGGTGCTGTGGGGATTGACTCCAGTCACTGGGCATCTCCCTGCAACACTCCCTCCTTCATACCTGCATCCCTGCAATGTGCACTGAGCCCTGGGACTGAGCTGCCCTCTCCTGTTGTTTGTGCACAGGAGTGGGAATAGGCTAAATTTCACACTACCTGGGACAGAATTGATCTCATTTCCATCTGTCCGTGTCACAACCATGCAGGAGTTTCAGCTGCCACCACAGGAACAACCACTCCTGAGAGAATAGGGGATGTTTAAGAAGTGATGCTTCACTTGGTGGTGTGGACTGACCTCTCCTGGATGTGAAGGACCACAGAGCCACAATCCACCTCACAAAACAATAATACTGCTTCGCCTTCTCTCCCCTTCCCTTTCTAGGCTCAGAGGTGAACAATGGCAGTGAGGAACCAGAGCAGGAACTGTGGTAATATTTCAAGAGCAATAAGCAGAGTCCTGTGCACAGAGGAATGGCAAAAGGGATGGAGAAGCAAAGTCCAACAAAACAAATCATGATGTCAGGTACAGGATTCCTCTCCTCTTTTCAGTGGTCTATCAATGTGATCTGAGTTCTCAGCTGTCTGTGCCAATGTATTTCCAGGTGACGCCTTCAGAGGATTGGGTAGGATGAACTTGTCCTGCCTGTTTTTCATGCGGGATGAGTCTAGATCCCTGTAAGAAAAGAATAACCAAGTCTGTCTGTGGTTAACCTGTCATTTCTGTAACCCCCTCACAATCCTATTTTATTGTCCTCCAACCCTTACCCATCCCACCTAATAAATTCTGTTCCCTCAGATTCCTTCAGACCTCCAGCTTCAGACCTATGCATACTCCTACACCTCAGCAGAGACACTACTGAGTTTGTCTCCAGTTCTCTGGGCATATCCTAACTGCAGGATGCTCCCTGTTCCCAGCCTCAGACTTTGCTCTAATAACTCTGCAGCAGCGGTGCCAGTGCTGCTGTCCCAGCACCTGCAGGTGCCTGTTTTTACAGCAGCAAAACTGGCAGAGTTTCAAAACACCAACCATGAGCTGCAATTACCAAAGACCTGCCTGTAAGCCTTCCTGGGGCTGGAGAAGGGATTGCATTCAAGATGAGCAGATACTGCAGTAACCCTGCTCAGTTGGACACATCCATTGACAGGAGAGAACGCAGGGTGACAGACCCTCAGGGTGACACACCCTCAGGGTGACACCCCCTCAGGGTGACACCCCCTCAGGGTGACACACCCTCAGCTCCTCAGGCCCAGGAGGGCCACCTGGTTGTGCAGGGAGCTGTTCCCCCAGACACTTCCATGCTGGGCAGGCAGGGGACAGCACACAGGGAGAGCCTTTTTTTAGCAGCTAGAAGCTCAGGGTGCAATGAGCCCTGCCACTTGCACAGTCACAGCATCAGTCTTTGTTTGTGTACCAAACTGATGAGCAATTAACTTGGAGACAAGACATTATATGCAGAGCACAGGCCTGTAATGTGCTTTCTATTAGGGCTGCCTCACATTTCCTATTATTAGATGCCACCTTCTGTTGCACCTTTCCCAAATTGTAACCACTCAGGCTGAAATCTTCCCTCCTGGGTGTTGCCTCGGGCTGGACTGCTCATATTTTGTGAGGAAAGTTTATATAAGCCTTCAGGGGATCCCTAGTAGGGTTGTGCAATCTTTGCTAATGGCTCTGAATGACACACAGGGAGAAGAGGACATGGGAGAGGCAGGAGAAAATACTAATGCAAACCAGGGAGTGCAATTATGCTGGGATGGAGCTAAGCTGAAGGCAAAGGGGTCTTGTAGAGAGGCCTTTATGATTTTCTGCTGCATGTTCTTTGTTCATAATAACTGAAAGAGTGATCCTTCATTGTCTGGTCATGTCTGGTTACATTTTCCTGGATGTAAATTATAATACAACTTGTCTGACCTCAGCGTCATCATCCCCAGAAAATTGCAACTGGTTCTCACACTGTTATTATGGAATGCACTGCTATCCAGGGGAGTCATTCTCCCTCCACCTGCCATCACCTATGCCTTCCCTTGCTCCTGAAAAGGCTGAAAGCTTTCATTACTGTGTGGCTGAAAAAGTGCTGTGGCTTAAAGCAGTGAAAGGTGTGTCCTCCACACACAAAGGGCAACAGGTGTGGCTCCCAATACCAGGCTTAGGGGCATGGGCAGAACTGGTCAGTAGAAAAAATGGAGGAATTTGCTTCACTTTTATCACTGTTTATCCTTATTGGGAAAAGCATTGAGGCAGGATTTTATAGCAAGGTCCCAGCAACTTTACCTTGGATATTTGGCACAAGCTCTGGAGCAGAATGATCCCCCAGGGCTCCACCAAGCTGCTTCTCCTCCATGTCCCAGCCAAGCATCAGAGGGGATACACAGAGTTGAGGTCAGGTGACACAGGGCTCACAAATACAGGAGGCATCACAGTGGGAGAGGTGCTGGCTTGGCCCACCAGGGCTGTAGGGCTGCTGTGTTGAAATGCATTGCTCTGGGTAATGGGCTATGCTAAGGAGAGAGAGGATTTGATGTGCTGGGGAGGCTGATCAGGCAAAGTAAAGAGCCTGGTGAATGAGGTACCCTGGGCACACCTTATTTCTGCAAGGACTGAGGTATCTGAAGGAACAGACCTCCTAAGAGCAGGCTCTGGGTGGTTTCTGTTGGGCTGCTGCCATCAAGTTTCCATTGTCCCCCCAGCATGGACACCCCCAGAGCCAGTGATCCCATTCCCAGAGGTCACCTGTTATTAATCTGAGGTCCCAGTCCCACAGCAGACATGCTTATAGCAAAGGCCATCCCAGGACCCTCTTTTCTTCCTGTTTATGGGAATTGCTCTGAGCAGGGAGGGTGAGGACAGAGAAAGCCACATTGCTTTAAACAAATATGAAGTCAGATGCACCAGGGAAGAAAAAAATGCTAAATTATTCCTGCAGCATCTCTGCCCCCCATGTGAAGCACAGCCTGTTAATGCTTCCCATACCTCCCACCTCCCTCCCTAAACTAGATGAGAAACAAATCCATTATCTGAAGGACATTTGTCTAAAATTCCCCTTTTGTGCTTTGGCTATCTGGGACCTGCAGCTGTCACTTCCCATTCTTCTTGTAATTGCTCCTACTACAGCTAATAATGCATTTATCAAGCAGAATTTACTTATTTATTTATTTGTCTCCCTTTATTATTTTTATTATTTAGATATAAAATAGGTCTTTTTCTCCACACTGCTTCATCAAAAATCTATAGTCTTCTGAAGAAGCAGCGGCTGCTCTGTGCTTCTGCCTTAGCTGCAAGGAATTAGTTTATTCATATATATTGTGCCCCTGCAGCAGCCTCTGGGATGTGGGGTTTTCCCCCGATCATGTCACCCCTTCCCACGACAGCTCCTCAAGTTAAGCTCTCACGAGGGGACAAAAAGCAATCCAAAAAGCAATTTGCTTGGCTGACAATTTCGCCTCTCCCCAGAGGTGTGGTTGAGGGTATTTGTGCACTGGGAGGAGTGAGGAGTCAGCCCCTGCCAAGCTTTTCCTGCAGTGGAGCTGGGATCCCGGGGCTGTGATCCTTCAGCTCAGGGCTCTGGTGACAGCAGCATCTGCAGGTTCGTGGTGCAGCATCCCAGGGCAAGCAGGACTGGGACACCTCGGAGGGGGCAGCACATGGCACAGTGCTCTGCAGGCTCCATTGGGACAACTCAATTCCTTGTTCTTGCCTCCCACCTNCCGGAGGGGGCAGCACGTGGCTCTGCAGGCTCCATTCCTTGTTCTTGCCTCCCACCTGCCTCTCCCCTGTTCTTATGGGGAGCCTTGTAAAGGCTTCTTTTTGGTGGGAACACCAAGCTTCTGTGCACTTTGGGAACAACCACTGAGGGTTTGAGGGAAGAGTTTATCAAACACACATGCATCCTGTTTATCTAATTACCTTCTCTGGGCAAATCATGGCTCTCTTTCCCTGGTTTTTTCAAGGGTTCATAGGAAAGGAGCTGAACCACTAAAACTTCAGGTTTCTTACTGCTTTATTAATCTCCCCCATTCAAGAATTACCCACAGAGCCTGCCCCCAAAAGCAAAATCTTCAGCTACCTCCTACTTCTGTCCCTGGAATATTTACTTTGAAAGTTGTACACCTAGTGAGTAATGGGGCAGAGCCGAAAGGCAAAAGATTGTACACTCATGCAATTTGCTCTTGCAAATTAGGCAACAGAATTGCAAAAAGAAGCATGGGGATGGATGCTGAAGGCACAAAAAAAAAAATCAGTTGCAAAGTAAAACATCTGGAACACCAACTGCCCTTTTGTTTAAAGGAATATTGTAGCAGGTGCTTGAGATCTCAAGGAGAGAAGAAGGACAGAGTTGTTCTGACATCTGTATGGACATTGTTGAATCTTCAGGTCTCTGGGGCTGAGAGGAAATTCACTTCTTTTCTCCCTTGGAACAGCAGTGTATAAACTTGAAAAACACAGGGGTCTTTCAGATATTCCTCTGCTTTTGCCTCCTACTCCAGAGTTGTCAGGATGAAGTGATTTCCATGACCTTTTCAGGTGTGTGTGCAGGAAGGCAAACGAGCAGAATTCAGCCCATCAGATTTACAGGTACAGGGGCTTGGCCAGTTGCTCAGAAATGCTTCTGACTTCCCAGTTTTGGGGTGCAGTTGGAACAAACAGCTAATCCAGACTTTGAACTCTTCATTAACCAAAATTCCTGTTCGGTTCCCTGGATGAGAACTGGGTGGACCCATAAAAAACAGATGTGTGTTTGGACTGCCAAGGGATCCAGGGCTTGTGAAAATTCCCTCTGAGATGAAGGAGAACCAATTCTCCCATGCAGTGAAAGATGTCTGAAGAGGATTTACCTCAGTTGTACCAGCAATGCTCTGCAATCCAGGTTCCTTCTGTTTGGTCACCTGGGAGTTATGGAATCACTTTTTCAGAGGGAAAGAGGTAGAAAGACTAACTCATTCTGCTGTAAGTGACAGGCGTTGCCTTGATTACCAAGCTGAGGATTTTATCTCGGCAAGCCACGGGGACATTTACCCCCTACTGCTCAGGTGTTTGTGCCTGGCACTGCAGAAGTGATCTCTGGGACTGAACTCCCTCTGCTCCTTCCCCTCCACTGCCAGCATGCCAACAAGCCTTCCTAAGAGCAGAATTCTGAGAGGTGTTCTGATGTGTTGTCTTCCACCCTCTAGCACCCCATTTTGTATGCAGTTTATATCCCATGAGTAAAAATATGCCTCTCCTCCCTTCCTGAGCACAACGGCCATCAGAGAGGAAAGAGGAGTTCCCCTCCCCATCCTTCCTCACTTTGTCACTTCCTCACTTCAGGACTTCACCTTCCAGCCATGCATGTGTCCTGCAAGCACCATCCACACCCTTCAGCAGAGATGCCACTGGCTTGTGCTACATTTGTGTGATGCAGCGTTTCTCCTGTGCCAAGGGAAAGCAAAAAACCCGAGCTTTGAGCTGGGGTGGTGTGTGCCCCGGTTTGCCAAGGGGCTGTGGGTGGGTACGAGCTGTGGTGGCTGGGAAGCATCTCCTCACTGCTGAGCAACGAGCCCTTGGATTGCTGAAGGGAGAGGAGAGGGGCTCCCTCTGCACTGTGGTGTTCAATTTTATCTTTGCTTTCCCCAAGCACAGGGAAAGCATTGAGGAAATGTTGCTGTGTTTGTTGATTTTGGTTTTAGTCAGTTCAATTTGCTTGTTCCCCCTGCAGCCACCGTGGTCCTTATAAAGCTAATTCTTGGATAATTTTTAAAGAAAATTAGAAAAAAAAAAGTCTCTTCTAAGCTCTGTAAAATCCTACTGGAAAAAGAAACTTAAATGAGCAGCTTAGTTTCCTTTGAAAGTAAAGCTGGATGGACTAGCTCATAATAGTTTTATTGAAATGCAGGCATGGGTTAGCCAAATAATTTTGCAGCTGTTTTGGTGAATGGGTTCTGTTTTAAAATACTTAAAAAGTTTTCTTCAAAGTAGAAAAAAACCTAAGTATTTTTTTTTTAATATGAAGGTTTCACAGAACTACAATAAGTTTCCCAGAACCTAAGATTAAATTATTTATTTCTGGTTGAGCAAAATGTTGCATTTGACTCAGAATGAGTTTAGGCTAAAATTCCAACAGCTCTGGACCAGACAGTGAAGAGCCTCCAGCACTGTGAGGCAGCAATCAGACCTCTCTCCTTCCATTTTTATCCAGTTATTTTATTTTCAGGAACACCAATTTCACCTGGAAGTGTAACAAAGCAAAGGAAGTGTTTAATCAGAGGTCTTTTGTCACGGCCCATTTAGATCCTAAAAGGCAGATTACAGGGAGAGTAATCTTTAAAAACCAGTACAGAGGGGAGATCTCTGCGGCTGCTCGGCGTCCGTTCATGCAGTTTGTGATGTCCTAAGGAACTGCCTTGCTCAATCAGGGTGGGTTTATTCCCCTCCACCCTCCTCTCCGGCCTCATTTTCAACAGCGGTAAAGCAGATAATCTCTCACTTGCCTTGGCATCCACCCTAACTCGACCTGTGTCCCTTTCACACGCTGCTAAAGCCTGATCACAGCTAAGTGATGGCCATTAGACTCTATAGAATTAGGGTTAGTCAGGATGACTTCCTGCATTAGATCAATTTAAGTCATTGGCTGGTGGAAAAAAAGTGTGATTCTTTCCTCTGTTAGCTGGGATATGGCTTGTTTTTTGTGACAGCATGGGGTATGATTGTAATTTTTCTCTTAAAGTCATTGATTCTACCTTCTACCTGCATCTTCTGTTGTACCTGCTGCTTTCCAGCATGAGCTGCTTGCCTGGCCCTGGGTAGAGACCATCTGAGGTTAATGTCTGATGGGCAGACAGGAGGTTTTGGGAAGGCAAGTCTGTGGCAGAAACTTCTGAAAGTAGCAGGAGCAGGCTAAGGCAGGGTTCCTGGGGACTTGTTCTGGCAGCAGCCCAAAGGCTGCTTGTGCTCGTGGCTGGAGAGAGCAGAGCACAAACATGGTGGGCCCCAGGGATGGGTGACACAGCACAGGGATCATGTCTCCCTCACATGCCCCCTTGGTCCTGGAGGAACTTTGTTGCCCCAACCAAGCCTGGTTTCATTTTGTGTGAATGGACAGACTCCACAAACCCCAGCACCACCCAGCAGCTGATCCTGTTGTGGTCTAAAGGAAAGCAGGTCATTACTGAAGGTGGTGCAGACAAATTCCAGGTTAGAAATGTGTCTTAAACAGCTCATGAAACAGCAGCACCCTGCACTCCAAACCTGATCCTACCCAGATCTCCAGCTCATGAGGAGCTCAGTGAGGAGTCAGCTGGGACTGCCTCAGGTCCAGGCAGGCAGAGGTCCAAGCCCTGGGCTCATCATGTTTTTTGCCACCACAGCTCTTTCTCCTGCCAACCAGAAGTCCTCATGCAGAAAAGGGGATAAAGAAAAGGAAATTTCCTACTCTGAGTTTGCCTTTTCTGGATGTGGAAGCTTTCAGCAATGAAGATTCCCCTCTCCTTGTTTTTTGGCTCACTCTGGTCATGAACCATGATGGAGAACATTGACTTACAAACACAGCTCTTCCCCACCCTGCACATTGCCTCAGGACCCCTCCCACAACATTCATCACCCTTGAGGTCCCTCTGAGGGGGCAAATTCTTCCTCCCTGCTCAGCTACTTCCTCCCAGTGGGGTGAAATGTGCTGCAGAGACCAGTCCAGTAAGTCAAACTCATACAAATTTTTCAGAGCTTGAGACATTCACATCCTTATCAGACTCTAGACTCAGCAGCTTGGGTCTATTTCTAACACAAAGCAGAGAATTTTGCCTGAAAGCTATTGCTGTTTCTTGGAGAGGAAAGAAATTTTGTGTCTTGACAGTCCTGGGGCTGAGCTAACACAGTTACACCAGCGATTCCTCCTCCCAAAGTCCTTTTAAACTCAAGAGTCTGTGTTTATACAGTGCTTAGCCCAAAGGGGGCTCATTCTGTGTCGGCCCTTTGGCACTGCAGCAATAAACAGGATTAATAACTGAAGTCAGCAGGGCTTGGTACCTGTTAGAATTTCCCGTGGACTATGCAGAAGGTGCTGTTCCTACAAGCATCCTGGCAGTGAATTATTTATGGGCAGCATAAGGCACGCAGTGCTTGCCAGTTTATTAGATTTATAACTAGCTGTGCTGGGTCCATTGAGTGTGTCTGTGCATGTACCAGCATGTTCTTATTCAGCTGCTCCTTGCCAATGCCCTACTAGTTAGGGAAGATCTGCTCACACACATTTCCAACATAAACACAAAACTTTGTGGCTCAGATGTGAGAAAATCTTGGAGAGGCAAAGGATTGTTACTAAGGAGAAGAAAAACAGCTTACTAGGATACCTCAACTGAAGAGATAAACTTTCATTCAAGCACAGGCTGAAAAACAGATATTTTTTGAAGAGTGAAAGAGTTTGGTTTTCTTCCCAGTTCCATAGCTTGCAAGAGATCTACCTGTGTGGGTTTTACCTGGAAACGTGTGGAGTTCTAACTTCTTTTATGGCTTATGCATCTCTTTGATACTCAGGGGTGGTCAGTTCACTGTGTGAGTGTTGGAAAGGGTTTTAAACACAATTTTCTCTTGGAACCCATGGATGGGAGCACTTGCCTTGCAGCTAATGTCTGCTATTCCAGTTCCAACAGATCTCAGAGCAGGTGTTATTAAAGGCTCACCTTTTCCTGGGCCCTGTTGTATTGGTGCTGTGGTGTTGCCAGTAGAGTCATCACTGCATGTGAAGGCACTGGCCTGAGGCCATGAAGTTCTACACCACCTCTCTCTGAAGAAGCACAGGTGACTCTTGCTAACACCAGAGGTTCTGCTCTGAGGTAGGAAAGAGGTGACAGGAGCAAGGCCTTTATACATGCAAATGATCCAGGCGAGGGAGCAAAACTTGCCATGGCTGGAACAGAACTGACTGACAGCAGAATGTTTTGCAAAGTTTTCTGTGAGCCCTTGTCAGCTCAGACTGGTGTAGAGAGAACCTGTTTGAGCTGTTCAATAAATTGGATGGTTTAAATAATGTATGGACTGTAGTTCTGGATTCATGAAAGCAGCTGTGTGAAGCACTGACTTGTTCAGCCTGCAACAGGTTTCTTTGCTTTTCTTTAAAAAGTTCTCTTCACTAGGCATCAAAATCTCGTGAATAACTTCTGGATTCTGTTTTGGAGGGCTTCTAGTTAGACTTGAGCAGACTGGTGTGCATTTCACAGCTCTGTTTTCATGTAGTCTAGCTTAAGTTTGGGGTTTTCTTTTCTTTTCTTTTCTTTTCTTTTCTTTTCTTT
>WAAE01002751.1:319622-396406 GCA_013400495.1 Nicator chloris
TTTTTTTTTTTTTTTTTTTAATCTAAAGGTCAGTAAAGAATCTCCTGGCAGAGAAAGGAAAAACATCTTTTCCCCAACAAAATGACCAGTGAATCCATTTAACATTCCCAACTAAGCTCTCAATTTCTTTCTCCATCTTCAAATACTGATGCTATTGCTATTTGGACTAAAGTTGTGTATCAAGTCCACAGATCAACAGCTCACTGGGCTGTGGGTTTACACCTTTATCCCCTGTCACCTAGTAAGATGATGAGAAATTCAAAGTCCAGGAGATAAATCCAAGGAGAGGGAAAGAAGAGACATTTATTTTAGTGCCACAGGAGGGAAATGAGTCATAGAGGCAGGGAATTGCATTCCATAGCAGAGAAAAAGGCTTGCTCTCCTATATTCTGGTGCTTCAGGTGTGTTGTCCTCTGCTTCCTCTCTCTTGCTTACTCCAGGTGTGATGATGATGATGATGATGACGATGATGATGATGACGATGATGATGATGATGATGATGATGATGATGATGACGATGATGATGATGATGATAAGTGAGGACTTCCATAGGTCACCTCTGATTGCCAAAAGGTGCTTTCAGAGGAGTGCTCCATAAAGCTGTGCTGTGCTGCACAGGGCTCCCTGCTGTATCCAAGATCAGGATAACAGTGTCACTGTCTTTTTTAGGGCACCATCTTTTCCATATTGCTCTACCCTGCTCTCAGTGCTCTTCCAGGCTGCCTCAGGGTGCCTCAGTGAGACCTGGGCCTTTGTCCCTGCATCTCCATAGCTGGACCTGCCTTACATTCCAGGAGTAAGCAAGGACAACAGCAAACCCTCAGCATCAGAGATGTCAGGAGAGAAGAGTGGCTCATGCAAGCAATGGAAGGCATGGAGTGGTGCTGTGCAATGGAGAGAAGCCACTCAGTCAAAGCTGGTTTCAGTATCTATAAGTGATTTAGTCACTGTGGGATTCTTCTACAGTCAATGGGGAGAAGAAAAGCTCTCAAGGGTGTGATTCATGTGACCTACTTTAGGCACCTACTTTGGAATGAGATGAATTACACCTCTGGCTCCATTGACTGTATATTGATGAGATGTCTGCCTACAGTAAGAAAGGAGCTTTGGGTGACTAGCTTAAACTTAGAAGCCTGAATTTAATCAGATTAATTCACCCTATATGTCTGCACATGCTCCAGTTCTCTCTCTTGTTGCTGTGTAGACATGAAAGGAAGAACCTTTTCTTTTTCTTTGTGAGACTGCAAATAAATCAGATTCAGAAAGCACTCAAAAAAGAGCAGCAATGTGAGATAGGGCTAGCGTGTGCAGGAAACTGGGCAGGGAAAGGTATTAGCTTCTCTTGCCTGTCCTTGGAACAAATTCACAGGAATCAAGGGAAATAAAGGTGATTTTGTGCCTAAAAATAAAAAATAAATATATATTGGTGAAGTGAGGTTTCCTGGAGTCTTCTGACCATTTGCCACAGGAAGGAAAAAGTCCTCCCCTCCCTACAGAGACATTCTTTCTTGAAGGCTTGGACAATTACTGCATTTTACCTTTTCTACCACAGCGTGGATGCTTTCTTCTTTTTAACAGTTTGTCTATGAGCATTTTAGCTTCAGCTTAATAAGAGAGGATTGATGTTTGCACTCTGTGAAAGGTTTTACAGGGTGGTGTTTCTGCTTGTTGCAGTAAGAAGACTATTGAAAAAGATGCCTCAGACAAGTGGGTGGGAGGGATAATAACAAAAATAGCATGTTCTCATCCTCCACTACAGAAAAAACCCCAAAACAACAAAACCCAAACAACACCCCCCTCAAAACCCCCTTCTCCCCTTCAAAAAACCCAAACTCCACAACCAGTTGCAAAGAGAGGCTAAAAAGTATTGGTGGTGTAAAATGATTGGCATCACGAAAATCAAAGTCCTACCAAAACAGAATGATAATGCTTTGTGTTCAACCCTCCCACTGGGAATAAAAAGGAATTCTCACCTATTTTCCCCATGACTCTGACAAAAGTGACTCGAGTGCTTCAATCGAGATCTATAAAAGAGTGCCTTGTTCCATTTATTTATTTCAAGTGCCCACCTCCCCAGGCAGCTCTGAGCTCCTGGAATATTTCATATACCACCTTGAGGAGGTACAGTAACTCTGAAATAATAACGTAAATTTCAAAGGATGCTGTCACAAGACTATTTCTTTTATTCTCACAGTGCTGCTTTGCAAAGACCACCATGGGAGCCTGACATCAAGACAGCATTGCCCTGCAGGGCTGTGTTCAATGGCTGGTGGAAGAAGGGCTGGCAGGGACAGTGTCTGATCAGGTGTCCTCACACGGTAGGTTTCCTTCCAAGCAGAGTGAAAATAGCTGCTTCTTTAGACACATGTTGCCACTTCCCACCTTTCAGATTCAACCACTGATTATCAAGAGACAATTTTCTCTCCTGTTGTCCTGTGGGAATCCACAATGGGACAAATGAGCTTTTCTCCACCAAAGTGATGGTCTTGATTTTGGTCCTGTTCCCTCAGACTTCAGTGGAAATTGTAAGGCCAGGGCTGGACAGAGCAATAGCCTTGGGCCATGCCAACCCTCTCCTAAACTCTGAATACTGTCCAAGTTCTCTTCAAGCTGACAACACAGAGAGGCCTCAGAGTTTCAGGTCAGTGGTTTTGTCCCTGGAGGAAGTGATTCCAGACTGGGCCTCTGTTGAATTTTATGGGCTTATGAAAGGCAGCCAGGCTCCAAGTCAGGAACATGAGTGTCTCTCCTAATCATCCCTCACCCATGCAAAAGTCACTCCTGGCTGAGACCCACCTGCCATTTCATTTCTTCCTGTCAGTGGATTAAACTGGAGCCTCTCTGATTTACCTTGGTGTGCTGGGTCATAGAAGGCAGGGAGTGAAAATGCAGGGTTTTTTTACCATCATAGTTTTATACCAGAAGAATCTATGTTC
Source organism: Nicator chloris (assembly GCA_013400495.1). Taxonomy (NCBI): domain Eukaryota; kingdom Metazoa; phylum Chordata; class Aves; order Passeriformes; family Pycnonotidae; genus Nicator; species Nicator chloris. The sequence continues at coordinate 322,559 of WAAE01002751.1, forward strand.
TGCAAAAGCATGGGGTCTGCTTTTAAATAGCTTACTTCTTTGTATCTATTTTTATATATTTGATCTCTTTCACTTTGAAAAATATCAGCAGCAAAATAGATCAGGGCTGGCTGCATAGGGAAATGGGTGGAGGGCTGCAGGGATGGATTGCTGGTGCCAGAGATCTGCCTGATAAGATGGGTAACTGCCAGATAAGACAGAAGGTTTGAACACAGATCTGCAGATCTCAGATGCAGAAATTTAGCTCTTTCACTTTTAGTCATGCCTGAGCAGGTGAACCTGGTCAAAAAAAGGTTGTGTTTCCAAGGACCTTTGCGAGTGTGACTTCCCCTGTCTACATGAATTACTTTGCAACAGTCAGCTTTGATCTTCTAAACAACTCCTCAAGGCCATGGACAGCTCCCTGTAAGGCTTTCTGCAGATTATTAAATGGAATGTACCTATAATTTTAATACCACATCCTGCTCAGAACTCATTAGAGCTCAAAAAGGGCATAAGTAGCAGTGAAACTCTTGTTCTCATCTTAAACCAGCCAGTAGAATTAAATGATTTAGATGTAAGATTACCTTCTAGCAAACCAAAGCAGAGGCTGCAGAGAACTGCTCAGCCCCACCACCTGGACAGGGGAGAGGGCTACAGGGACACATGAAAGACACTGCCACATCTGCCCAAGGATGAGCCAATGCCCAGGACCAGCCTTCCAGGCTTGCTATTCCATTGTCAATCCTCAGTGGCTCCATCACTGTGATGATGTTGCTCCTGATTGATATCCCATGTCATGGACATGAGAATCTGCTCCCTCTACACTTTATGAGAAGCCAGGTAAAATAATTCCACCATGCCTTTCTTTTTATGAAAATGGAGCAAAGTGTGGCACACAGACATTCAATCTCCCATTGGAGATAAAGTGCCTTCATTTACTAGCTCAGAAAATCAATACCTGTGATTTGATATGAGCATTTATTTTCACTTAACTCCTTTCTATCACTGAGCCATTGGGGGAAGGCAGGAAAGCTTCATTTAGTGCAGCAGGATTTGCAGCGAATGCTGCCGAGTGAATTGCATTTTTCTGTGTGTACACGTTCATCTGTCTTTCTGCTATTCATCTTATCTTATGTGTCTCTGCCATTCCCAGCAGGATCAGAGAACGGTTGTGTCCAGACAAGGGGCAAACCACGGACCTGGGGCAAGTGTCTTGTGCTGTGGCACTACTGCCCAGCAGCTCTTTCAGTATGAGCCTGTGTGATCACCCCCCTGGGCTGGCAGGGGACAGGAGGGCTCTCCGGGGCTCTGGGGTCATTCCTGGAGCCATGGAGTCTCATCCCCAGAGGAGAGACTCACAGATTTAATTTGAGAGGAACAGTGTAAGAAATTCTGTGTGGGAACTGTATGGGAGAAGGCAGGAAGAATAAGACAACTTGGATCAAGTCCTTTCCATGCAAGGGCAGCAGAAGCCAGGGATGTCTGTCACTGGTGTGTACTGCCTGTTGTAGCCTCTGGCAGGAGGGCTGTAGAAGCTGTGTTCCCCAACAGGGACAGTCCCTTCCCGCCACTTCATGGCAACCAGGCTGCTTTCCAAAGCTGTCTGTGGCCATTTTCAAACACCAGAGGAGCTCTCCCAGTGGAGCACTCATGTCCCTACACAGGAGTGATAACTAGCACTGGCTGCTGCTCCTGGTGTCGGTGTGGAGGCATGTAAGTGGGTGAGGAAATAAATAATAAACAAAAAAGTCAGCTTGTCAGTGTGTGAGGATGGAAATGAAGAGCACTGACCAGCGATGACCTTTTGTTTACATTTCCCTCCGAAAGGGAGAAATAATTGCAGTTTCTATGTGATACTGCCTTCAAATTACACCCTCTCTCCCTGCTCTATTCAAGACCAGCCAGTGATGACATTAGAGTCTTGAATCAAACTAAGTGGTTACTATGGTGTCAGGCTGAAATTATGAATCTCAGAGACCGCCAGCTTGGAGAAGGAGCAGTGGCGGACACATAATTAAAACTGGGAGAGAGAATAGAAGCCACATTGTATCTGAATAGTAGCGAGATTGCACTTCCGAGGAGCGGTGACCAAAAAAAAAAAAAATTAAAAAAAATTTAAAAAAAAAAAAAGGATGTGCTTAATGCTTAGTTAAATGCATAATCAGGGCCCAGGAACAATGCACTCTGCTGGTATTTTACTGCTGGCTGTAGGTCTGCCTCTGTCTCTCCAGTGCCTCCAGTGCCTGCCTAGGGCCACCCCTGGCATCCAGCAGCCCCCTCACAGTGACAAAAGGCACAATCCCAACCACCTCAGCACTCTGCACCCAGAAGAACACCTTTGCATGGCAAAGGGACGGATGTGGAGCCTGGCACCACGGTTTCCCCTCGAGCAGGGCCACCAGCAGAGCGCTGAGTGACGCGGGAGGAGGGAAGGGCAGGGTGTTGGGATGCAGGACTGATCTGGTAATTTCAGCGGTCATTAGTGGAGCTCATTGTGAGTTTGATAGATCTGCGCTGCTTTGTTACAGTTAAGTGGACTGATTGTGGAACACAGAAACGTTTTTAGTGACATGACAGCTAATTTAGAAAGGGGGGAGTGGTGGGAAAAGAACATGCATTATTCCATAATTATATCTCAGCCCGTCCCAGCCCCATGACTGGCTCCCCTGAGAGCATAACTCTGGTTTCTCTAACACAAGAGTGAGATATCAGGCTTCTTCTGTTAGGCTGCTGCACACTGGGTCCCAACCTGCTTGTGGCCTCTTATGCATTATGCCACTGCTGCACTTGTTAAACATCAGCATCATCCCACTGCCGTATTTGCTAACCACCACTGACAGCACGAGTCAGCAAACCCTCGTGCCGCCCAGGAATCAGTGCTATGAATCCTTAACACAAGGCACAGGATTTTGTTCTTGTGTCCCATTCGATGCTGGAGGCTGCCCCTTCATCCACCTTTGTGGTGTCTGATATGGGGTAGAGGAAGATGCAAGCAGGGAGAGCAACTCACCCCAAAGCTGGTAATGACCCATTTTATTTCGAGTTGGGGCACTCCTGCCAGAGCTCTGGGAAGGAGCAGGGCACTCCACCTTCTGCTCCAGGCACTCCCTGCTGTGCTGGTTCTAAGGGGAGGTGCACAAATGACAGGTGATAAAAAGTTAGAGTGGGGTGCGTCATTAAACACAGAGTTCAACCAGCAGAAGTTGGTGCTGAGGTTTATCAGCCCTGTCAAGAACATCATTTACCACATACAGATGCTCTAAAGAAGATTTATGAATTCCTCTTTTATGTAAGGTGTGACCATTGGGCCAAGCTGGGGCCCTTGGTCAATGAAGTGCTTATAGATGTGCCTGGCCATTTAGGTCCTGAGGAATTCAGGAGATCAGAGCCTTAATGATCTTGCAGCAGAGAGCACTGGGAAAAACATGCAAAAGGGGGTTATTTTTTACCACCAGGCTCAAAACAGCTGAGCTAAATGCTCTCAGAGACAGATCAGCTGAAAAAATAGATGCTCTTTCCACCCTCTCCCAGACCTGGCTCCACTGATAGATAATTAAAGGCTTGGGGAGTTGGATCCCAACACTGCAAAAGACAAAAATCACATTTTTTTAATTGACTGCATGTGTAGGTAATATAAAGAAAACTAGACTACTGTCAGTAGGCAGCAAAGAAATTGTCTTCTATCTTTCTTCTTGCAGATCCTTTTGTCTGCATTTAAGGAGAGAGAAGGAAAAATAATCGAAATGCAAAGCAGAGGGGTGGGGAGCTGGCAGGAAAGCTGGAGGGGGCAGTCCTGAGAGCTCTGCTTTGGGAAAAGTCCTCAGATGCAGCTGCTGCTTCATGAGAGCAGCGGGCTATTTTTAATGTGCTCCGGCTGTATTTGCACTTTCAATTGCTGTCATTAAGAAGGCAATACCCACTCTTGTAATTACCACGTCAGTGGGGTTCATCGGAGTCAGCCAACGCCTCCTCTTCAACACCTGCTGGATGTCCTGCTGTGCTGCAGTGGTCAGGTGAGACTGTTCCAGTTGTGCCAGTCTGACAGTGTCACTGGGGCTTGCACATGCCTCATCTAACTACACGTGTGCTTTGGATGGAGCTCTTCATGGCCCGAGGATGGCAGCAGCTCAGCAAGCCAGGCTGAACCTCTCCAGGCAGGAGCTAAGGAAAGTTTCTTGGCCACGTGGAGCATCCTTTTGCAAATCTGCCTTTGATGTGAACGTGTCCCTGGCACCAATGTTCCCTCTTCGGAAAAATGCTGAAATAAAGGAGGAGTCCTATGGGAGTGTCCTTAATCAGGAAACTAAAGGAATTCTGTCTCTGGAATCATGCAGGGTTCACTGGCGAGAGTCTTTACTTTTTGGGACTCTTAGCTAAGGCAACCCATGGGATGCTATTTGCCCTTCCTGTTGAGATGGATGCAGTTCCCAAGGAAGGGAACAGCAAGTGATGATCAGGGGTTGCTGACATGGAGGCTTCTGGGCAAACTTAGGACGAGGTGCAACTTCTTGCAGTTACGGTTTTCACGACAGTCTTGGATTTTTGAGAAACAGCGGAAATACATCTGTCAGGATAGACGTAAGTTAATCCTGTCTTGAGGCAGAGGGGAATTTTTCCTTGTTCCACCTCATTTTTTCTTCAGGTTAGAAAGATTTTAATAAATTCACTTCTCCTCAGTGTTAGTCTATCTATTCTTCTTTCAAGTTCTCATGGTCAGACGAAGTGCTCCAGGCCTTAGTTGCTACCAGAATCCCTCTTTTATCAGAATATGAATTATATGATTAAGAAAAATATTCAGAAAATAGAAATATTTGGCCAACTCTGTTGAGCTTTAATTAAAATTAATATAATACTTTATTGGAGCTGAAATTCTGAAGCATCACATGTAACTGAATATATTTAACCAATTAACTAAGTCAAACAAGGCTGTCTAAACTTAATCACAGACCTCTCCATTCCCCTATTACGTCAAGTGCTACTAATGCTGTTATACTTTTGACAAGTGGCCCCTGGCAAATGAGCAAATCAATAATGTATTTGAGCTAGGAACTGAGCACATTTGCATTTCTGCAGTGCTTTTTGCTGGGGATCTCAAAGCACTGTGGGGACTTTCAGTTTGTTAAACTTCCAGCAGTGTGGGGATGCAGAACCAGGTGGTGAAGGAGTCACACACGAGGTGGAGGGATTAAGGTCTAGATCTGGGCAGGGCTTGAGATGCCATGCTAGACCCTTGGATTGGGGCATATCCCTGCCCCTCAGTTCACCTCTTACTGGGGTCTCCCATGGGATGCTGAATTCCAGCTGCTTCCAGTGTGTGGTTTCCCAAAAGTGTTGAAGTCTCTCTCCAGGACTGCACAGACCAAACTCTGGCTTCTTGAAAACTCAGCTCCACAATTACTTTGCTACTGCCTGCACTTCCTTGGGGCTCATGGTCCTCTTTTACTGGTGACAATCTCCAGAGCTCTCTCCATCATCTGAGCTGCACAGCACATTCTACAGCCCATTCAGGCTGACATGAAGATGCAACACAGCTTGGTTGGCTGTCCCTGTTCTCTTGGAAAAGAACAATGCCTTCCAAAATTTTGGAACTAGTGAAGTTTTAAATGCTCTGGAAGAAACAACATACATATTTCATTTGGGACCTTTTTGCAGTAACAGTTAATCTCATTGCTAAGAGTCTGCTCTTGATATTCATCCTGCATTTTCCTATTATTAAAACAGAAGTCTAGGACCATATTTAAAATATCCCTGGTACAATAAGTAAAATAAGTATTTATATAGTTACAACACTTGACTGTTTAGCCTGAAATTTGAAAGACCTTTCCAAACACTAAGGCAATAACCCAGACCTGGAGAGCAAACATTTTTAGACACACTGTATTGGAGGAAATAGAGGCCATGAGAAATCCATGCATGATTTGTGTACTGTGATATATTGGGTCTGTGGCTGAGCTGAGCAGAGAGTTTGTGGGATTCATTCCCCAAGCCCTGGACACTTCTCCTGTAATTTTGTTTGTTTGTTTTTTTTTTTTTTTTTAACCTACACATATATGGGGTTTGTTCTTTTTTTCTCCTGGGAAAAATATATCTACAAAATGGGTTTCCAATAATGGATCATTTATGTTATATCACAGCATGATTAATGGAATTTTACATCCTCAGAGGGGAGCAGACTAGTGACACTGCTGCCACAGCACCTCTTCTGGAGTCAGGAGCTCAGTTCCAGTTTTGGCCACTGTGGGATGAACTGGAGCAGTTTCCAGCAGTTTCCAGACTCCTGTGGAGTCTCCTGGGACCAGTCCTGGTCTGGAGCTCGTGGTGGTTGATGTCCAGGAGGGCTTAAGCCCCATGATGCAGCAACAGGAGGGTAAAGAGCAGTGATTGCACTCAAAGTGAACAGGCACTTAGAGGAATGAAAGGCAAAGATGACTTGTCCCCCGGAAAGCAGCGACGTCAAAGGAAGTTTCAGTAACAGGAGATAAAACTGTTACACATGAAAAGAAACTTTTGACTACATTGGTGCTGTGAAGTTGTGTTTAGGGGCTCGCAGGTGTGGGAAGGGGATAGAAATTAATACTGAGAAAAGGTGGGTGAGGGAATTTCTATTATTAAAGAAGGAAAGAGGCCCCGAATGGAGGCAGAAAGGATGGTGAAGGCAAACACTACGCAAGTTCCTGAATTTTCAGGGTGGGGAGTTGGAGCAACTTTGTCAAGCTGCTGAAAATCCCAGAGTCCCTTGGGCACCACCTTTTGTGCTCTGCCTCTGCAGGAAGACGGCTTTATGAGATAATGATGTTATTTCAGCACAAACTCTTTCATTCCTGCAGCAAATTAAAAGAGGAAAAAGAAGGGGGGATATCTGGGGTGGGGGTGGGGGGGAAGAAACCAATGTTATTTACTCCTCTGCAGCTGACATTAAAGGCTTCTTTAAGGGCCAGTGGGTTATTAACTTCCTGTCGCCTGCCACAATGATATGCTGTGACATATTGTCACCGCATTCCAGCGAAGCCTTAAACATTAATTGGGAAGTAAGATGAGTGAAGCGGCTTTAATGAGATACCTTGTTGTAACTTCCAACTTTACGCATTATTTACAGTGATTCCACTAATGGTTCCATCCATCAGAGGCAGGGAGAGGGATTGGGGATGAGAGCAGGGGAAGGAGGGGTGGGAAGAAGGAGATGGATATCGTAAGCTGAGCGAGAGATGCAGGGAGAAGGGTAGGAATAAGCTACAAGGCGCAGGACAGAGAAAGAGAAGTTACATCCCTCTGGTGTTTCTCACCTTGAATTTAATTTCCTTCAGCCATTTTCCAACTACGGCAGTTTTGCAGCAAGAGGATGGGAAGAGAGTTTATGCCATAACACTGTCCCACTGATTAGCCTGGCTTTACCATGCCTTTATTCCTCCTCCCTTCTCTCCTAAATCCTGCTCTCGGCTTCCTTCCCTCAGATGCTAACTGAATTTGCACAAAATTCACCTTAGTTTTCCAGGATGGACAGAAAGCCCACCCTCACTGGATGGGCAGCTGGAAGCACATTCACAAGGTAGTTGTTAAACACTATGGGATAGATATTTAACAAGGCTATAGGGAGCGGAGCAAGCCAAGCAAGTCCTGTGAAGCAGTGCAAGGATCATTGGAGTGAGTTTGTTTAAAATTTTGCTTGAAAACTAACTTTAGAACCAGATTGTCAGCATCACCTTATTGAAGCCTCCCCAGATAGGATGGTGTGGCTGTTAAATCTGGTGGCTGTTGTTAATGCTGTCCAACTTAAACCTGTAGACATCAGGTAAAATCACCAAGAGACCAAAAGTTGCGGCAGATGCAGATTGAAAAGGCAAGATGTGGGGAGGCTGCATTCTCCAACCTGGGATGCCTGGTGTGATATCCAAACTTGCAGTTGTGTGATAGCACAGAGACCCCAGGGGTGGTTCCATGTCAGAACAACCCTTCCCATAAGCAATACAGCTCTACCCACCTCTACAGGACCAGCACCAGCCCTGAGACTGAGTGGATCACAGCCTGACACCACAAGTGACCTCCAATTACAGCCTTAAACCAATGACAGGAAAAATGCTGGACTGGCAGCCTCAGAGGCCTGGAATCCTTGGAAGAAGGGTGTGAGGCCAGGCTAGATCCTATTAACGTGATGTTTGTCTTTCATGCAGCACTGGGGTCAAAGCTGAGCAGGTAGCAGATGATCCCAGTTTCCACACTCCCATTATTCCCTAGAAGAGTCAGCTGGTCTTGTGGTTCAGGTGGGTCAGTACTGTAAGGAGGAACATTTGACCCTGTTTTAGTTAGGAGGAGCAGAAGGAGCTGGGGGGGAGGCCATGATTATAATAACATGGCCTGGCAGGAAAGTGCCCAGGACAGCAGGCATTCATTCCTACCTAGAAGGCATGTGGATTACATGACTTCAGGATGCTCTGCACACGAGCAGGTTTATGCTCCCTGTTCTGTTTTCCATTATATCATTTCTATCCTTGTTAACAGCAAAGTCCCACAGCAACACATGCAATCACAGCTAATGGATTCCAGTTTTACTCCTAGATTTAAAAAAAATGTTTCTTCTTGCAATACTGGGCTGGATGGCTGTTGAAATGGAGCAGACAAAGAGAAAATTAATTGCAAGTATGGGTGTATAAAAAGCACCTGGGGATAGATCAGCTGGGGGAAACACATGGAGTTTAAGAGCACATGCGCATGCCAACAGCCCCTTTTCCCATGAAAAGCTGAAATTTCCACTCACAGCTACCTGTCAAGGTTGGCGTGCCTTTAATTGTAACGTCTGCGTGCTTCTTTAGGCACCATTTAATTCTCTCTGACAGCCACCGATTTAAAAATAAAGGCAAACACTCAGAACTTAGTGGCAGATCGGAGCCAGGCAAGGGATGTGCTAATTGCCAGATGTTGTTCATTTGACTCTGATCCATTACCAAAATTAAAGAAGGAAGAAAGGGAGGTAGGAAAAGGAAAAAACCCTGCCCCGCCTCCCCTCCGCTGAGCTGTCTGTAGGTTTGACTCGCTGCTGCTGGTGAACTTCACTGAGCAGAGCACATTGGGGTGTTTCTGCATTAACAGCATCACAGGCCGAGTCACTTTATGCAATGGACTGTGGAGCATCTCTCCTGGGGTCCGGTGTACGGCGGCTTCCAGGGCTAGCAGGGAAACATTTCCCCACTGTGCAGCCAGCTGTAGCCTCTCTCTGACATTTCCAGCAGCTAATCTGCTTTATCAGAGATGAAAAACTTCCAGAACTGGTGGCTCAGGAGAACAGGAGGAGAAGTCAAAAGCCTGGATTTAAAGTAACTCTTCACTTGGATGGTTGCTAACACCTATTCCCGGCACCTCTTGTGCTATTCAGTCTGAGAAAAAGGATTTTTAAGTGCCAAGGGAAAGGTAACAAGGTCAAGGATGAAGACAGACGGCTTAGATTTACTCCTAAGGAAAATCTGAGCTGGATTTGGGCTCAGCCCAGTAGGTTCCCCAATGCATTTTGCCTCTGTGAATCCTAAGGGGAGATTCATATATTCATTTTTTCATGGTTGATTCTTGGGGTGAGACTCAAGTGCCAGAAGTAGGCATTTAAAGCCAGTTAAGACAAAGGGAACTCTCAGAGGGATCCACAGACAGCTTTCAAGACAGAGAAGCTAAGGGAAACCTTAGCTTTCTGGAGAGTTTACCTCCTTCCAAGAGGTCACTGCACAAAGTGTGGCCCCTGGAGGGCAGGAATTGGATAGTCAGCAAGCAGTAGGGCCATCATTCCTTCCTGGAGCTCTTGGGGAAGCCAGGCATGGTGGGATGTCTGTCCTGAGTCCCACAGCTGCAGGGTGATGAGCTGGAGGGCATTTCTTTGTGACAGAAAATGCTGCAGAGCTCTGGGCTGCACAATACTGAGTACTCATGGAGACTTTTCCATTTGGGAATTCTTCAGCATTTGCTGTGCTCTCAGGCCACATCACTCTCTTTGGAGTGTCTTTTGCACAGCCTGGCCAGACAGGGCAGCTCAGGGAGCAGAGCTGGGTGGAGGCATCATCTTGTGGCTGCTTCTAGAGACACAGCTACAGAGGGCTTCAATTTCTCTTGCAGAGGAAAGGGCTTCTCTTTCAACTGCCAGGTGGATCAATTCATTAAATAAACCCCCCCAAATGCCTATGACTCTTGTTCCCTACAAACTGCTTGGGGTTAGCCATCAGGCTGGGTATTTATTGTGAGCAGAGGTCAGCTGTGAAATGCTCCATGTGCAGAGCTTCAATATCCACTTTCAAAATAAAATCGAAGAAGGAATGACTGAAAATTGGGATTTCAGCTTGTTACCCTCTGGAAGGTGGCTGACACCCCATGCAGTCCAAATGGCATCCTCTTGGATGATCTCTACTTTTCTTCTTTTCCGTGGTGTATCAGATAATCCACTGAGCCCTCTTTTCCCAGCAGTTCCTAAAGCTCCTGTCAACAGGCCAGGCTTAATGCAGGAGTGAACCAGAAAAGGGGCAGAACTCCTGACAAAAAATGTCCCTTCAGAGTAGGACGTGGCCCAGTACAGGAAAGGGCATATGACTTCATTTTGAGCCATCTTTCTTCCCTCCAAGTCAATGCTTTCCTGATACATTCAAAGCATTACATACACACCTAAAATATGTAATTAGGCTCTTGACTCACATACAGTCGTGAGCGTAAAAGAACCAGAGCATCCATAAATATTGGAGGGTTTTTTTAAATTACTCATTCCTTTAAAAGTAAAAAGTAGGACAGATGAGCTGTGAAGGAGGGAAACAAGGCAAAATTAGTCTTCTGTCATTTGTGGCTGCTCTAATCCACATGAAAAAGGTTCTGAACAGCAGTGTTTGGGTTTTCCTCCCTCGGTGGGGTAAATGCAGGGAATTCATTAAACAGACAACCTGGCTGTGCCTAAATCCTTCATCTATCATAGGGATTTGTTTTAGAAAGCTCTGCTCTTGCATGAGATATGTTTGGATTTGGAGTACAAAGAGTATCTTCATTTAATAGCTCTCCATTCTCATCAGGTTGGCCTTCCTTGGGGCTGTCCTTTCAGTTGTCTGGGAGTTTATTCTCATAACAGGCTCATCTATTCCTTTGTCAGATATTCTTTCAAAACGGCCCCTGTGCTACAAATTGACTGAATTTGGGAAAGTTCCTTCTTTTAGCTAGTCCATACAGACAAGCAAAATCCACTATTAACTGTGTAGCAATAAAGTTTTACAAAGCTATTTCTGGCTTTTTACCTGCTACAAATTCAGTTTAATTTTGACAATATTTTTAACCAGGCTGCAGGATGTCTTGCCCATACTTTGCTAGAGAGGTCAGCTACCTTGTACGTGCCCCCATTTAACAGTCCTCCCATGTTTCTGATCTCCAAATACCATGCACAGACCACCTGGAGTGGGCAGCCTCCTGTTGCCAGGCTGCAGCTGGTGGAAAGTGTCTTTTTATTTTTTTTTTTTTTAATATGTGAGCTATCTATGGGGGTGAGCTCACTGCTGCAGCAGCACCCCGCTTTGGGAGCCACCCAACGGAGCACTTGGAGCGGGAGGAGTTTGATCATTTGGAGCCAGAGGGAAAGGGCAGCTCTGTGTTTCACATCTGGGAAGTCCTGAGCGCTGCAGAGGCAGAGCTCCGGCGTGAGGCAGGGGACGGGCTGCTGCTTGTGCGGTGCAGAAGCGACCCCGACAGGCTTCTGTCTTCAGCACCTGAGCCTTGGTGTCTCAGCACCGTCTTTGCCCACACGTGTGGCACTCCCTGCTGCACTTTGCACCACCAGTCCGAGTTCTCCTCAGGGCTTTTAGGTGTGATGAGTCCTTTTGCAAGCAGGCTGCAGCAGTCCATGGAAATGCTCTTACATGAGCTCCGGAGGAAATGCAGGGTGAGTGGAGGGGGGAGAAGGAACTATAATATCTTTTTTTTTCCCTAAGAAGAAGAGATATAGAAAGAGAATACAGTATACAGTTCACTTAACTAATTTTCTAACCAACAGTCATTGCAATGTCCTCTCTAGGATCAGAAGGAGCAAGGCAAGAGGCAGAATAATAAATCCAGACTGCCTTTTTGCAAGCTACAACCATATCATTATAGGAAAAAGTTTAAGGACATCCACTCTGGGGAGAAAAAATTAAAAACAGAGGCCACTTCAGCCCACCCTTGGCAACATGATTAATTAAAATTAGAGTCAATAAAAAATACCTTTCAGATGCCATCTGAATAAAATCTGCCATCTAAACAGTGTTCTCTGCAGACATAAGGCTGTCTGTGCTGGTGAGCTGATTTGAATGGGAAGATGCATCATCTTGGGATGCAATATATCCATTTCCCACCTGCCACTGCTGCCTGCCATGTCAGCCCACATTTGCAGCCAACACACTTCTCCTATCCTGGGAGACATGGGCTCTGAGGAGACATGCTGTGCCGTGCAAGGTGGGCAGCAGGGTGAAGGCTGGGCACAGCTGCACCCAGCCCAGCTCCTGGGTCACCCTCCAGCTTTGGCTGATTTTGCTCCTTGCTGAGTTGGTGAAGGGTGTGTGTCAGGCCTGGTTTAGCTTGAAGCAAGTGGCTGTCACAGCACTGTCTCATTTCTGTGTGACATTGCAGCAGGAGCAGCACGTGCACACAGTGGGTTGGGAAGGTTGTTTTAATGTGCTGTGCTGGCCATGGCATGGCTCCAGCACCGAGAGGGCCCTGCCTGCTGCAGACCTGCTGCAAACCTGCTCTCAGCCTGCCCTGCTCACCCCCACGGCTGTCACCCCTTCCCCAGAGCACGGCCTGCCCTGATGGAAAGGCAGCAGCTTAATCCTCTTACACTTCTGCTGGGCAATCTCCCTCCAAAGTGGCACGAGAGCAATGATGGAAAGTCAGTCACTATTCAAAAGAAAGCAGAAATATCAGGTGGGGTTTTTTTGTTGGTTTTTCTTTTTTTTTTTTAAATTTATTCTTTTAGGGGACTTTCAATTCCTTTCTGTAGTGTTCATTTACACACAGGTCCCAGAGGATGAGAGGGGACCCAGATGATCCAGGCTCTACCACATCCTTATTAGATTAGACAGCATCAACTTCCCCCAGGCCACAACCCCAAGGACAGGGAATTACATGGGTTTTCCATCTCTCCCTTCCTGTTATAATCAATAGTAAAAAAGTGAATTGCTGATAGGGGAGGAGAGTTATGTCCCTGGAGGCACATCCCCACTCCAGAGCACTTGGTCCTCTCTGGTTGCTCATAGTAACTCAGACTTTTATCTCTCCTGGTTCCAGTCCTGCAGATGTGTGGTGTCATCTCTCAGAAAAAAATCCCAAGAGAGTAAATCACTATCTCAGAGGTTTGTCTCCCATAAATCAGTATTACTCTTCTGTCCATACTGGGCTTGCTTTCCTCCTGCTTCAGTTTCCAGTCAATCAGTGAAAACTGAGGCAGGATTACTCATTTTTAGCCACCAGAACAGAAATTTGCCACTTGCATACCTCTCACCACCAGTTTACTGTGTAACTGCATGTTTAGTGATGTCAAATATGCATCTAAGATTAGAGGAGACAAAGCTGTGAATGTCTTTGAAGAGATGCTTAGGAAAGGCTTTCTATGATACAGATACACCTGAAGACACGGATAAGGAGAGATGGGAAAGCTTTTCTTTCAGACGGGGTCTCCAGAGGCTCTTTAGTCAAGAAAATGCAGTGGCATTATTAAAAATGATAATAGTGTCATGAAAAATTAAATGGCAGGTGGCAAGCAGAATTTAGGATGGAATGGGGGAGATGTGGATTGTTTTACTGCAGCTTGTGGATATTAAAACAAGGCATTTAGGGACTAATCCAAGAACAGTTAGCTGGCATCTCCTCATTGACTTCAGGGAAAGCTGGATCAGGCCTTAAAAATCAGGAGGATGCTGAGTTCACCCCACTGGAGCTAATCCTGATTTACACTAATATGCAGGAGATCAGCTCAGATCTGTTGCCTGAAAATGCCTCTCTGTATGGTTCTGCAGGACAGAGAAATCTCAGCCATTGCATTAAGATTCCTCTACCTGTATTTCAAGGGATCAGAAATATCTCTGGGTCTTCAGCTTTGCGTGATGCCTCAGGACACAATCCTCTGAAGGATCTGCCACCTTTGTCCAAACTGGCCTCGAGGCACAGCTGACACCTCCTTGCACCATTATCCTTCATCTCCCTGCTCTGTCAAGGCTCTCCCACACTATGGGCTGTATGCTTCATCCCCAGTGCCCCCCTGCTCTTCTTCCAGCCTCCATGGATTTATTTTATTCCTGGTGCAAGACAGGCGGGGAGGCAGGGCTGTAGAGGTAAGAGCTGTTGCAGTAAGAGCTGTAGAGGCTAAACTGCTTTTAAAAGCCACTTAATAAAGCTCAGCAGAAAATCTAAAACGAGTTAAAGGAAACTAATGCGAATCTCAATTTTTTAAAATTCATAACATTCATCAGTGTCCGTGCGAGGCAGCACAACAGGAGGAAACATCGACTCCATCGGCTCCTCTGGCCCCCGCCTGCACTGCTGACAGCAGAATCAGTCCCTCTCTCTGCCGCTGGTGTCACCGTCTCAGGGCACGTTAGATGGATGTCTGAGCTACCTCAGCCAGGATCTTTTCTCTTGTAAGAGGCAAAGATCCTCTGCAGTCTAAAGGAGGACAGAGGCATGCTCCAGTGCTCTGGGAAGGAGCGTTTGCTGGAGATCTTTTACACGCTGTACGTCTCTGACATGCCTTGCAAGTTGCATGACTCCTGAAGCTGCCAGGAGAGGAGGGATAATCACCTCTGTGCTCCAGTCCTTGCTCCAAAGCAAAACGTTTCTAAAATTGGCCGTGTAGAGGTGCCAACTGCATTTGAGACGTGTCCTGAAATGCTGGTGAGGGTCAGAGAAATTACTCTGGAAATGGCCACTTGTCATTGCACATACTTGGTTTGTAGGCAAATTCCTCCCTGAGACAAACCTGCCGGGCTGGCTGGGACATAAAGCAGCCCCGAGGGGTCAGTGTGCCGATGCCTGCTCAGAGCCCCTGCTTGCAGGGCTGCCCTGGCACTCCAGCCCTGATACCCAGGGCTTCTGCACCCTCCCAGAATGCAGCTCCGAGCAGGGGTGCCCCATTCTGCAGGGACTGGTGCCTGGTGACTCCATGTACCACCAAGCCAATGCTGGCTTATTCCTGGGAGTGTAGGAAATTATGTCCCCCTCAGCCTTGGGTAATGACCCTTGTGATTTGCCTCTGATCATCCCCCTAAAAACACACCGCTGAATTTTTTGTTTTCTGAGCCCTTTTCCTCTGTAGCATCCATCAGAACACCTCTTTTTATTCCTTCCTTCTCTTACAAAATCGCTGCTCCAATTCTCTCCTTCAGATGAGGCCCAAAGCTGCTAGCATTTATCACTGTCACCAAAGTATCCCTTTCTTCTGTTTGCTGACAATTCACCCACCGATCCCAATTACTGGCTGTCTTTTCTTCCATTCATACAAATTCCCCATGCAACTTTGGATCATCAATTTTCAGCAAATGGGCTGTTGGCGAGTGCCAGGCTCTGCCTCATCCCCCTTGGCTGGCTGGTTGCTTCTGACACATGGTGTCCCTACTGCTCCCAGGCCAGATGAATGAAACTTTGTCAGGAGAACAGTGAATGAAGAAGAAAGACCTTGTTTCCCTTCCCACATTCCTCCTGTATTCACAGGAATTCAGCTCTTGGTGAAAACCATCAGGTGGGCAATCACAGAAGTGAAGCACTGGCCCTCAGGTGGAGACCACATGTAATGAAGCCCAAACTGACAAAAGAAATGGGAATGGCCCTGTGAACCCTGAGATGGGATGCAGGATGCACGTTTATGTGGCCAGGATGCTGTAGTTCCTGGTCACACAGATCTCATCAGCAGATCAAAGGGGGACTTCATGCAATACTTCCTGTGCTGGAAGTCAAACATTTATTTTACCCCTTGGGAGACCATGCAAGTCCTTCTCCTCCCCAGCCCGCTGTTGGATTGCTTTGGAGTGTCTGGGAGCACTGTGGAGATGGTCCCAGCCAAACACTTCTGTGTCTGCATGTGTCTGCAGTGTGCTCCTGCCTCAGCACAGGCTGCACTGTGGCATTTCCATTTAAGTGCTGCAATCAAATGAATAGCTTCTCCACAGCCCTTTGCACCTGCCAGTGCATCCATGTGTCACTCCTCCATGTCCCTGGCTTATGGAATTGGTCATAGGTGAGGAGGGAGAAATTTGTATAGGATTCCCTTGTAAAAACCCTGAAAGCAGGCACATTGGGATGCTAGTAATAATCCTTCTGTTTCTTAGCATATGATAACTGCCTCCTAAAATATTAATCAAATCATGTCATGTGATCCTAAAAATAGGCTTTCCAATTCCACTCTGTTCTCTCCTTAAGGTTTCTTGTCTGTTGTGGTTTAACCTTTTCTGGCATTTCACTGATTGTAGCAACTGCTTTTCCAGAGTATTGCAAAACCTCGTGCCCTTTCCCAGTGTGTACACACCAATGTACATCCCTCACATGCCACTCAGCTTTCCCATCATTTTGGCACAAGATTCTCCTCACCAGTATGTACATACATTAATCCACCCAAGGGCGTCACAGAAATTTATTCCAATACACACTGCTGCATAATCCCAACATCTTTTTAGCTTGACCACCACCTCAACCATCCTGGCCCCTCCAGGACACGTCAGAAGATCCACACACACCTCCAGATTTTGGGGAAGCCAATCAACATGTGTACCCCTGGCAGGTCCTGGAGCACCCGGACTTCACTGCTTGCTTTCTGCTGCTGCAATGCTAATGGATGAAGTTCTATAAATATTTGATTGACCTGTCACTGCCATGCTGCTCTCATCTATCACTTGCTCAAGTCGGATCCGAACTACTTCGGAATATTTTGTGCTGTCTCTACAGAGCCTTCAGTTCTTCTCCTGCTGACCCCACTGTCCCTTTCTCCAAGCCACCTCCACCTCAGCACAGCACACAACGGAGCAGCCCCTGAAAACAGCCCTTCCTGGGCCAGGAAATAAAACAGAACTGAGTGCTTGGGGCAGTGGGACAGAGAAAGTGAATCTAAAAAGATGCAGAAATAACCCAGACAGGGCAGGGTGATGTATGTAGGGTGAACTCACCCTCAGTAGGAGGGAGTACATACCACAGTGTATGAGATCAACAGCCCCTCTCAGCCATTTCCGTAGTGCTGTGTCCCAAAAGAGGATCACAGATTTACAAGAAATTCAGGTAATTTCCTCGTCATGTTACCCATAGGAAGTGAGTAATTCTCTTCGCTCACCACTCTAATCAGAGCCTGGGTATTTTACTAGCAAGGGCTCAGGAATAAATTAGGATATATAGTCCATACAATCAAATTCTATTCTGTTCATTTTCACTCCCGTCTTTTTTAGATTTTTACATTTGGGATGAAATCAGCAGATTTTAGGGCTTGTGGAGATTGAAATGGCTGTGTTTAGTGAAGCAGACCCTGCTCATGCAGAGACCAGTGTTGCTCTGCTCATGGTAATGAGCCCCCCAGGGTGCTCCTCGCTGCCCTGGGCTGACACAAAGGCCTTTGCCTTGATCCCCCTGCAAACCCTCACTACATCTGCTCCAGCACTTCCAGGGCCAGTCCAGCCCCACAGTCCTCCCCACTGATGCCACATAGCTTTTTACTGGAGGATAAACCTGCAAAACTGTGGGCTGAGCAGATTTGTGGATCTACCTGCAAAATCCCAGGGCTGAGCCAGCTCTGGAAGCTGGCGAGGACTTGTGTTGGAAGTGGTGTATAAATCCCATGGGCTGAGTTGCCTCTGCACGAATAAATCCTTCTCTCAGCCTTCAAAAAAACAAAAGCCTGACACATTGAACTACTTCTATCATTAGAATTACCCCTCTCATTAGCTCTCCCCCTCTGCCTCCTCCCTTCCACGTGTCAGCAATATGCCGATCCATCCTGCTTACACCAGCTCTTACCTGCACTCCAATTACTTTCTCATCTCCCCCACTGGCTGTTTTCAATACTATTATCTGCTGCATTTGCTGGATCCGGCTTTCAAGCGTTTGACTGATGCCTGATTCCTGTAACCAGAACATGTCTGTTGATTGGACTGTCAATGGATTTCTTGGCAGAAAGGGCACTGGGCCTTGCAAATGTGAAACTGTATTTCAATCTCATTTAGGAGGAAAGAGAAAGGAGAAAGAAAAATACCCAAAAGCTACATTTTCACTTGCTCTCTTTGAACAAGTGCTTTAAGTAAACAAGCATTTTACCTTTTTTTAATAAGGTCATTTGTGACATCACTTTCTTATCAGAAAAAGGAACATTTTGTGTTTTGTATTTTCAGCCCATCTTTATTTTTCAGCAAATGACTTCTTACAGATCTTCCGTGGGGAGGGAAAGAGTGGGGAGTGGGGTGGGGGATGAACATCCATCCCTGTCTCCTGGCTGCCCGCAGAGACACCTGGCTCTAACAGGAGCAAGCAAAGCCATCTCTGGTCAGCCACCCCCACACCTGCTTGCAGCCAGAGCCTCTCTGGAAGAATGCACCTTTGACTTTCCTAAATAACAATGCAATTACCTTTGAAAGCTGGCAGCAAAAGTACGTGCTGAGAGATGGCTATCATTAAGAAGAAATTATCTGCTCTCAGGGAATGGCCAATTTGTTAACTTGTGAAGGAGGAGAAAGATCCCAGTTATAGACCACATGGGTGGGAAAATTGTTTCTTCTCCTGGGGGAATCTCCTGGGGATTGAAGGATGAGTCCTGGGTGAATTGGATCTGGTGCACTTTGCTCCCTGTGCTGTGCAGGTCCAAAAAAGCAGGTCTGCACCATGCAGTTCTCCTCCATGCACAGGGCAGGAGTCCCACAGAGTCATTCCATACCTGGAAGCCACTCATGGAAACAACTAAATGGTCCTGCTGCTGGAGACCTGAGCTCAAACACACCCTACCTGTTGCTGAAGGAGGCCCCAGAATTGCTGGTATCACCTGAAGTTCCCAAAGCCCCAGGGCAAGGAGCTGCATTTGCAAAACAGAAAGCAGAGGAAAGACAATTTTTGAGACAGGAAAGACTGAGGCATGAATAAATTACTTGATATTTAAATAAAACACCAGAGATAGGCTTCCTTCAAACTGTACATTTAGGGCTGGACCGGTGAGCTCTCACACACTAAATTTTTTTTCCCCCCACTGACTTATCAAGGGCTCTTTGATGGATAAAACCAGGATAACTGATCTGTGCAGAAAGACCAGCTTCTGCTGAACGTTGGAGGTAACCTTTGATATTGCACATAACTGCAGAGAGCACCATCTCTGTGTGGCATTTTCACATCTAAATGCAACCCCAAGAAGCCCACCAGTGAGTTAGCTGAGAAAAAAGCTGAAATCACTGGTATTGACAGGACTATCTTAAAATATCAGCATGTTCAAACTTAGAGGTTTGCTTGAGACCTTTCTGGGAGACAAAAACATTCTTTGGTTGCTCCGAAATGGATCAGGTGGGCTTATAGTGCTAAATAAAGAACAGCAGAATCAGTGAGCTTTGAAGATGACAAGATTTTCTAGGTCATGTTGTCTTTTTTTTCCCCCTTGGCCAATACAGACTGTTTTGTAGATTGTAGCCTTGAGACCTCCTTCCAAAGCAAGCCTAAATGTTACAAGCAATGCAGTTTGACAACTGCTTAGTGGATACACACAGGCATCAGCTTTGTAGGTGCTAAAGCTGTTAGGGTATGGCTGGTAATCTAAGCAAGTATGTTTTGAATACTTATTACCTTTTTAAGAGGAGTGAACTGGGGAAAAAAATAGTCTGGAAGAGGGTTGTGCAGAAAACCCCACCCCTGAAAGGGATGAATAATCACTTTCTTCCCTCCCAACAGACCTGGTCTACTGTACCCATCTCTCCCCCTTGCCATGGGCTCCTGGCTGGGGTGAAGCAGCCCAGATGTGGAGGAGGGGATGGACATGAAACTAGTGGGTTTTCAAACCTGGAAGAACAGGTAAAACTGGACTTTGGTGCCTAAAAGCCAGAGCAGAGGCCTGGCCTGCCATGGGAGATGGAGGAAGGAGAGGGTTGTCAACGGAGGGCAGAGTGTGGTGCTGGGATTTCTGGAGAGTTAGGTCCATTTCTTCTTGTAGAGAGAACAAATCTTCTTCTTTATCCCTCTCCTGACTTTTCCAACAGAGTCATTGCACAATCACTGGTGCTTGTAGTGAGGAAAACGTAAATAGATCAGGAAACACAGACTTAGTGTAGCATCTGTGATCCCCTCTGGGTCAGGTGGTGGTCTCAAAGGATGGGTCATCATGTAGTGGACTCAAAGAGGATGAAGCAAGCATATCTGCCAGGAGACAAGTCAACTCCTACAGAGCTGTCCAGGAGACCTGGGCTTTCAGCTCAAAAACCCCATTCTGAGGATGCCAAATAGGCTCAGGAGAAGCTTCTTGTCTTCTCCAGAAAGGCATGGCTTCACCAGAGCTGATTTGCAAAAATCCAGACTATTTCAGTCCTGCTACTGGACTTCTACCTTTTACAGATGTTTTTGTCCAAGCTGGAACCTTTTTTCTCACAGCCACACTCAAAACGCTCCAGCTTCAGGCAAACCTACCCTGAGGCTCCCTCGCTGAGCCCTGAGGAAGAGGAGGTGGGACAGGAGCAGTTTTGGGTGCTATGGACTTGTTGCTGTCTGGGCTCTGTGCTGGGAGCCGGGGAAGCTCAGTGCCTGCCCCAGGGCTGACCACAGGCACCACCTCGTTGCACTGCTGGCCTGCCCGGTGCATGGCTCTGGAGGGAAGCACAGTTAGGGAAATGCTGACAGAAAGGAGGGGGAGTGGAGACCACAGCAGCCTGAAAAGCAGCAGCATTAGCAGCAGGCCAAGAGGAGGTTATTCCCCTGATAGATCTCCTTTTCCCACCCCCCATCACGCCAGCAGCCTCTTTAGCTTTGCACAGAGGTTGTGAGGATTCATTAGTTAATGTTTGTGGAGCTCTGCATAGATGGAGAGAGCTTCGTAAGTGCTAAGTATTATTATTATTACAGAGAGTCGCTGTTAAGGCAATGGATATGCTCTTAAGTGTCATTTCATATTTAATTAACGTACAATAATTGTATTCCTAAATCTGCAGGTAAATCTTTATTCCTGACACTTCCTTTAAAGAGACATTGCAGCAGAGCTGCTGCTAATGGGCCTCCTCCCTGCTGGTCTGCTAGGGAGGAGTGGGAATAACTGGGAGCAGGGGAAGCAGAGCCACCGGGAAAGAAAGGCAGCCAAGGCTTTTTGTTCCCTCCACCACTCCTCTGTGCACACACAGCAGCCCCACAGTGAACTGATCTGACCTGAAAGGGCCCCAGGGGAGGTGAATGCTGTCCCCGGGGTGGAGGGCAGAGCTCCTGGGTTTTCCCTGAGGTCAGGCTCTGGCAGCATCAGCTGAGCACTGCACGTGTCTTCTGAGTAACTAAACTCAGCTGCAGCTGTGCACCTTGTCATTATCAGCAGAATTAAAGAATTTTTTAAAAAAGAAGCAAGAGAAGCTGAAAAGTACAGAACTGGGAATTTCCCTGCTATTTTCCAGGGACATCTTTGCCAAAAAATGGTATTCTCAGAGCTAGGTTATATCTTTACTGACAGAGGGAAGCAAGGAGAAATCATCTGTGGGCCCATCTGCTCCTCTAGCAAATGGGAAGGGGAAGCCACTTCTCCCACTTCCCAGCAGTGTTTGCATTTTCAAGAGAGGCAGGGGAAGTAAAAAAAGCAGTCCATCATTAGCTCAGAAGTAACACACCTACAGGAGACACAGGAAGATGCCTGAGCCTTCTGCCTCAGTCTTTCTTACCCAAATACCTCTTTTCTCTAAAACTTGTTGACGGATCAGTGCCCTCTATGGGCATATCCCCAAAAAGCCCAAAGATAATTTTTGGTTGCTCCTGGGGTGCTCAGGGGGAGTCACAGATGCTGTGGAGGGAGTACCAAGCACTGGACCTTCACCTTTGTGATCCCCTTCCTCATGACAGGCAGCTGCCCCCACCCCACATTGCTCTGCCCTTGCTCCCAGCACACACATGCCCTTCCAGTTCCCACAACAACCCTAATCTTATCGTCTGAACACTCCCCACAGCAGCCCTAATGTGATTGTCTGAAAGCCCCTCATCAGCACTAAGTGCTCTGGAGGTCACAGGTGACAAAGCTCCTGCCACTGCCAAGGTCCAGGCTTTGCTCCAGCTCCAGCCCCAGGGCCACCCTCCCTTTCTCTCCCCACGGCCTTGAAGGCAGCCAAAGTGACAGAGCCCTGGGAGCTCCCTTCCCGACTCCCCCTCCAATCTCCCCCTTTCTTCCTCTGCTCTCATCTACTGCCTTTGCAGGGCTTTCCTCTGTGACATCGGCTGGGAGGGGGAGAGGGGAGCAGGGAGGGGAGGGCAGGCAAGAGGATAGGGATGCTCTCAAGTAGAGAACCTGGGGGACCCCCGAGAGCAAGGGGGTGTGGGGCTGCAAAATGCAGGGGAGACAGTGGCCACTGAACAGCTGTGCAGGAGCTGCAGGGAGAGGGAGGAGTCAGCTGGCAGCTCATGGTGAGGTTTAAAAATGTAAACTCGGATGTAAGGTCAGACTGGGGGTTACAGGAAAATCGGTCAATTTTTTAGTCTGATTTCGGGTGTAACCTCTTGTGGTTCAGAACATAACAGAGGTCAGTGAATTGGCAAAGTGCTGTCAAGCCCTCAGGATGCTCTCCTGGCACCTCAGGCTACCACAATTGACTGTTTAATTGCCAGGTCGGGGGAAAGAGGCCAACGTGTGCTCAGGGAGAGATGGAACTGGAAGGGCTGGGGCAAGGGCCAGACTGCTGCCTGAAAGGGATATTGGTGAAATTCATGCTCAGTGCAGGCATCACATTCCTGTGATCTGTGGCTAAAGGAAAAACACCTCTGTAACAACACTTCTCACTTTCTCTGCGACCCACGCACTTTGCAGCTTTTCCTGGATTCACTTGCCAGGAATACCCTTCACCAACTATCCCTCCTAGCAGACACAAGATCTGCATTCATCACCTCCTGCTGCCTTTCCTTTGCCTGTGTCAGCACCTCTTGCCATGCAGAAGCTTTTGTAGCAGTCATTGGGGCACTCCAGACTGCCCTAACCCTGGTGCTTTCCAGAGCACACCACCTCTATGGTCCCTCACAAAGGCAACCTTAGGTGCCTTTCCAGACCCTGTGATTCACACACATGGCTCATGATGTCCATGGCACTTCTTTCCTTAAGGAATCAGACCGATGTCTTTTTACTATCCAAAAGCCTATTTCCACGACTTTTTGTCCTGTGTGTGTCTCCAGCAGATCTTTGGGGAGATGGTTTGCAGGGCCTGTCCACCTTTATTTCCTTCACAGTGGCTATAAGGAACCCCACAGTTAACCCCACAGCTTCTTCTGGCTTGGTTTTATTCTTTCCACTCAGCTGCAGTCTAGAAAGGAGAATCAGTGGAGATGTACTTGAGGAAGGAGAGACTTAAAGAGACACTTCAAGTTAGCATATGAAATCAAAACCTAAAACAATTGAAAGTCTCAATAAATAGATGAAAAATAATGTATTTGCTTACTACTGGCATGGTCTCCTACCTGACATACTGAATAATGACACAAATTTTAAATCCATCTTTGGGGCAGAGATTGAACTCTCTCTAGAAATATATCTCATACATTTTGGATATTGCTATTAGTTAGTATTATCAATGCTCTGTTTCCCCCAAGAGCTTTCTTCAATAGTCATCACCCTGCATTGCAGATTATCCAATAGAAAAATTTGAACAATGACGAAGAATAAGAGAAGAAAGAAAGAAAGGAAGAAAGGAAGAAAGGAAGAAAGGAAGGAAGGAAGAAAGAAAGAAAGAAAGAAAGAAAGAAAGAAAGAAAGAAAGAAAGAAAGAAAGAAAGAAAGAAAGAAAGAAAGAAAGAAAGAAAGAAAGAAAGAAAGAAAGAAAGAAAGAAAGAAAGAAAGAAAGAAAGAAAGAAAAAGAAAGAAGGAAGGAAAGCTTTATGCACACATCACAGCAGATATTAAGAGCAGATGGAACATAATGTTTTCACGCGTTCTAAAGGAGGATACAAAAAAATATCATTAAGGAGCATGTATTTCAACATATTGTCCAGAAAGTGTTCTAGTGTCCAAACATACAATAATACTCAGAACAATCTAGCATTTTCAGGATTCAAGTGTGTTTCTACCTGTTAAAGGGAAAGGCAAGAGAAAGAATCCAGTTGCTATGGAAATCAGGCCATCTCCATGGGAATTCAGAAAGTAGAGTATCCTCTTGGCCAGTAATTCAGTCACTGAGCAGCCATTACTTGGCCATGGCATTGAACAAACCTGAGCTGCTCCCAGGATATATCATTTCCCCACTACTACTCCCCTGTCTCAATGTCAACTAATTTAATGAAGAATTGGGTTCTTGCTGAAGTAAAGAACTTGTTTTGTGGGTTGCTTCTATGAAGGTGTGTCTTCAGCTCCTGTTATTGGAATACAGATTTATGTGGGTGCAAAAAATAGAAATTCTTGGGTTTGCAGCTTAGTAAATGGTTTTTCCTTTCACATTTGTTGTTGTGGAATAAAAAAGGGTCAGGTCGTTAAGCAGGGAATAAAAGGAAAAAAGGCCACATTAAAGAATGACAATAAAGAGCTGACAGTGCTGTGCAAGTCCAAGTCTATTTCAGGGCTCCTCCCTTTGACTAAGAAATATTGCTGGTTTAGCTGGGGGATCCCATCCCTTGGCCCTAGGCAGGTGTCACTGGCTCTGCTGCTCCTGGGCACAGGTGCCTGCTCAGGAGCTGTGACCCCACAGGGCACCCCACCCGTGGGTCTCCCTGAGGACCATGGGTCCCCTTCTCGGGTTCTGCATCTCTGGTGTCACAGGACGGAGGAAGTCAAGACAAGCAGTGTCACAGGATGCCTTGCTGCAGTGCTCTTCTCTTTATATTTAATCAGTGACATTTGGTCATTTAGTCAGGAATTTGGTTCCTAGAGCCCAGGAGACTGGATATTGCCTGCTGAAGCTGAAGGAAGCCCTGGCATGGCTGTTGGGAAGCAGGTGATGGATTCACAGTGCTGAAAGCCCTGCTTTGACTGCTATGCAAACACCATATATTATATCTCTAAGCCCTGTATAAGCCAAGAAGATTAAAAAACACCTTGTTGGAAAGATCCTTGGTCAGATATGCCTTTGTTCAGAGGGATTGCTGCATTATGGTAGGAATGCATGGATGTCATTCAGCACTGGGGACGTTAATGGGGCTTTATTTGAATACATCTCAGTGGGTAAGTGAGGCTCACAGACAGAAATGTCTATCTGGTGTACATGTGTCAGAGAACACCGCCTGACCGTGATGGAAAGCTGTTTCATGTAGTTTCATCTTTCAATACATTTAGACTTTTAGAGTGCAGGCTAAGTTGCCCAACTTATTTTGCAATCATTTAAAGTAAGGGTTAAGTGAAGGTCACAGGCTACTCTCATTTAGAGTGAAACCTCTGCAATACTTGCATGCTTTGACCTTTTCAGTGTTTTCCAATTCCACTGACCAGCTGCACTCTTTATAGCACTGTTAACCTGTGAGCAGTGTGAGGATTGGTCATCTCCCATAGTAATGCAGAAAATTTTAAAAGGTTAAAATAGTTGAAAATATTCCTGGCAAGAGCAGGTTCTGAATCCCTAGGAACAGATTTTGTGTATGTGTAGCAGGAACAACCTGCTCTGCAAGGTTTGCATTAGAAGTAAATCGAAGAGAATGCAAAACAAGGTTGTACACAGATGGAACCAGGTCACATAAGTTCAGACAGCTCTGGCTGCAGGTTATCTCAGCAATCAGCTCAGTGGAGAGAGAGATTTAATACAAATAGGGATCCATGCTCTCTCAGGGCTCTAAAAAATAATATTAAAATAAATTCCAGCAATATAGCGAAGCTAAGGACTTGTGTCTTTTCCAAACGTCACACGCATGACCCCAGGAAATGTGAGGCTTCAACGTAATTGGAGTTAATGGCAATGAGCACTGGGTGTGTAGGGGATGGGATGTGCTCTCCCACTTCAGCAATGCTTAAAGAAGAAACTCCTGGTGATCCTCCATCTTTTTTTATGCTCTGCTTTTTTCTCCCCAGGTTTATGATCCAGCTCCTAGTTTTGCAACTCTCCCCTCTACCTTTCATTAAGAGAAATGGAACAATTTTAAGCCCAGACTGCCATAGTAAGCCAAGTCTCTTGTCTTCCCAGTATTGTATTTTCCATGGCAGTGGCTGGTCCCAGATACCTCCTAATCACAAGCTATCTGTCATAAATACAGCTTTTCAGTTTTTCCCAATATCACAAATACCTGGAGAAGGCAAAAGCAGATAATTTATTCTGAACACTGAAAGGGGCTTTATTTCATTGTGATACACTCCAAATTTACAGAAAGGGTCAAAAGTCTCAGCTTTTGCCCTAGGAGTTCTGACTGCCGCAGGCTAAGCCTCTAACGCTGAGATCTGTGTAAGAGAGCAGTGGGAAATCACTCCTCATTAAAAATTCAGGCTGTCCAATACATTGGTCAAGGTCTAACAGAGTTTTCAGTCTGCAACTCTGAGAAAAAAAAGAACAGAGTGGGAGGTTGACGCTCCCCCACCCTGTCCTCCTCCTCCTCCTGCCCGTGCCCGTGAAGGGACATGGGCATCTCCGGCTTTCTCCACC
Source organism: Nicator chloris (assembly GCA_013400495.1). Lineage (NCBI taxonomy): Eukaryota > Metazoa > Chordata > Aves > Passeriformes > Pycnonotidae > Nicator > Nicator chloris. The sequence continues at coordinate 349,234 of WAAE01002751.1, forward strand.
CTGGCACAGCCAGGAGGAGCAGGAGAGTGCCGTGTCCCTTCCCCGACCCCCTCTCAGCGTGGCAGGGAAGGGGCTGCTGTGTGGCACATGATCTGCAGTCAGCAGTTTGCTGCAATCAGAGCTTCTGCTGAGCACGTCTAAAGCCTGCCCCTTTCCTGTTAATTGAATGTCAGCCCTTTGGTCCTTCTGTGTCTTTGATCTCACTTCCAACCAGACGTCGGGCTATGAGGGCAGAGGAATGGGCGAGCACAACGCTGGCAGTAATCTGTGTCAGGACGGAGGCAGGATACGCGAGAGACCAGGAATGAGATGGAACATATTTCCCTCCCACCCCTCCTTTTTCAGATCCAATACCAATGGGGGCTTTTTAATATTCACTGGATATCAGCTACAAAGTGATACAAGTGATGGACGTGAGGGGGGAAAAATCATCCAACAAACACGTGTAAAAAATCCCGTTTGCACCAAAACACCCCAGCATCTCTAAAGCAGAGACTACCTGCTCACCAGGGGATATAAATGACTCTTTGAAATAAATGCACATTACTGCGTTCATCAGGCAGCCTTACTGCATGATTTAAACACTCTGAAACACAGTGCTACAGAGAATTGCTGATCATATTGAAAGCAAAACAATAAAAACATGCAAAATAAAAATATTTGGAGTTAATTTCTTCGATTTATTTTGTGCCTGGAGCAGTTACTGTTTGGACTAGGGATGACTTGTAGGTCTAACTGTTAGGTCTGTGATAGCAAAACCAGACACAACTTTAATAGTTAAAATGTCACTGTTAAGCATCATTAAAATAAAAACTCACCTCCCTATCCTGGTTCTGCATTTTATCCCAGGATTACCAAAGTGGGTTCTTATATAACATGCTACATATTTCTAAGCAAATTAAAAAATTAGCTAGTAAATGCCTATTTGAAGGGCTGGAGGTGAATGTACTGCACCTTTCAGACAGTGTCAGGCTTATTGCAACATCATGCTTTTCAGATTTAGGGATCTAAAATTATGAAGACAAAGTATCTGTTTTTGGGACCTATGAAAATGTTTAGTTTAAAACAGAAAGGACACCAAGGTTGGTTGCTATTTCATGATTAAAGTCCATTGGGATTTTTCTGAAATATGTTCCTAAAAAATAGAAATAAAAAACTGAAGAAAATAGAAGACAACCTGAAACGACACTTTGGTCTGATTTTTTTCTGGTTAAAAATCAAACAAGAAAAATTTATGCTGAACGGTTTTAAAAGAAAAAAAAAAAAGCAAATCTTGTAATAACAGAAAGGCATTTTTAGCCAGCTCAGACCAGAGGAGAGGATATATAGACAACAGTGGCAATTCCTATGTGCTACATATCCTCATACTTAATAAAAATCTGACAATGAACGTTAGCATGTGCAGTCACTGGTCTGATGGCCCTTTTTTATGCTTGTCCACTCTGTCCACTCAGAGGGGCTGGATGGTCTGTGGTTATGCTACAGCTTGTTCCATGTTCAGCAACCTCTGCAGAGACCCAGGTCTCTGGTGGCACTTTTTAACCAGGAAAACGTGTCCCTGAAGGTGCTTTGAGAGGAACGAGCTCTGCCACAAGGCAGCAAACCCTTGTTCATCTGCAGCCCCCTCCTTTTGCAGCTCTGGGGTACAAGGGCTCTCCGTGGCTCTCTGTGGAGGGTCTGGATCCCCAAGTCTCCCCAAGAGCTCTGTCCCACTGCTGCTGACAGACAACAGCAAAGCCTCCTCACCTGAGCAGGGCCATCCACCAAGCTCACACCGTCAATGTGTTTGGCTTCATGGACTCTTGATGGCATGGCCAGCCCAGTCATCCCCTCCTTGCTGATACACAGCAAAACCCACCTGCAACAGCAAGTCCTGAGCCTTCCCTAAGCAGACAAAGGTTCCTGATGGATGGCTTGATTGTCTGTTTTTAAAATATAGTCACAAGCATGTGAAAAATAGGATCAAACTGACTTCCTTCCTATGAAAACAAATTCCAGTGCTTGGAAACGGAACATAATTTTAAATGTTATCATCCAACTAATCATGTTTTACCTCTGTTGGTATTCCATTTTTCTGGTATGAACCTGGGTCAGTTTTGCATATGTCCAATCTATTTTATATATACATGTTCACTCTATTTGCACACTCAGATGGGAGACATATGCCTCTTCTCATTTGGGCAGGCCATAGTGTTATTAAAATGGAAATGTGCAGGCTTTGGGATCCAACTGCAACATATGTTTAAAAATGAAAGATAATTCTTTACTTGTAACTACCAGAAGAACCCAGAGCTTTTGACTCCATGTATAATTACCATGAGACCTTAACAGTTTAATTCACTAGGTAATTACATGGTTATTTTTTGTTCTATAAAAGGTAAAGAGGTAACATTTAATTTACAGGGTGCTGCATAATCCTGTAATTACTCAGTAATTTCTGTGTCGTCATACAATAAAAGCAGGGGCCTTTCCATGGCCCAGATATGACATGAAGGAAAGTCAAACGGAACTCAGCATGGTCAGGAAAATCAGGGGATTTCTCGGCCTCCTTCCGATATGAAATTGAGAGAATGAGAGGTTGAGAAAGTGAAAGGCATGGGCCTTAAGTGCAATGACAGCCATTTGAAGTAAGGAATTTCCCTCCTGGGTCAGTGCCATCTCTTGCCTAGAGATCTCCACTAGGATTTTGGAGAATCAGCATTGCCATGGGTTCAGGCCTTTCACACCCCTCTTCTCTTGCTCCGTGCCTTACAGCCCATCTATTAGAGTCAACGCCTAGAAGAGGGGCCTGTGACATGGGTTTTGTTTCTATAACTGGATGATTATTATTTCTATTGCCCAATAACTAGTTTGGCTGTGAGGATAAGCTCTCCAATTCTCCACAGAATGGAGTAGCAGTGATTACAAGAAAGATGGCAATTTCTGCCAGAAATAAACTCAGAGCTCTTGTTAAGAGCCCTTCTCTCTCTAAGTTGCTTGACCTGGAAGTGACTGCATTGTTTAAATGACAGGTAGGACGTTTCCAATCCTGCAATGTCATGCATGTTCTCCTTGCTCCTGCCACACTGCTCTCAGGATCCCCCTTCTTCCCCTGCTCCCCCAGCACAGCAGTCAGGCCTTCAGTCAGGGTGTCTGAACATGTCAGACTGCCCTTCTCACTTCTCTGCAGATTTAACCATGATGTCCTGTCTAGCAGGGCTTTGGCAAACACATATATCCTACTTACATAGAAGAGATCAGCCAAAGCCTTGGTACATCTGCATCACTTTCCTCTGCAAATTGTAATGGGTTCAAAAAGGCCCTTGGAAATGACAGGACCTATCCCTCGATCAGCGCTGGGCACCTGCAGCTTCCATCACCTTCAAAGGCTCTGGTGACACCCCCCACACTGGTGTTCCAGCCTGTGGTGTGACATTTGCTCTCAGGCAGAGAGGCAGCGTGAGAAAATTTCCCTTTCCAAAGTCCCATGGGAGGATTCATCCTGGGCTGAGCCCACAGTGAGGAGAGCAGCGCACATTTTATAAATGAAAGCAGCACCTGCAGTTCCTAACAATAAAATAAAAAGCCTATTAATCTTCATGTTTCAGGGTATTGGTGGCCAGTGCCAGGAAATCATCTCCTCACAGCCTGGATAGCAATGGAGAATTGCCTGGCTACAGGCACTGAGATCTCTTCCTTTCCCTGGACTGTCCCTTTTCCTCTGGCAGTCTCATTTTTTCCATGCTCTCCTCTGAGCTGCAGTGAGATCCCACTTGCTGAAAGAAGGTATGAGAGGGCAGTAAACATGATTTCTAAGATGCAGCACTCACACTGCACACCACAGCCTGGGTTAAAAAACATCCTTGTTCTGCCAGTGTACTTTAGGCATCCACTCCCCTCTGCTCTTGACACAATAACCCATAAAACTGTGGTCTAATGCATTAATAATCTGAGAGTAAAGGTCCCAAAGTGGCCATTGACATTATAGCCATTAAGGTGCAGCGTGTCAATAACAATGCATAGCAGGAGAGCAGACACACTGCCTGTGTGTGTGAGCACACATCCCCTCTGCTGTTTAATCCTACGCCGTGATTTCCAAGTCGCATCAGCTTCTCTCTGATCTTGGGGGACCAACATGACAAGAATCCCCTATGACTTCTACCCTGTGCATTTAACAAGAGCTGTTTCAGCCCAGGAAGGATGGAGAGATTCTGGACCTGCCTCCTCTCACACGTACCATAATTTATGGGGCTGACAGAGCCTGACCACAACAGTGTTCTTGCACTGTTAATTTCCGTGGCATTTTCTGTTAACACGAACAGAGCAGTGCCCTCCTCTGGGATGCCAACACTCCATAGATCTAGGCATCTTCCTCAGAGATGGAGATATTCCACGTAGGCCTAAAAAAAGGAAAATTAATTGTGTCTACACACCCACACACTTTCTTAAAATACCACTAATATTTTACATTTCTCCAGTGGTTTTTATCCTAGAAGTTTAGGAAGCACTTTGAAACCTTAAGTCTACAGATATCACCCCCACTCCCTGAGAAAAGAGCCCTCTCTGCTGTGCAAGGCAGCAGCTGCTTGGCAGCATCTCAGAGCCACCAGCAGATCAGGACAGGATGTGAAGATGTCTGTTCATCTCTTAAAGAACAGCTGATGAGCAGAAGGCAATTTAAAAGAAGTGCTATAAAGGATCAACTCCTACCATATTATAAGGCCATTTAAAAAGAAGGCATTTTGGAAAGGAGCAGCTTTCTGTAATATCTCTAGGCTGCCCCAGTGAGCAAATGAACTGCAGGGTGGCTGGGTTAGCTGTGCCATGTGCCAGGAACTTGACCCCTGGGTGATCAGGGATCAGGGTGCACAGATTCAAAATTTGGAGTGTTGTTACTACTCCTCTTACTTTTTCTACCCTTCTACATCCCCTTGGCTTTAAGCCCTGGGCTCCCCCATTCTCCAAGTGGGCTCATAGATAGTAGCCTAAATACAGCTATAAGTTGCAGGATTCTTCTCCTCTTCCCTCCTTGGAGGTGGGGAAGCAGCTCCTGTGAGCATCCCTACGAGCTTCTTGCTGGGGCATCAGGTGTTCAGTGCTGCTTGCCCACACCAGATACCCACACCTTAGGAGACCCCTGAACCCCCCTCACCTGGCACATTTTGCAGCTCCTGAAGGTGCAGGGAAGGGCCTGTGAGCCTGGAGCCAGGACACCCTGGCTGATGCCAGGGGCTGCAGGAGGGCAGAGCCACGTCAGCAGTGGCCAGAGGCTGCCAGTGACATGCAGGCACCAGCTGATTTATCCAAGCACTGGGCACGCTCCCATCAAGGCTCCCTTGCTGTACACAGGCTTTAGGGAAAATGTAGATGCTGGCTGTGAAAGGCAAAAGGCAGTGCTGCCCTCTGAACACGACATGAGCTGGCTTGGGGAATAAATAACAACTTCAAGAGTCATTCCTAAAACTTGTAGAAGGACTTGCAGGTTGCCCGTCTAAGCATGAATAAGCACTGGTCCTTACTGAGGATGGGCACTGACTGTTGGAAGGAATGAGAAGGAGCAGGAATCAGACTGAGGCAGGAGAAATCAGAACAGCCTAGCAGAGGAAATCTGGGCAGCTGTGAGTGAACTCCAGAGACAGAACCCAATAGCCCTGTCAAACATAGTCTAAAACTATCTTTTACAGGGTAATCAATCTTCCCAGAGGGACTCTTACCCAGGAAAAGAGATAAACATCTCAGACTAGAGGCATCAATGGCTCTTGTAGATGTCCCATCTCAAGCCTCAGTGACTCCCTCTGGGACACAGGAGCCCAGTGAAGGCACCATTTGCTCCTTACTGGGACAGAAACTGCCAGGAGAGCTCTGGCTGCAGAGGGGCAGTCTTTGGTCACCACTGAAATGGGCATGGTGCAGAAAGAAACTCTCTTTTGCCCCTCTGAGAAGGCACACAGATATATCTGGGCCGATGAGCCACAGCAGCGCTTTGGATCTTGTTGGTTGACTTCCCCTCACCTGGTGTTGGAGCAAAGGGAAAACTGAGCTGACTGCCTGAAAGGACCAGAGCAAATTACAGCTTTCTGCTCTGCCCTGGAGTAGCAAGGAAGGAGAAGCACATCATGTTGCTGACCCACAGCAGAAGAGACTGACAGTGAAAGAGGGATCTGTCTGGCTGCCCTATGACACTGAATTTAAAAAAGAAAGATTGCTCAGTCCAACCAAGCGAGAAATCTTCTGCATTTTCCCAGAATATATTTTCATGACTTGGTTAACCCTATGATTAACCCTAGGACAGACATCAGCAACTCTGCTCACCAGAGAAGGAGGAATGTGGAATGTTGCTTATTTCAGTCTGATACAGAGAAAAGGCCAAGCATACTGACATGATCAGCCCACTCTTAAATTTTAGGGGAATAATGGTGCACTGCAAAAACCCTGAATCAGACTTCCAGAAGTTGCAGAAAGGGTAGCAGAAAGCAAGAAAAATGCTTAGCATAAACCATCCCAGTTTCATCTAAACAGACTGCCAAAAGAGAAGAGGAGGAAGAGGGAGATCAGGGGGTTGAATCAGGGGTTATTTCTGTGTGGGAAGCAGGAACTATCAGGTGCCATGCACAGCATCTGGCCCACATCCTGCACTCTCAATGCAGCCAGTGTTGTTTTTAGCAGGTTGACACAGAGGTAATCAGGAGCAGGAGCAGGAGCAGGCAATGTGCATATTCACTGTAGGGAAGGCAGTCAAACACTTGTTCTGCACACCAAGGGAATCAGTGGCTCCCACAAGTGGAACATCCTCCACACAGTATTGCTCTTTTGAACTTCGTGGGTCTCAGCCCACCACTTCTGAACTTAGTGAGGTTCTATAAAACCCCCAAGGATATTGAAAGTATTCTGCTCCTGAAAAAAACAGTAACAGTAAAAAAACTGGAGGCTTGTGATACACTCTGAAGAGCTGGAAACAGAGATTTCAGCTGGGTCAGCCCCTGGCATGAGATATGTAAACCAGAGCCAAGCTGAGGAATGGGAAACTGTGGAAGTTGCTGTGTGGAAGCAAATGCAAGTGCTGGAAGTGAAAGGCAGTGTATTTTTGAAGTGTATTTCCTGGAAAGTAGGGCACAAGTAGCAATGCAGCTGTAAAAAATACTAAACAGGTGTTTCATGGCCTTGGTGTCCTCTTCAATACAACCAAGGGAGTTCACTGCACTGCTTGCTGGGCTGACTGAAGTGAGTTGGTTTGCCTTTGCAAGGTCCCTTGTTTTAATTCTTGCACAGATGCCAATGTCAGTATGATGCTTGCTTTGAGACCACGCCAGAGGGTAAAATCCCTCCTCATGTTACACGCAGGGGACTTCCAAGGGGATTTTGGTAAAAATTCTACAGAGCTGCATTTTTTTTCAGATTGTGGTGACAATCACATTTGACTCACACCTCCTACCCCAACTCTGTGGACAAACCTCATCTAAACTTTGAGTTAATTGCCCAGACACAGCTGGTCTGGCTTGCAGTGCCACTGTGCATACTTCACATGGCAGTAATTTCTAAAGGAGAAAAGCAAAGATGGCTTTTGCTGAACATGACATTTTTTGCCAGCTCGCTCGATCCCAACGCCACCATTTATGAGAAGCTCTTGCTAAAGGAGTTTGGCACATGGACACTCATCTGGCCACGATGCCAAAGGACCTTGGACAACGTGTGACTGCTGAAATATTGCCCAAGAACACACCCTCCCTGCTCCCAAGGCTGTTTTGGAAGCATTCACCCACAGAGAGGGTGCAGCTGGCTGCAGCTACACTCAGTCTATGAATACAAGAGCCACTTCTGTGTCTGGCCTCACACACTGCAAGGCCTGCTCAGTATTTCTCTTTCACCAGTTTTCATGGATCCTGGGAAGACCAAAGAGGTCTTGAAGACCAAAGAGGTCTCTGTTCAGGAAGCACAGCAGGTGTGCTTTGGTCTGAGGTCTGAGTGTCTGCTCACACAGGGTTTGAGCCACGTGGCGAAGGTCACACGTGCAATCCTAGCATCAGAACTGCACACTGAAGCATTGGAGACAGGAAAAGACCTTTAGGTGCATCAATCACCTTTATGTTCCATCTCCTAATATGTGCACAAGGCATAGTGAGATTCTTTGATATGAGACCTCAGCTCTTTGCCACAGTCTTTCATTTTTGAAGAAATTTGCAGGTCAAACCCCAAATACTAGTCCACAGCTATCCTTACAGAGGCAAAAACAAGACAAGATAGAAGAAAGAATGTGGGATATCACAGCCTTTGACCCCAGACTATCCTGCTTAGAGCTATCTAGTTACAGAGGGACAAAGGAGAAGGGAGGCAGCAGCATGGTCAGCCCTGAAAAACTTGGCTTCCCCCATCTCTTTTAGAACCCTTCCACTTATTTATTTTCATGTCAAATTTGTTGATTAATTATAAATTATGCAATCAAGGCCCCTTCAATTTATGTCTGTTCCAACAACAGAGGTCACTGCCCAGGGGACCCTGGCTTCTGCCAGCCCACATGTACCTCTGACAGCTTTCTGCCTTCACCCAAATGATGGGCTGCAGCCACACAGCTCTGCAGACCCGGCCAAGAGAAGGGCCTTTCCCACCTCTCACCAGCACAGCACTTCAGGGAAGGGGGAAAGCACAGTATGAGGCTCTCACAGGATGAGAAATGACCATGCCAAATGGGATTTCCCAAAGTGAAGTTCCACTGGCAGAGAGCCTTGAATTTGAGAAGTGTCCCCCATTGCTGGGGATTGTATTCATGAGGATGGAGAGAGCAGCTCGGATGGCTGACTCACTCCCTGTGGGGAGTTGGCAGACTGCTTAGTTCAACTATTTGCTGGTATTTCTGCATGGCACACAACTAGGCACATGGAAATCTTTCTCCTCTGTGGCTGCCTGACAGACCTTTTAAAATAACAGCACAAACCAAACAATCATGGAACAAACAAAGCAGGAAAGAAAATGCTTTCCAGAATGAATGGAAGAAAATCTGCCTTTTTTGTTTCTTTTTTCTTTTGTGAATACCAAAGGACCACTGAAGTTCAGCAGATCAGATTAGAACAGTTTAATGGTGTTTGTGCCACTGTGGTGGCCGGGGTTCCAGGCAAGAGAAAGGCTAAGTGGTGTGTAAAGCACTGCTCCCTCCCTGCCCAGCTCCTGGCTCATCATGCAGGATAAGGCCATGGCATGTGCAGTGGGATGCTCCCTCCACCTGCACTCTGTCCTGAATTCTTTCCTGCAGGTCTCATTCTCCATCCTCCTGCACTGGTGGTGAGGAGATAGATTAAGCCCAGGAAGCAGGGAGGGGTGGGTGAAGTGTGTTTTAAGATTTTTTTTAAGATTTGGTTTTGTTACTCATTATCCTACCCTGATTTGATCGGTAATAAGTAAAATTAATTTCCCCAGGTTGGGTCTGTTGTGCCCATGATGACAGCTGGAGAGTGATCTCTTCCTGTCCTTATGCCAGCCCATGAGCCTTTCATTATATTTTCTCTCCCCTGTTCTGAGGAAGAGACTGGCAGAACACCTTTGCTGGGCACTTGGTGTCCAGCCAGAGTCAGCCCACTATAGTCTCCAATTAGCACCAATCAATCATTTTCATGAGCTATTGGTGCTTTGTATGAGCAGATGTGCTCCTGCAGACTCTGACAGGTCCAGCTGTAGGTCAGGTTGTGAAAACCAGGCACCTTGCAAAAAAATTTTATTTGGATGAGGCGGAATGAACACACTGGACTACCTGGGTTTGTGGTAAGGGAGGCCAGGAGCTGATTGCAAACTGGGTGCCTTTGGGAAAAGACACCAAAGTGTTTAGAAGGACATGGGAGAAGCCAAGGAAGGAGGCTGGCACACTGGAGCAGAGAGGGATGATGGCAAAATCAAAAACTTCAGCTGGTAATTGGGGCTGTGGTAGTGATGGCTTGTGGTGCTATGGGGATTAGAAACTCAGGCAAACAGGACCAAAGGCAGGGAATTTTATGGGCAACAATCTGATTGGACCTGAGCTGGGATTTATTCATGAGGATCTGGAAATCACAGGAAAACTGAACAGCTTTTCCATTAGCCCTCCAGCCCCCAGCGGTGACTCATGGCTCTGCAGAAAGCAAGGCTGCTGCACTTCTCCAGCCTCTGTGAATTAATGGCCACTGGCAAAGGTCAGTGACACAAAAACCAGATGGATTCACCCAGACTGGGAAAGGAGGTGACCTTAAACCTGAACAGGACTTAATCCTCTGTCCGACAGCAGAAGCAATGCAATCATCATAACAGTGCTCAGCATCTGTGTTGCTTCACATCTCTGCTGTGAAGGATGAGCAGATCCAGAGACGAGGTTTGGCCAGTGCTGGTAAACTGGCATTGGGCCCTGCACTCCCCTGGGATTTTTCTGGGCTTACAGACCAGGCTTTTTGTGGCTCGTAGCCTGCAAAGGGGATGGTAAATTAGATAAAACATGGCAACCTGAGCTATTAGCATGCACACATCAAATTTGTTAACACTCACTTAAAAATTGCCAGCCCTCAAGAAAACAACTCGATACTCTTCAAATCTTTCAGAGTCTCCAGCACAGCAAAGTCAGAGCTCTGGTCTAAGACCAGATTATAACAAGTGTTGAGCTCGACAGGCAGAGAGGGGCTTCATTTTGACAGGCAGCCTCTGGCAGAGCTCCCTGTAACAGGCTACCAACCCAGCTGTCTCCCTGCCCCTCTGCCTGGGATAAGCACTCACTGCCTCTGTGTTAACTTATTCTGTCAGTGTGGAGTCTGATAATAAATCACTGTCTGGGGAATGGAGAGCATCACAGTGCAGGCAGAAACACCTTTCCCAAATCTCAGCCTCGGAGGTCACATCCTTTGGCAGGGGAGCTGTGAGCACCTATGATTGCTGCAGCAGGTTGGAGCAGTAAACATAAGGGCCAGAGTTCAGATCATGCCCTTTTATTTTCCACCACAAACGTCCCCCTCCTTGTGCAACATATACCATTAAAGTGAATCACCTGCTCTATGTGCTTTGTTTTATTGAAAGGAGAGAAAAAAGGAGATGGCTGTGACTTTTTTAGAAGGGGAAGGAAAGGGCTGAGTACCCACCTTTCCTTCTGAACAAAATTGCAATGCAAAAGCACCCCCATTCCCCTTGCTATGAGACCATCCAGCCTGCACTTGCAGGGGTATTTTGCAGCCTGGGACCTCCAGCCCAGCGCTGTGCCAGGTCCCTTGGCAGGCAGGCTGGGATCTCACAGCTCACCTCCCTCCCCCAGACGTCTCTCAGCAGTGGGAACACAAGCCCACAGGTCTAGACAATTAAATCAAAGTACAAACTGAGGAGGTGAGTGTGCTCCCACGTCCCTATTAAAATGTATTAGCATCACCCGAGGGGGCTGGAAGACAATAGGCTTTGAGGAGGAATCCTGATGGTGAAGGAAAATTGTGTATTATTTGAGAAGGATGGAACTGAGCAGATGTGGTCAGTCAGTGCAAAGGGTTTAATTTCAAACAATTGTCATCACTATCAACCCCAAACTTCAGGGTTTTCTTAGTTGAAAAATGATGCAGCTCATTTGGTGTCAATAAATCTAGCTCCTGAGTGGAAAAAAAACCTTAAATATTTCAGCACTTTGGGGCTGACTCATGCTGAGCTTGAAATTCAGAGGTTTGCAGCAGGAACTCCAGCTATGCTTGAGCTTAATGAAAAAGTACACGGGCAGTATCCTCAGGAGCTAAACTGGCTTCTGCAGCCAGCAGGTTGGATTTTCAGCATTGCCCCAAACTTTATTTTCTCTGCTACAAACCAGGAAGTACTCCCCACCACCTCTCACAAAGAGCCTCAGCAACTTCTGAGGCTTCAAGGCTTCAGTGTTTTCCTTCAGGGGCTCATTGTTCCAGGGCATGAAAGCAGGAGCCTGGACACACTTAAACAGCACCAAAACAAGATCCCTGCCACTGAAGGTGCCTTGTGTCTGGGAGGATTGCATTGCATGTGCTCACTTCTGCATTGGAGTGTGCTGAATACTGCGGAAGGTGATCCGAGACTGGGAAGGTGAGGGGTAGGATCCTGAAGAGCAATGATGAGAAGAGTAAAGAGGTTCTCAAACGGCCCATAGGAGGGAAGGACATGGGGGGAGCCCACCGTGAAGCCCATGGTGATGGGAGTTAAATGGGGAGCTAATTGGCCAGGATGCTGTGGCCAGATCTAAGGACAGTGTTCAAAGGAGGGATCCCATATTTGACTTTGCTTAGCAGTGACAGGACATGGTGTGAGCCAGCCCCTGCCTGAGAGGTTAGCAACAAGACAGCCAGCAATTCCCTCAGGAGAAAGCACACAGCAAAGGGAACACCTGGCTCCAAGGCATTTCCCATCTGTAAGAAGTGTTTTTCCCATGAAATGTGGGAGCATTCTCCACCATAAAACTGACATGATGCTAAGGAGGATGTTCAGCCCTGCCTTAATGGTATCCTGTTGTTCTGCTGGTTAGATGCAGGGGAGAATCATGGCATCAGTTTCCTTGGTTTCTATTTGCCCATAATTTTGCAAGCTGACTTCTCAGATGCAACAGGGAAAAGTAATAGGGATAAGGGCCCAGCAGGTGAATTCCAAGCAGACATAGATTACTTCAAACACATCGAGGTCCCAGGGAGTATTTGGAGCTGTTGCCACTGACCAGGCTTGTGGTAATGAATTTTCTACTCTAGGGATCAGATGTTCCTCTCAGTTATATTAAATTGATTTCTCCTCATGATAAAGCTGAACTTTCTTTCCCTGAGTCAGAAGTTTGGCTGGGGGAGAGACAGAGACAGAGAGAGGGTCTGGTACCTCGGGCCAGACTGGAAAGGAAGCAGTAGGAATCTGGATGGGGCTGATACCTCAGATAATACTGAGATTAAATGGGACAAAGAAACAGTGGCATCAACAACAATAGGATTTGTAAAACTGCATTTTCCCTACATTTCCGCTCATTTATCCCTTTCCTCCTTGAAAGCTGGGGACAGAATAAAATATATAAAAGAGAAAAAAAAAAGTTAGGCCCTTGCAGCAAGAATACAAAAAAAAAAAGAGAGGGAAGGAGAGAAAGGGAGGGCCTGTTGGAGAGCATCTCTTTCCTTTGGGCACTGAAGTGTTCCGACATCAAACCTTGTGTCCTCATTAAGAAGCCCTGTGTCTACCGTTGTGACATCTTTATTCACACACCCCAAGACTTCAAAGACTTCAGGAGATTTCCTTGGTGGATTTAACAAAAAAAATATCAGGAGATGAAACAGAGGAAAAGGCAGCCTGGTGCATTCTTGTTTTAATTAGACCTTGGGTGGAGGAAGGGGGGTGAGGGAGGAACAGCATCACTGAGATGCACGTTAAGGTGCGAATGCAAACACACGGACACACACACACATCCAGACAATCTTGATCATTGGGACTCAACTTCTCTTCTTTCACAAGCTTTTGGAATAGCAAACAGACCCTGAATCTCAGAGTAACGATTTTTTTCCAGCCTCTGAAACAGCTCCACATTCATCTCAGGAATACGGAAGTGCTGCAGGTGAGGTACATGTTTCTGCTTCCTAAACAAAAAGCTCCAAGCGTAACTAATGCAAAATTAAGATCAGGGACAATAAAAAAGGCATTGAGCATACAGGAGAGACGATCCAAGCATTCATTAACGATGAAGTGTGGGTCTAGGGAGAACCATGCCTCTTTTGCTAGTGAGTTGTCTTTTTTCCCCCCTTTTATTAAATATACCATATTCGAGTGAATTTCCAAGCCACTTGTTCGACCTATGAGTCATTGGTGCTACTTGAAATCTGCAGTGTGCCCCTTTTGGCTTGGGTACGTAGGTGTCACCACAGGTTTCTTGGCCCCAGCAGGTTGGCACTAGCTCTTCATGCTCTACTCTGATCACCACCGAAACTGCCACTGATTTCAAAGTGGGAAACTTGGGGGGTAGGGAGTGGCTTGGCAAATATTCTCAACACTTCTGAGAAATTTTGTCTTTTTCGGTTACTGCCTCACCTAGCAAAACTTCTTCCCTTGAACGTCCGTGGGAAAAAAAAAAAACAACAAAAAAAAACACAACAAAAAAAACCAACCCCACAACGAATTGCTCTGGAATTAATTTAGAGCAGTTTAAGATGCATATTTATGAGTCTTTCTTCTCAGTGTCTAACCAGTTCTAGGACCAAGACAGCTTCTTTTAGCAAAAGGAAAATATCAAATAATAATTAAAAATGCAATTAAAGAAAGTAAAAGTGTGCCTCTCTTCAGCTGAGATGGCTCTTGGGCCATCTCTAGTAAGAGACAGGGAAACTCCCAGCTCCTGATTCCTGCCTTTCAAATGTTAGAGCCCAAATTTCACAGGGTGTCTTTAACTGACACCAGCACCGTTTTCAGCCCTCAGGACACAGTGTGCCCCCGGGTGGACAAGAATGCTCTCTTCCCTGCTCTCTTCCTGGCATTTTCCGTGGGTAATCCTTTATGGAATCACCCACAGAAACCTCGACTGGGGGATGTCCCCACAGAGGGCACACGCAGTTCTGGCACGTGAACAAGATGACTGCCATCTGCACAATCTAAGCAGCGTCTCATAAACAGCTCAACACAGCTAAAAACAAAGAGGGAAGAAAATCTCTCCACAGCCCTGCTCCTGTGTCAGGGCCCGATAATCTACTCTCAATTACAGCATCATTAGCTGAGCCCTACACCTGGCCCTACTCGTTTACAGCTATTCCTGGTGACAATGGCACTGATTAGCTGGTACAGCCATGAGCTGGGTTTATCCCTCCAGTATCACCCACCCTCCTACGGTTCACGTTTCACAGGCAGTGCTGGTTTGGAGGGAGGGAGCAAGGTTTGTGCAGAAGCAAGATGAGATTCAGGAGACACCAGCAGCAGGAGAAAGCTGCCCGCCATGTGCAGAACAAATCCACCCAGGGACGGGGTAATAACTCCCCTAGCAGGTCTGAATTCTAGTTAATTACAGAACCAGCTGATGGCTGATAAAAATAAGGCAGATCCACACCTCTGCTCTCACTTGGTAGCCTGTGGCTGCCAGCCAGTGAGAAAAGTGAGTATTGATTTGATTATCTTGTTTGTCCACCTAGACCTGCTAGTTGCATCTGCTCTTCCCAGTTCAAATGAAGTGTTTTCCACTGATTAATTAATTTTTAATTTGTTTTTGCTTCAAGTGCAAGATTTGGTTTCCATTGACAAGTGAGTGCCCATATTCTGAAGCCGCCACAGTTGGCAGTGCTGCTCAGAGCTTAAGTTCTCCCATTTTGCAAAAAAGTACTTTATGTATTGACTGAAACCTCTCCTTTTTTCCCTGCTTGGTTTCTAGAAAAAACCGAAAGTGCATCATTTAACAGCTCATCTGTAGGATGGAGGCTGCCTGGAGTGCTATGGGAGTCCTTTTGTGCCAGGCCCTGGAGCTTCCTCGCTTTTATAGCCAAGGAGGGGGATATCCCCCAGCTGATCCCCCAGCATGTGAGCCCTTGGCTCCTGCCACCATTCCCAGTGACAAACCCACAGCCACAGCCTGGGGGCGGTGAGAGGGGGCAGGCAGGTGAAGCTCCACTCCTCTCCCTTCAGTTGGTGCCACCAACACAATTGCTCCAGCCCAGTTCATTAGCAAGCAGCACTGTGTTCTGCCGTTAAGGCCAGGGAAATACTAAAAGAATGAAATGCCTGGCTATCAGTATTTTGCCTAATGCTCCTAAAACACGGGAACGAGCTCTAAATGCCAGCAATGCCAGGAGATTGGTAGTGAGAGGGAATTTATGGGACAGCAACACCCATGTCTGGCTCGCTCCTGCTGAGGGGAACAGGCTTTGCCGCTGCCAGGAGGCAGCTGTAAAAACCCCAGCCCTCCCTGCACATTAGCAGTGTTTTACAGGGGATTCGCAAAGGAAGGAAATAATGTTTACCTTTCTGGCAATAGAGGGGAAACTGAGGGAGGAGGAGATTTTGGGAATGTCCCAGCGCAGACTAGGATCAAAGGCAGGATAGGAATGCAGCCCAGCAATCCACAGCTCTTCTGGGACCCGTGGCACAGTGAGAGCCATCAGTGAATAATGAGCACTCCCTCAATTTTCCTATTTACCCAGAAATGCGCAAAAATGGACAAGAGTCTGTTTTGACTTGGCACTTTTCCCCCCGTGTCTTCCCTGGGGAAAGGGAGCTGTGGTTTGTATCCTGCCTCCTCAAACAGCAAAGACAGATGTTGCTGTGATGTTGCCTGAAAATCCTGTGCTGCCCAAAACTTTTCATCCCACTGATGAATTAGCTGCTCGGTGGAAAAGAATTGAGCCAGAAAGAGATCTCAGCCGGCCTGGGATATCATCAGCTTAAGATATCATCAGTCAAGCAGGGGTTGCTGGCCAGGTGTATCTCAGGATTATCTCTTTACCAGAGATTTCTAAATTGCCCCAGGACATCCATGCAAATAAGGCAAGCTGGACTAGATGTCTCTTTAGAGAGATGGTGACTCTGCTGATGGGCCAGGATGCTGCTGGGCTCTTGTGTGATGCTGCATTGTGACGTCCCCCACCTTGGTTTGATCCATCCAAGGCTCCCACCAGCTGCAAAGCTTGTGGATGCATTTGTGGGTGCAAGGGATGGGCCAAGGGAATCAGAAAGTTAGAACAGCAGGTGAACAGCAGGGCACAGAAAAAGACAGGAAGATTAATGGCAGGGACACAATCAAAAACAAAAGTTAAAATGGAAATGTTAATCATTTAAAAGAGGGCCTCAGTGGAATTACTTGCTTTATGGCTTAGAATAAAAAATAGAAAGGGGAAAAGAAGGAGGAGAAGACCCACTAAGAATAATTTAGTGCTTTGTGTAATGAGCTGCCTTTCTTTTCGGTAGTTCCCTCTGGTGTCTTATCACTTACCCTGTGATTGACTGAGTCCTCTCTTTGCCTGCTCCTGCTAAATGGTGATTTGCCATCTGGTAGTCATAATTTCTTTTCTTTCATTTTTTCCTCCCTATCCTATATTCTTTTGTAATTAGAAAATAAATTACTTTTTTTTTTTTTTTAAACTGAAAAAGAAACATGTCTAGCATATTACTTACAGATGACAGTTGGTGTGAGCTCAGCAGCGAGGCAGAGGGGAGGGACTTGACTCCTGTCTCATTTGGACAGATCCCAGCTGACATGCCAATGGATGTGTCAGCTTTTCTGCTGAGAGCACTGGGTGCTGTGAGAAGGGCTGGATGAGCAGTGGCCAACGACTTCAGTGAGATGAGAAAGCTCCTGTCTGAGGAAGCATGGGAAAGATGAAGGCTCTGATGGGCTGGTGCAGCACGATAGCCTGAGCCTGCTGCTCCATGCAGCTCTGCACAGGACCCCTGTCAGACCTGAGCTTTGCACTCTGTTGCCACCAGCCATGGAGAGAGCCTTAAGTTTATGCCAGATGCTGAGCAGCCTGTCTGAAATTAGGCTGCAGGATCTTCCCCTCAGGGCCAGCAGACAAACACTGCAAATGCCTAATTGCAACCCCATTTCTCTTCAGCTTGTTGTCAGGCTCTTCTCTGCAGCCTGTGTGCTCACCCTGACTGCCACACTCCCATTATATCTTTGTACAGCAGCAGCTCTCTCTGCTCTCATTTCGGTTGCCTCCTTAAGGTGCTCCAGTAATTCAAGTGATAAATAATAACAATAATAACACAGAAGTCAGTTGAATTGAGCTTGATTGCTCCGTGGCTGAGTTTGGGCTTGATTGACTGAAAGCAGCACACATCCCCCCAGTTGTTATCCTGAGAGCCTCATTTTCTCAGTGCAATGTTGCTTCTTGTAGCCCCCAACCCATCGGGCCTTGAGGCCTCTGCCAACATGCAACCCCATCATTTCCAGAAAGACCCCACTCCAAGGCACTATTTGAATTTACATTTTTGGCACATGATATAATGAGGCAGGAAAATGACAGGGAAAACATCCCATTTCTGTACAGTGCCAAGAGAGATGTGTTTTCTCTTGTTTTCTAGGCAAGCTCAATGTTTCCTGGGAGGGAAGGCATGGGTTTGATGTGGCTTCAAAAGGTAGTTTTTTCCTGGTTAAACTGGATGCATCCACACATTCCTGAGTATTACACCATGTGCCTGATGGGTTATGTATTTATGTGAATTAACTTGGAGGGAAAGAAACACAGCCACTAAAGCAGAAAAAGATGTAGTGGACTTGTGCCCAACTGTTGGATATCAGCCTTTGCCACAACATTATTCCTGCAGGAGCCATGAGTGGTCACTTGTTGAGCTGCCTGGTCTCCCTCCATCCAAAACTGGAGGCAAAGGGCAGTTCCCCAGGGACAGCCTTGCTTTTTAGGGACAGCCTCGTTTTTTTTCCTTCCCCTTTTACACTAACTACGCTCTGCTCTGGTGCTTGCATCTGTCCCTGGTGTGGGTCTGTGCTGTTTTCAAGGAAGATGCTGGTATCAGAAGTGGGTGGGGCATTTGGTAACACCTTTGGTTGAGCCCAAGAAAGACAAGGAAGAAATTATCTGTGTGAAATGGAGGGTGTGTTTTTATTGGCTTAATATGGATGAAGGAAGAAAGAGGAGGGAAAGAAAACAACTCATTTTCACTCATTCTCTAAGCAGCAGCCACTGTACTGCTATAGCCAGGAGCATCTGAAAGACAGAAGGAATTTGAGTAACAAGAAAATGCTGTTGTACAGACCTAATTGTAGTGATTGCACCTGTTAGAGAAAACAATAAGCAGTAAAATGAATAAACCTTCCTGGGACTCATTTTATCAATGAAGCGTGACCATGTGAAGACTCCGCAGAGAAAATCTACAAGGAAGGCCTAGTCTACTCAGACCTCCTCCTCTCTGATCTCCCACCCTGTAATCAGATGAACGAGGTAACCAGAGTAAGCCTTGTGTTCTCTGCTGGCTGCTTGTGGCTGTGTGCAGATGTATCCCCTGTCAATGGGGTACCTTCTCTGTTTCAGTAACATCTTCCCACTCAGGGCTTTTACAGACCTGTGGCTGCAATCTTCTGACGCTTAGGACAGAATTGTGCACAGGTCCTCCAAACCCTGCAAAATGTGACACTTATCCTAAGGGTGGTGGGGAAGTCTGGTGATTCTCCTCAGAGTCAGTAGATGGGTCAGGGATGCTGTTAAAAAACAGTTCCATCTGTGGTGATAACAAGCTCTTGGGTACAATCCCAGAGTCACTAGGAGTGGTGTGGAAAGGACTGTGTTTTACATGTTTCAAATGTGTTAACAAATCACTCTTTATGCAACGTGGTGAAAAATTGCTCCTTCCCCACTGCCTTCCCACCTTTTTGGTCCCACAGGCCCCATCACATCCCTCCCTCAGGATCCACAAGACCCTGCTTGGTGTCTCCTCCTGCTGAAGCAGTGCCCTGCTCCTGGCTGTCTCTGCCCCCTCTCCCCTGTACCTTTCCGAGCTCCCAATTACAGCTGCTCTGCACTGCAGAGGCACGTCTAACACTGAGCCTTGCATGCTTCTGTGGTTAAAGCAGACAAAGAGGATTAGCCTTTTAAAAGAGTTAATGCCGGGTTTTTGCATCCAAAGATCTCAGAGCAGGGGAAGTGTCATTAGCAGTGTCTTGTGGATGGCAAAATTGAAGCATGAGGAGATGAAATGAATTTGCTTATTGGATGATTATTCCCTTGCCCCATTTGCCTCACATCTCACAGCCCACGTCCTGGGCCAAAGCCCTATTATGTGACATACAGCCCAGACAGAGGCAAAGCCAAAGAAACAAGGAATCCTGTGATACTAAATCTCATTTCTTTTCTTTTTCCAAGAACGCTGGCATGTACAAAAGGACAAAGAAACATTCCAATCTTTGTAAAATGTCTGAGTGACAGCCCTGGTGTCTGCAGTCCTTTGGGCACTTTCTGAATGTGCTGAACAATGACGCCTCCAAAATATTGACCCAACAGCATGCCTCGGCCCTGGCTCGGGGGGAAAGAGATGAATACTCTCTTTGATAACTGTCACCATTGAAAATCGGCCTCTCTTATTGTCACCTGGAACAAGAGAGCTTGTAAGAGTCACTTGGTGATGCAAGCTTTGAGTTACCAGCTTCTGGGAGCTGCCTTCAAATCACTGCTGTGGATAATGGTTTTTTCCACTTCTCAACCAAGTCTGCCCTAGTAGGTAAAGGTGTCCATAACTAATTAGTAATAGCTTAGGCCAGATCTAAAGGAAACTGGGCAAATAATTCATGATGAATAATTTATTGGATGAATTTTGCCTCTTCTTCTATTTGTGAATTTTCTATGCTTGCAGTGTTGATTTCTCCAGCTAATTGGTTGTTTGAAATTGTTTGCTGATGCAAATACTTCTTGGTCTGCTCTAGTCTCTAGGAGAAGTTCATTAAGAGTATCCCCAAACCAAAAGGAATTGACTAATTTTAATTGGTCACAGAGGCCACATGCCATAAATGCATATTGTGGCATGAATATATATTTTTTCAATTCACTGTCTGAAAGTATTCTTTCAGACTGTTTCCATTCAAATAGGCTGTTTTTGTGAGCATCCTTTCTAATCAATATGCCTGCTGGTTATTCCTGCTGAAGAAACTCAAACAGGTTCCAGAAAATGATCCAAAGATATTAAAAAAAAAAAAAAAAAGAACCTGGAAAGGATTTTTGAACAGAACTGGATGTGAAGTTACTTATCTGTGTGTAGGAATGGCTTGTTTTTGTGTTCCTGCATAAGCACAGATATTGTTCTTTTATTCAAATTAGTTTAAAAGGGACTTGCATTTGCTTATAGTAAAAAGATAAACAGACACCCCAAATTAAAAACATTTAACTAAACTCTGCCTCTCTTCTAGGTGACGCTGTATGATTATCCCTGCTTTTGGCCCAGGCACCATCAGCGTGTGCTCCAAGACATGTACCAGCCACCACAGGGTTGTGTTGTTGTCCCAGGACTTCAGAAGGGCTACCTTAAAGAAAAGCTGAACCCATGGCCTCTTCCACTAGCACGAAACTCTAAACCCCCATCTTGTATCACAACATCTATAACATACAGCGAGCAGCAAAGAGGTTCAGACATGGAGCAGGGAGGGTGAGAAGAAGCCACCCAACCTGATAATGAAAAGCAAGCACTTGGCCTTGGTGTGGAGCATCTCAAATAAGTAGTTTAATTGGCAAGCTCTAGTGCTGGAGGGAGGGAAATCTAAGCTAAATTAAAAGATTAAAAAGATATTTTTTCATCAAGTGGTAAAATGGAAGAAGTGGACAAGTCTGCTCAGGAGAAAATGAGCAGAAAGGAACTGTGAATGTTGTGAAAATATATCCATTAGACCTGCCTTATCGAAACGTGCTTTTGCCAAGCATCCAGCCCTGCATCTCCATGGCAACATGGCCTCATCAACAGAGAAGAAAGTGTTTTTGTCAGGATGGGCCCAAACACGTAAAAGCCATTTCAATTTGGGGGCAACACGATCTTCTTCAATCAATACTGCACACATAGTAATGGCTCCTGCCACTTTTTTCATAAATCTCCACTTTCTCCTTTCATTTCCTGTGGTTTGACATCACTGTGAACTGGAACTAGGTTTAAATTTCCTACAGTTTTCAGCCCACTCTGCCCTCATCTGCAACACACGAAGCCTCATGCAGCAGCTTCCCCCTTTGTGACACACTCAATACACAGTGTGCTCACAGGTGGGATTAGCCTGGCCTGAAATACGAGACAGGCTTTGAGGAATGTCCCAGTGGCAGCATCCATGGATGTAACAGCTGGAATTCTGGTCATGGCTGAGATGAGGGGCCTGACAGAGGATGGGGACTCTCTCTCTAGCACTTAGCTCTAACAGGATGCAAAATAGGATGCATCTTGTCTCTTCAGGAAAGTGTGGTTCCCCTTCTGGGCATGGTTGATAGGTCTTCTCTCCATACCCTATGAGTAAAAATGAGGTTTCTTCTCCATTTTTTCCCTTCATTTCCAGTTTGAGATCTCATTCTGCTTGACTGCCAGTTGAAAGCATTGGTTTTCCAAACAATCAGCTCAGCAGTAAACCACAGAAACCACCACGTGGCCAAAGGGATTTCCGTGTGCATGCAGGAGCCTGCAAGGATGTGTGCTGGGAAGGGAGAGATGGAATATGTAGGAGATGTAAATGCCTACCTCTATTTTTCATTTAAATTAGTGGGTCTTAAGCATGTGATCCAACATATTGCAGCAGGCTGCTAAATGCTTTACTGTGGAATTTACTAAAGAAATGTAAAATATCATTTTTCATAATAACTGCAATCTAGCTAGACTTAAAGCAATGCCCTTTTTGTTATTTTATATTCTATTTTGCCATTTGTAGAGGGATTTCTGAACGTATCTCCAATTGAGAGAACATATTTAAACCCCATTGAGAACTGCGATTTGGCGAAAACAGAGCAAAGAGAATTTCACATTTGTGTATTTTAGCCAGTGCAGACAGAGGGAAGCTCTCTCTCTCCAGACAGATATGGTTGCTTCTGAATGTTACATGAGGGTCAGTGAATTGGATCCTACCTGTTCCCTGGAGGCCTTCAGGTTTTGAAGAGGGGCCATTTGGTGATTGACATGTTTGATTCCCAGATGAATTTCCCAGCCTTGTAAGCACACTCTGCATGTTGGTGTGGCACCCTTCAGTGCTGTGGCCAGAGACTGGAGGAAAAGAACACAGGGAGGTGTGTTTAAGTTACATTATTGCTATTAAATGAACGTTATTAATTTAAGTTACATATATGCTATTACATGAATGACTTGAATTAAGAAAGAGGCTGTCATTGCTAAACCACACACTGTTTACAAATGGGTTTGTAAACTCTGTGCTTGAATCATTCCCAAGTGAGGCAGGAGATTTCTCTATACAGGGTCTGTCATCAGTGCAGCTCTACCCAACCTGTGCCAGTGTCCACCACAGCAAGGCCTCAAATGTACCTGGCACAGGGAGTAGAAACCCCTCTGGAGTGAGTGATGACACCTCAGTGCAGGCAATGATACTCAGGATGGGCTGCAAATAAGGATCTGTGTATTCTCTCTTTGTCTGGCCGTCTGTCTGTCTAACCACTCATGGGCTGAATGGTGGTGTCACCTGGAAGCTGTCAGTGCCTGGCAAGTTGTGTCCTGAGCAAGGAGACACTTAGAAAACACAAACCTGAATCGCTGTTTCGGTTCCTTCATTCCTGAGTAGAAATTTTCCTGGTCATTTGATAATCTGGATGACTTTCCTCACTGGTGAATGCAGTAATTGGTAAGAGAATTGGGAAGGATTTGGGCAAAGACAGTTTTTATGAGCATCTGGTGTTAACATGGGCTCATCCTTTCCAACCACTGACAGAACAGTCCAGAAAATGGTTCGTGGGCTGGAAATCATGAGCTGATCATATTTTGACAGTGGTTTTTCAGAATTTTTCCAGACTGATTTTTGGTGAAAGTGAGTCTCCTACCACCCTTCTAAAATAAAATTCATCTATTGGAAATGAGTTTCAAATGCCACCCGAAGGTAACACCAAGGAAAAAAAGGGACCATTTTCCTCTTGGCTTCTCTTGGAACAGAAAAGATGAAGGTGGTGGCAGCCTTCAGCAAGAGAGCATTTCTTTTCTCACACCTTGTTTTCTGCTCTTTCTTCTTCCAGAGCAACACCTTTTATGTATTTGGTGTCCTGGGGGTCGAAGAGGGACTTCCTCTTACAAAAGCCATATTAGGGTAGCAAAATGAAGACAAAAACCCATTTAACTCCTTTCCCCATTCTAGTGACTTGTCTCATTCAGCCCTGCTTTTGAATTCTTTTGAAATTGGAGAGTTCAAGTGAGACCAGGAGCTGTCACTTTACGACAGTCCAATTTCAGTCCATCAACTAAATAAATCTCTTGAGAGGTGATTTATGCTGGGTCCCCTCCCAGTTCTTCTTCATCTGCTCTGGGCAGGCGTAGCTCTTTTCCACTGAGGTTTGGGGTAGGCTTTGGGCTATCAAAATCTGAATCTGTTGAATCCTGCAATCAAAAATGTCACTGCAGCACAGTATGGGGAGGAGGAATTAGGGTTAATGTTTGGGTAGAAGCTGACTCAAAAGCAGCACACCACAGAGTTTACTCTGTTCAGGCCAAATCCAGGACTTGTGCAGGATGCAGCAGATTGAGTTCAGTCTCTTTGTGTTTGAACCGATCACTTCCAGTCCCTCAACACAGATGGGCTTCACAGGGCTGGTGGAAAATACATCCTAAAAGCACTGGATCTCGAGATAGGTTTTTTTCCTGCCTGCAATCAAGTCCAGAGATATTAATTAGATGCTGTGCATATGCTTGGTTCATTGAGACAAAAGTTAAGGCAGCCTTTTCTCAGCAGTGAAAGCCATCCCACTGGAATACTGATTAAAAGGAAGCAAGGTTGATAGGAATAGATGAAGAGGGGGTGAGTGTATGAGGTGGACCAGTGAGCTGGGAGCCAAGATGGCAGGGTTTATTTCTGCTATAATTCTTTCTGCAGCCTGCAGAAAATTTGCGAACCTGTCAGTGCCTCCATCTCCAAAATGAGAACCACTCCAAAGTTGTGGTGGTGTTGCCATATTTTTTTTTTCTTTAGTGAGAATTAATTACTGTCTAAAAAGCACTTTGGGATCCCAGAACGAAAGGAGCAAAACAAATGCAAAGCATTCTATTGTTTTAATATCTCTCCTATAGACCAGGATGGAGGCACCTTGCCACTCACACAATTACCTTCCTGCAGCTGCAGCCTCTTAGGCAGTTAATATATGCTACATCTCTACATCTAGGTATGGAGAAAGACCCAGACCCTCCCACCCATCATTTACTCCCCCTCTCCTCATCCTTCCCCTCCCTTGCTCCCCGTCGCATTAAAAGAAGAGATGGCATTAAAGTAACTTTATCTCTTTGGTGCACACATATACAAACTCAATGGCTGGCAGTGTTATGAGGCTTATTGCTGAGTGTGTAATGACTGCTGCTTTCTTGGATGAATGAATTCAGTGGGTGACAGGTATGTAATTCATGGCTTTGTAAAAAGCTTTGAGAGGAAGTGTATGAAATGTACTATATAAATGTCAATACACTGCACACTTTAAAGCCTGTGGGTTGAGTCACAGGGAGGGTAGATTTAAGGGGGAGATCATAAATAGCAGAAGAACAGCTGGTTTTCCTGGGTAATGATGACTGAAGATCTGACTGGTGACTGCTTAAACATACCTGCTCGGTGGAGGCTCTTGCACAGACCTCTCCTGCACAGTCTCCAAGCACCTCACACTCTGCACTGCATTCATTCTCCAAACAGGGAAGGATGTTATCTCAACACGTGGAGTTTGGGTGTCTCTGTGGGGAGGAAAACAGTACTGGCAGAGAGGGGACCTCTGACCCACCCCAGCCCCTCCAAACCCTAATTATTGTGCCTTCAGGCAATAAGTGGTGCTGCTGCCTGAGCTGAGCACAAGTGGGAGCTTTGGTGGGATCCTATGCCCACACCAAACCCTCTCTGAACTCCCAGCACTGGCAGTGTCCTGTGCCTCTCCTTACACAGAGAGGAAGAGCCTGGTCCTCAAAGGATGGGGACACTGCCCCATCTGCTTCAGAGACAGCAAATATTGACCAGCCTCTGTGCAAGGGAGCTCTACTTATTTATCCTAAACCAGTACATCCACCCCGGAAAATAAGGGCTGACAAGGAAGCCTTCACTGAGTTCAGAAGAACGCCTGTGGGTGCCAAGGCCTGATAAGAGGTTCATATTTTTGTGGCCATGAAGTTCCTGCAGCAGCCAGCTCTGCCATTACTTGTTTCCCTGCAGTATTTTTGTTATATATATGGAGTAATGCCTGAGGGAGCTACGTAAAAGAGCCCTTGGGGCTCTTGATTCTCTTGTCTGACTTGGGAAACTTCAGCTTCAGTATTTATCCCCAATTAATGTCTTTGCATGGCTGATAATTGTAAAGTGTTTTCTTGGCTGAACAAGCACTGTTTTGTCCAGAAATAGGGTAGAGATACATAAGGAAGTTACCAGCATAGGCAACAAGTTACCATACATCAGCAGATGATGCAAAAATATGAAGTATTTCAAGTTAGCTTGCTGCTTCTTTTACCTCCCTCCCTGCAGATTATACTGCCTAATTACACTGCCACATGAGAGAGAGATTGCACATCCCTTTCTTCAAACATCGTGTGAGAAAAGACACTGAAAACCTCCAGTTTTTCTCATTAAGGTGTGTAAATCCACTTGGGCCTAATCTGGAGAGAGGATTCCTCATCACGCTGGTTTAACTCACCTCCACCCTCGGGTTGCACCTTTGTAGAGAGCTCAGCACAGCGAGTGCCAGCACAGCCCAGGGTGCCTGGGGGCTCCTGCAAGGCATCCTGCTGTAGTATTAACCCTGCTCTGGCTTCTGCTCTGTGTCATGCTCTGCTGTAACCTGAGGGAGGGCCTGCAATTAAACCTGGAGAAATAGTGCCCTGCCTTTCAGGAACAGCTCCACAAGCAGCAAAGGGAGCTGATGGAGAGGATTTATTTAGTTTCCCGAGGAGCTGGATATGTTAAATGTTATGACTTTTTAAGGCTCGCTGCAACAGAGGCCATAAACAATGTGTAGTCGTAGAAACGAACGAAACAAAAGTCTCTAAATCCCAGCAACATGAGTGAGAGCTCAGGACTGTGTCTTGGCAAGCACATATGTTCTTTCCAGGGCAAAAGGTGTGAAACACAGCTGCCAAAACCTCTGCTCCTCCTGCAGGACAGCAGCTGCTTCAGGCACCAGGGTGTGCCATGGATGTGGACTCCTGTACAGGTGAGCACCTGCCGACCTTGCATGTCAGAGTTGTCTGCCCCAGAGGGGACTGAGGCACAGGAACTCTGTCACTGACTTTTGTGGGAGCATTTAGGCCTCTGAGTCTTGCATCTTGAGCGTTGGACTTGGGAGACCAAACTAAAATCACATATGATTTTGACTTTGTTTGCACAGTACTCATCTATAAGGTGGAGGTGTCTACCAGCTTCACCTTTCCTGACACCTCCAGTGTGCAGGTGAGATACCATTGCCTTGGGGAGAACCCAGCCCAAAGGTTTTTTTTTCTGCATAGTTGCTTTGTGGCCTAGTGACTTATTTATTGCTCTCTGCATCCTGCACTTAATACCAGTTATAAATTTCCTCATGGACTTTTTCCTACAGTGATCCTCACCTTAGTGCCTCTCAGTGATTAAATTATCTTCCTACATTTGCTCAGGTTCATAGCAGAGCTGCAGGAAGAGGTCCTAACGTGGGATCCATCCATGGAAAGGCTGAGCAACACTTTCTTCTCCCTTACTTAGAGATGCTGAGTAACACAGGGAATCAGAGGCATTGCATTTTCTGCTTTCTCTGTACTCAGCATCTTTCTTGGCAATGAATGAATATATAATTTTGGAGGTAAAAGAGTGCAATCTTGTTTCACGAATCTTTATTCTCTGCTATTCTTTATAAATCTTTCTTCTTCCCCACTTTCACTTCCTTTTTCTTCCTTTTTTTTTTTCAAGATGGCTTTCTTTGTTTTCCTCCTGTCTTTCCCCCTGCCACACACCTTTTTTGTCTTTATCTTTCTTTTCTTCTGCTGCCCTCCCAGCTTTTCATTACTGTCATCTTTTTTCCCAGCCACTGAACCCTTGATGTTGTTCTAATTGACAGACGGGGTTTAAAAGCACATTCGAAAGCGCCTGTCTTTTTAAATAGACTCCTGTCTCATCAAAAGATGTACAGCAACATTCCATTAGAGCACATCATTTGAAAATAGATTGGGCTTTTAGCAACTGCACTCATATTTTTATAGTTAGGCTGTTCAGCTGGGATTGTCCCTCCCCTTTGCTAGCCCCCACCATCTCCTCTTATGGGGAGGGAAAGGGGAAAAGATACATTAAAGAGAGATTAATGAATGTTTTGTTTTGTTTGGGTTTTCTCCTCTGTGTGACTCTTGGGTGCTTGTTCTGCATGTTTGTTTCTCAGGGCCACGGCACTGCAAGTTTTGGAATGAAAAGAGGGATGGAAAACGCACAGGTGCTGACGTAAATGGAGACACAGCTAAAGAGCAGCAGGAAATGGGCTCTTGTTGCACTGCAGTGTCTGGTATTCCATCAATGGGGATTCAGCCATGCCTTTCTCAACCAGCTTGTGCACAGGGAATTCAGAACCTGCTCTGCAGCAAGGCAGACAAGGAAGTGGTCACTGAGAGATAGCTCTGCCTCACAGCCCTGTCCATGGGAGTTTCTAAACAAGATCTCTTGGATATCAAAAACATGGTGGCTGCCAGAGCTGAAGAGGCTCTGTGGGGACAGCAGGCTTCTGGAAAAAATCTGGTGCTGGGAAGCCCTGAACCCATGTTGACCTTTGTCAGCTGAAAGCCAAGTTGGCCACAACTGCTGTGGCCTTTGAGTTGTGTGGGGATGGGAAGGGACGATCAGAACCACCAGTGAGGCCAGGCTTTGGCCTTGTGACACGTGTCATGTTCAGTGTCCCTGTCCCTATGCAGCCACTTCAGCACCTGCGATCCTGAGCTGCGTGTGGCAGGAAGTAGAAGGGCTTTAGGTGTCCTAGCAGAAGGGAGTGAAATGTCTGAAGGAACTGGGAGTCAGGGAAGGTGGAGAAACCCTGGGTTTCTCCTGGTGGGACAGAGAACTGAGCCAAGTCTACGCTACCCTCCCATTTTCTTCTGGGCAGCTGTGGACATCTGCTACAATGTGCAGTTTTCCTTATTGCTGGGAGTGATGGTTCTGCTCAGTTTTTACATTTAGAACATCAAAGAAGATGAAGATGGAAAGGGTCTTGCAAAGGTCTATTAGATTATTGTGTCGGTTTGGGTTTGAACCTGGGTGGAAACACCAATTAAGTGCAGTGGGTTTGCCAATGCACCCATAAATGTAGTGGTCTAATGCTGGCCAAAACACCAGTGCACCCACTTTTTCCAGGCTTTCTTCATTTTTAAAATGTGAATCTCACAGAGGCGTGCTCAGCTTTCTTAAGTGGTTTAACAAGGTGTCAATATTCAAAACTAGCCTGCTGATTGGTTTTGTCAGGTCCAAAGGAAGCTGCCAAGGTCCTCACAGGGAGCCACTTCTGCAGCTCATGGATTTATTCCTTAACTAAAAACTAAACTACGTTAAGCAACGACAATTATGTAGTTCCTTCCGTTACCCCTACAACCCCTCTGAATATTGTGTAATGAAAATTATTGTGTTCCTGAAATTGCTGAAGTTTAATTACCATCTACTTGGTAATCATATTGAGATGCACTAATATACTTCACAAGGTCATCATTTATGAACTACAGTTCCTTGCTCTTTAACATCAGGGCTACTTCTGTCACCACCAGCACAACACAGCAATTGCTGATTCCTGAGCCTGAAGGCCCCTATTGTTTTACATTCAGAAGAAAACTGGTCCAGACTCGCAAGCTGGATCCAATTTTAACTTCAAATCTGCTAGAAGTACCTAGACCTGGGCATCTAGTATGTGCCAAGAACCAGAGATCCCCTTTCTGGAGTCCAGAGGCAGGAGCATTCAGAGGGAGTGGCATCCAACTCTGCACCATGTACAGCAACTCTTTGCTCCCAGTTATTGGCATTTTCCACTACATACTTCATCCTCTTAAAACCCTGCTGAGGGAAAGAGGAATGGCCAGTTCTGACTTGCAAGGGAGATGGGTGTGCAGGATATTTATTTACTGATTTTTCCAAGTCCCGAAGATCTGCCTTCATATCCACTGTCCCTTCAGTCACAAGACTGTCTGTTCACAGCTCCTCAGTGTTTCAGCCAGATGTGTCAGTGGAAAACATCATTTACCTTGGGGGCTAAGCTTTCCTTCCCAAGCATAGATAGTCAAAATCTATTGCTGTTCTAAGCCCAGCATTGATCAATACCTGGGATTTAATGATCCCCTATCTCCACAGCCCTGCCCAAGTTATTTACTCTTGCTATGCCACTATTAAGTCTGCCAGGTACAAAAGCAGTAGGTACAATTTTCAGTCCCCACAAAGCAGGAGCTCAATGCTTCCCTTTTGCTTTCACTGTCCCTGTTTCATGTGTAGTAATGATAATCTCTGTGGCTTTGTTGGATCCTCACAACAAACAGCTTCTCAGATTGATTAAAACCTCTACACTTGGCTCTCGCTGTGCATTGATTTTAGATGCTGCTTGTTGTTTTGTGTACAGCACATCATAGAAATCAGAGGTGGGAAAGACCTATTAGGTATCAACTTAAATGTCTGAGTCTCCCCAGCCCCCCTCAGACATCTGTGATCTAGCAGGAGATTATTCATTGCAATGTATTTGTGGCAACTTTTCCCAATCCCTTTGCAAATGGCCCAGGACCTCTCCTTCCCACACAGGACC
This sequence comes from Nicator chloris, assembly GCA_013400495.1. NCBI lineage: Eukaryota > Metazoa > Chordata > Aves > Passeriformes > Pycnonotidae > Nicator > Nicator chloris. The sequence continues at coordinate 379,524 of WAAE01002751.1, forward strand.
CAGCGTTCCCTAGCTGCAGTGCTGGCTGAGCAGGGAAGCTGCTTCCTGGCCTGTTGCTCCTCTGTACTCAGTACAGAATGTCTCTCTGGAGCCTTCTAAATACAAATGCATCCTTGGGGCTCTCTTGTCTCCAAGGAAGACACAGGCTTTGAAGCTAATGGGTGTTTCTGTTACCTGCAAGCAGGATGCTTAGGTTCATACAAAGAACATCCCCGCCCTCCCTATCCTTTCACACCAGCCTTTTGAGAACCAGTTTTCCTGCACAGGTGAATAAGTTGGTTCAGAGGATTTATCCTTTGTTGAAGATGGGAGCTGTTGCAATCGATCCACCCTCCAAGTTTTGATTTCTCCAGAGCAATTCCTCTCTGATGCTGTCTGATTGCCAGTATTTCCATTATCCGAATACTTGGTCAAGAGTTGGACTCAACGACCCTGGAGGCCTTTTCCAACCTTAATGATTCTATACTTGGGAGCCTGAAAACTTTTAAGCCGCTGGCTTAAAGGCTGTTCTACTTTCTGCCTTCCAACATGACTCTCAGCCCCTTCAGTAGGATGGACCTCTCAGAGGAGCTGTGGAGGGCAGCAGGATGGGCAGTGCTTCTGTGCTGACCACTTCTTATCACACACACACAGATCAGAGACCTCCTGCAGCCCATTGATTTACAGGGGTAAACTTTCCAGCACTGTGCAATAGAAACCACCCTGCAGAAGTGAATAACTCTCTGCTTGTTTAGCTCCCCAAGGCAGCTCATGGGAGAGTCAGTGCTGTGCAGAAGAGAGGACTGCACTGCATGGCTGAGAGCAGATGCAGGTGAGGCATCCAGTTGTTGGCTGCACAATAAATCCCATCCTTTGACTAAAAAGCAGGAAGAAGGGATAAGGCAGCTGGCAGGCAACTTTTACACCTCCCTATTCCCAAAAGTGTTCAGCAGCTCTTGGCTTGGACAAGAATATTTTCCATTTCTATTGCCAGTAAAGTGCAGAACAATGGAGAAGCATCCCTTTTTTTTCTGTGTCTCTTCTGAAAAAATAAAGAGCTTCTGTGGACACATTAAATGGGCTGGATGCAGCCAGCACAAATTCCACCCAAGAGCCCATTATCTCATGTTTCCCAGTGTTTGGCTCTAAACCTGCAGAGGCACCCAGCCAAGAGAAAACAGGCCCTGGGTGTGTTCACATCAGGAGGGACACTGTAGGTATGTAGGATGTAGGTATCTCCTACAGTGAGACCTACATCCCTGATTGTCCACCCTGGGGACCTACAGAAGAAACTCTGGCTCCTGCACAGCCTGTGGCCCTGGTTTCCTTCTAAAGAACAGTGTGGTGCAGGGATGAGGGAAGCACAGGATGGCTCTGGATGGGCATTCAGGAGGTGTCTGAGGTCTGCCCTGGACATCAGGCCCCTGAAGAGCACTGCAGAACCACAGGGACTGGGATGGACATGAGACAGAAAGGGAAAATAAATTCAGTGGTGTAACCAATCTGCAGGAGGAGCACCAATTCCCTAGAGAAGCAAGGGGCTGCGGTTGGAGGGATAGCAGGAAAGCAGTTTCCCAAGGCTATTTGTTCATCTTATTTCCAGGCTAATACCCAGACCTTCATACTTGCTGTGATTGCTGCCTTTCTGAAGTCAGCTCTATTAACATCAGTGCTTGTCTGTATTGAAATAGAAAAGGCAGAGAGCACGGGGAGGGAATGGTCACATTTATTTGTGGACACACCCTGCTTCCCCATCACTCACTGCCCTTCCTTTTGCAACCCTTCCCTCTCAAATCCTGCCACCAAGCTGCTCAAAGCCCTAGGCACCAGCACCAGTCCATCCACATGAAAACTATATAGGCCCCCACAAAGGTGAGAGACCTGAACGAACAGAAAATGAACGGGCACCATTCTCCCCTTTACCAGGACCAACTGCCAAACCCCCTTCAGCCTTTGAAAGCCTCTTTGGAGGCTTTGAGAAGGGAGTTTTCAGTGCATTGGAGGAGGGGCCAGTAATGCTCCCCTCCTTCAGCTCCCCTGTGCTGATGAGCTGCACATAAAACCAACGTGAACCGAGGAAAAGTGAGGGTTTAGCAGGAGACTTCAGAATTGTTCCCAGCCATTTGTTCTGGTGTGCTAACGTGAGAGCAAAACTTTTATCTCCCTGTGCATGGGTTTACGTGTGTGCTGTAAAACCGCTGTGTTATCACTTGAAAAGTTTGAAGAAGCTTGGTGAAACTTCCTCAAGCCTTTCTTTCAGGCCGTGTCGACACGGCTTAACCAGAAATTGGAAACTCTTGGCTGGTAACTTGTTTACTGATGATAGTTTCCACAAATAACTGTGTATTTTACAAGTTTTCTTATCATTTCAGAAACACCCTGTTCCCCAATAAGTATTTCAACCTCTAGCTACAGAAAGGGCTGATATTATCCTCAGCACAATGTAGGGCAGTGAAATCACTTGTGAGGAGAGAGGATTAAGCCAACCAGAGTATGCAAGGTGGAAATGAGAGAGACTTTGGGGGAAAATCAGCCATTGACAAAATTGGTTGGGTATTTCTGGTAGGTAGTAGGAGCTGGGAGTAATTTTTGTTCACCGTTCTTTTTTCTCATTAGCAACAGTCTACACCCACATGAGGAAAATCAATAAATTAGACTGCTTCTGGGAGGCAGCAGACTTGGTATCTCTGCCAGTCACTGGCTGGCTGTGTGACCCGAGGCACTCAGCCATAACAAATTTCTCTTCTGCTTTCCTATAAGAAAGGAGGCAGAGGCAGGCTATAAAGCATGCTGGAAACTGCAGATGAAAAACAATAGCAGATCAGAGCTGGACTTGGTCTCTCTGATAATACATCAAGAATGATTATAGTTACTTCAAAATGTTTTCCACTGGTTCACAGACAGTCTTAATTTTTGTTTGCCTCTCTTTTTGGCATTTGTCCAAACTAACTTTCTTTTAGATAGTGATGTTTCCATTCAAGTATTTTTCTAGCTTTGTGTTTTCTTAAGCAGCCTCTAAAAAACCAAACCAAAACAAAACAAAGCAAAACAAACAAACAACACCCCTCAAAACAACCAAAAACCCCCAAAATAAAACCACATAGCCTACCTGGCTAATTGGGAGAGTTGAAAAGTTTAGATTGCCTCCACAGATGTCGTATCGTAGCTATTGACAGCAGTAAGGTTATCATCTTTACTGGGAGCCCCTGCTGTTACTGCTGTCCTGTTTCTATCAAAGTTTCCTTGGATGATTTTAGGCTCCTTTTCTGGCACCCAGATCTTCAATGGCTCTGCTGTCCTTTCCCCCCCATCCTTGTCCTCTGTTTTACAGTCTCAGGTCAAGGCACTAAGGCACTCTCAACCCCAAAATTTGCTATATTATCAGCTGAGCTACAAGGTATTCTCACCAAAGGTTTGCACACTGAGCCTTCTCTGAGATTTTTTCCCCATGTGTGTGGAATTGCATCAGACCATAACCTCCTGTCAGAATGTGAGATTTATCCTCCAATAGGGTGAGGGATGAGAGCCTGGGTTTAGGTTTGCACCAAAATCCACACACAGGGCTCAGTTTTCTCTGTGCCATCAGTGGTTATCACCCTATGGTGGGCAGCAGGTGTGTGCTGGTGTGGTGAGGCCCCTTCCTAGGACAGAAGAGAATTAATAAACCTTAATGTCTCTGAGAACTTCAGGTGGGCCACTGCATAGGTAAAGTGAGAAGCCCTGTCCCAACAGATAGTGCAGACACTCCAAGTAAGACAAAATGAAGGTCTGTGTTTGATCTTCAGTAATAAGTACAGAAAAGGACTTTGCCCCTTGCTGGACCTTTGCTACTTTAATGAAATTCATTTCATTACAGTTTAAATATGAAGACCTACTGGAAGATCAAATTTTGCATATAATACCCTAGACTGACAGCAATGTGTTTGCCATATAGTTAAACCAAAAGATTAAAGAAAAGCTCCAATTTTCAGGTAATTATACAAGCATAAAAATAACAATTTAGTGGGTTTGGACAGGATATTTTTTCCTTTTCATTCACTTGGCTCTAAAGAAACCTCGTCTTAAGAAATTAAATTTGACAGGCGATTAGTCCATCATGTGGTGCAATCACTTCTGGTATTTGAAAGAAAAATTGAAAACAGACTAGATGTTGAACTTTGAAATGTCTGCTTCAGATGTTATGGGCAGGAACTTTAGGGTTTTTTTGCATCAAGTGCAGGTGACTTGCAGAACAAGCTGATCTCATGGCCCGAGGCAAGATAGGCTGGGTGAGGCTAGCTGTGATATACTGTGGTAACCAGCATGGGTTTGTTCTTACCTACTGGGAAGTTTATTGCTGCTTCACTGTGTGGTAAGTGAACTCACATTCTTCAGAACAGATTATAAAGTCCAAGTCTCCTGCTTTTATTATTCTGCGGTAAGTTGTTTTCTGCCCCAAACACTTCTTTTACAGCAACAGAGTCTGAAATGCGCACTTGGGGAGCTAGATCCTGAATTGCAGTTTATATAGGTGTTCCCAAAGTGCTCCATTACCAGTCTGAAGTTTGCATCTGCGCACTTGGGGAGCTAGATCCTGAATTGCAGTTTATATAGGTGTTCCCAAAGTGCTCCATTACCAGTCTGAAGTTTGCATCTGCACTCTTGTGCCTGTGAACTAAAAAGGGAAGCGATGGAGGCAGCTATGAAATTATTTCAGACTCACTTTCCAAGCAAGGGTCCTGCTGCTTTGGAGTATTGCTCCTCTGGCAGCAAAATGTCCTCACTGCAATGCAGAATTGTCACCACAGGCTGCACAGAGCCATCCCTAGCACAGACCAGTCCCTTTTCCCACTGTGTCTTGCCTTCATGGGCAAATGACTTATGCACTCTGTGTCTTGATGACTGTGATGTACAGAGAAATTCCTCGGCACTATGAGTGTTTGTGAACTGGGAAACAAGATGTGCTGTGTGTGATGAGGAAGGGAGGGTGATGAAGTAAACAGGAGGTTTTCTGGCACAGGGACTGAACAAGGTGCAGGGAAGTGTTCATCCACAGTAAGGACTGCTCACAGAGCAGGGGCAACAAAGAAACCCCAGAGCACTCAGCTCTCCTGCCACACTCCTGGGCTGTTTTTGAAGGTCTCAGCTATGGATATTGATCCTCAGACCAGGAATTCATAGTTCAGATGTCATATAAATCTTCCCAGCCAAACTGGACAGATGTATACCATGGATTGGGGCCAGTTTTCTTCATGAAGCATCAGTTGGCCAGTTGGGAAGAGAGGTCAGTACTTTCTCCTGCAAAGATTTTCCATGAAGAATTATGGAGCTGCTTTCAGTGTAAAGTCATCCCTCAGCAGCACCTCCAGGACAGTTTGGGATAGGGAAGCATTAAATGTCAACCAGCACATGTGACACTCTTCATCAAAACAATGAAGAAAGCTCAATAGCATCAACACCAGTTATCTTTTAAATGAGTAGAGCTCTTCTGTCTTTGGACATTCTGACCAAACAGAAGCTGGACAGTGTCTTCACTTCTCAGAGTTTTCCAAGTTTCTTCTCTTTTGGCAGGAAAACACCTAGGAAAGGAGACAAGAGTTTTACACTGTACTGACACCAAATCCAGCTACCAGGAACAGGGACTATTTTATTACTGTCAGTAAAAAATCCTCCCCCCTTGCTCTGCAACAAGCTAAAAACAGCCTCCAGTGCCTTCCTGGAGTGACTGCATGGCTGTGCATGGAAATATTCTCCATCTATAGCCTGAATTCCTTGCTGTATAGGAAAGAGAATTTTTAATGCCTGGTATAAATTGTTAACTTAGTGGCAGTCTGCATCTAGTTAACATCCTGGGGTAAGTCAGGGGTTTTTTCCTCCCATGTCAGTTTTCCCTAGTGAACACTGATAACACTAAGGGCCTTTCTTATCATTCACATTTTGAGAAAACCATTTTGTGTGCTCCTCAAATGTCACTGCTGAGTTGCTAACTCATCTCAGGCAGTGGATGCAACAACAGGAGAGAAAGATAAATATACTGATACTCACTGCAGAGATAAATCCCTTCTTGTCCCATCATGTCCAGTCCCCTCCAGACACCAGTTCTTACCTCCAGCCACCTTTTCTCTGGTGGGTGCTGAGGTAACACAGCTGCAGACCCTGCCAGAACTCATGCAGGATGCACACTCAGAGGTCTTCTGAGGAGCAGCTCCAGGAGAGATGGAACCTTTGCCCTCATCAGTCACGGTGGGATGAGACAGTCAAAGCCTTATTCCTACTTAGGAAAAGAGGAGGAGGAGCAGGCTGGGCTTTTCCTGATCATGGTTACAGAGACCAGCTCTAACTCTGGTTAGAGTTACATACATACCTCATACCTCAGCTGTGAGGGAGAAGGCTCCAGACAGAGGCAGGAGCTGGTGGAGTTCACCCAGAGATCCCAAGGTACCCATCCAACACCTGGGCCCCAGGCACCTCAACCAGAAAGCACAAATTCACCTCACATGGCAGCTGGGCCTGTCCTAAGGTGCCCTTGAAGGGGATATTCCACCTTGAGCAGATTGATGCTCCTATTAGGCAGATGGGAAGTGAGAGGGCAGCCTAATGAGCTCTTTAACTTTTACTGGCTGTCCTCTTCCAGTCTCTTGGCTATTTTAATTCCCCTTTAAAGGCAATAAGGGGAGGGCTTTAAGTTCCCCAGGCTCATCTGAAATCGCAGTGAAGTGACTGAAACTCTATCTTAGTATTCTCTGCGGTGGCTGATTCTGGTGGCTAGTTTCTGACTTTCGTGGCTTTTGGGTTTCTTTCTTTTTAGTAAATGCGTGTGCTTGTTTCCCCTCCAGCACAACAGACAGACAGATGGCTGTGATGATTTTGTTAGGCCAGAGCACTCTTGGCTGGATTCCCCAAGTGAGGAATGAGGTGGTAACTCTGTAGTGTTTCCTCTCTACTCCAGTGCTGAGCAGGGAGGAAAAATGAGAGGGATTTATCGAGGGGTAGAGGAAGGGAAAAGTCAGATAACGACCAAGTTGGGGAAATAGTAACAGTATGGAAGATTTTTGACAGGGTTTTTCCTTGACTAACCTCAGCTGGGCTCATCCTAACTTCTGGAAAATTGTAAAACAAATGTGAGGAGGTGGGGGGAAACAACAGCTTGGCAGATAAACGTGTCCAAAATTTTTCTTTCATTTTACAAATGCCATTAAAAATTTGGACTGAAAAAGCAGCTTAGAGATGACTTTTCAAAGGGGGCTGGGGGTGGAGAGAAACTGCAAGGTAAACAGGACATTTTCTATCTTTCCCCTACCTCCAGCCTGTGTGCAAGGAAAGATAACAGCAGCAGGAGGAAGCAAAGTCTGCCATGGAATTTAGCTCTTCTTTTTTCTCTTGTAACAGGGAGAGAGGGAGAGACCACATGTGCTTCTGAGGCATCTCTGTCTGCTTTGAACCTTATCAACAGGGACTGTGCAATGCAGTTTCTCTTTCTCCCTCTCCTCTAACTTTTGAAGCAAAACACTTACGTGCAAGGAATGTCAGAGCATCTGACAGCCAGGAAGATAGGGGAGAAACCAAGGAGTGGGGAGGAGGGGGCTATTGGTTCCCATCCTCCTCCTTGCTTTTTCTTTTTTCTTTTTTTCTTTTTATCCCCCCCCCCCCCCCGGTTTTCTTTCTTTGATTAAAGAAAGGGGGAAAGAAGAGAACAGTGTAGAGATGTCTTTCCCACCCCTCCCTTAACAAGTCTCAAGAGCACGGCCTGTGTTGAGTCAAGCAGATTGTTAGGGGAGAATGGCTGTCAATGGGATCTCAAAGATGCAATTCTTTTTTCAGGAAGAAAGGAAAGAGAAAAGGTCTCTTGTCACAGCTGCTCACTGTTTATGAAATGTTTTGCCTCTGTGAGACCTACAGGGACTCTGGGAGTGTGCTGAATCTGTTGATCTTCCACATTTGCTTTGGAAGGGATCCCTTGCCACATACCTTTGCAAGTAGAGACAGTTTGTATATGCATCACTACTCACTGTTTTTCAGGTGTATATTCTCTATTAATAGGCATTCAGAGAGGCTCCTCAGTGTGGCAGATAGGTGTAAAGTAGGCAAGGAGGGAAAGGCTGTGGTTTGCAGGGGAGCCATGGATGGTGGGCACACCTGGAACACGAATTACAGACTTAGAGTAGCAGCTGAGCTCAGCTTGGATCCAAGGAAGGATTCTTGGTATCTTGCACCATGCTTTCATTGTGCCCTGGCAGAATGGAATGAGTTAGGCAGAGGTTCAAACCAAAATCCCAAACCTGGACTTGGAAGAAGCTTGGAGCCAGATCTGAGCTTTTGCAGATGGTCCCTCTATATATAATGAGGTCAATCAAAACATCTGATCTCAATACCCTTGAACTCCTGGAGCAGGGCATGAATTTGAGCCCAGGCATATGGGATCATCTGGACTGTGCAGTGGTGTCTGCCAAGTGCTTTTCTTTCCTGGCAGGCTGGCTAGGTCCCAGTACTGCTGAGTTTCTTTAGATGCTTCAGGTACAAACCTAAAGAAAAGGAGCCTTCCTGGGCAGAAATATCCCCCAGGTGCTTTGTAACTCATGTCTCCTCTCAGGAGAGGTGCTAAAGTTGAAAGAAGTGGATGACTTGTTAAGCATCTCTTTGTTTGAAGAGAAGCCTTGAAAAGATTGTCCTTTCTTGAAGCCCAGTTTCCACAGGTGTGACACTGGGCACTGGAGAGGGCAACTCCTCTGAGTTCAGCCCTGCTCAGGGTAACCAAATCTGCCAAACACCTGATTCTGTTACCAGTTTATCAGGGCAGCTTACACTGCTCAGGAATTGCTACAGTAAATAATGAGGAAGGTATGAGAAGTCTGAGGGTTAAATGAGGACTGTGCCTGTGTGCCCAGGGTCCTGCAAGTCTGCTGCTCCACGATGGGACTGAACATCCAATCTAATTTATCAGCTTCCTCCTGAAAGATGACAAAATCTGCTACTGGGCTTGCACTACTGTTATTAGAGAGCAGCATGTGTGTAGAATAGATAAACCAAGCTAGGAGGAGTTTGGAAGATGGGTAGTTTTACTTCCAGTAAAACAACCCTGGGAAATTGCAGCCCCCTCCAGTGACATGGCAGGAAGGGAAGTGAATGCACATCCAAGATGCTGAGGGCACTGCTGTCCATCACCAGGTTAGCAGAGACGACATGGACATGGCATGATCTCAAGGGCTTGAAGGTGGGTAAGAGGGAAGCTTTGGAGCAAGGGAATGGGGAGGTCATTGCAGAGAACCCTGTCAGGCAGTGATTGCTGCAGGCATGCAAGAGCTGGTGGCTTCTGCTTCTTATATGTGAGAAAAGTGGTTTTGATCTTTCAGGGGTGCCAGGCTCCTGTTGGGCCATTTGAAGTCTATTTATGGTATTGTTTATACTGCATCACAGTTTTCAGTCAATCTGTGTCCCCAACTGCTGCTCATGGAAAAAAAGGAATTCAAGAGAAGGAGGTGTTTGGAATAATGGAGAGGGAGGGCATGGATTACACACTGTGTTCAGCTGTGAGACAGCTAAAAATGGAGAAAGGTGGGAATTGGGGAGGGGAAGGACCAAGTCAGGTGGATGTATGTGTGGAGACCAGCTGTTAGATGCAAATGCAGAGGGGACAATGCTCTAACACAAGTGCCATCCAGAAGTTCATCTCAGGCCAGGTTTCAAGAGGATCTCATTTCCCCTTTCTGCTTTCTCACTGGGCTCTGCTGCCCTGTGCAGCTCTGTGGTTGCTGCTGTTTCCTCCAGCTGTTTGGACTCGTGCATCTGGACTTGGCTTTTACTGACAGCGATTTGCAGTAGCAGGGGTGGCTCCCACTTAGATGGGGACCAGTTTTATTGATGCCTCTCAGCTGCTGCCCCAGCATTCCCAGGCACTGCCTTGAGGTGCAGAACTCTTCCCTGCATCCAAAATATCCTCCTTAGAGCAGCAGCCATCAGAGAACAAGGGTGAACCCTCCTCTCCAGCCTGCACCTCCCTCCCCAGGGCCTGTCTCTCTCCAGGTGTGAAGGAAAGAAGGGTAAAACCCCTCCCTACCAGTCCCAGACTTCCCATTACACCCTGTTTGCTGGGCTGCTCTTTTCTACAGGAGGGGTAAAAGAGGTCTGAGAGATGAACACTGGAATGGGGATCAACAGACTTGAGTAAAGGAATATGCAGGTGCTAGAAATGTCTTTCAAATAGGAAAAAGGGTATCAAGACCCCTACAGGTAAATTTAGGGTGGCAATTAAGATGTTCTCATTGTTAGATCCACCATGTTATGTCACCACCTGCTCTTCAGAAGGGACAGTGAGGCCAAAGTCGACCTGCATAACGTGGTGCTGGCAGTAACAGAGGTCTGGGACTCAATAGTTCAGGAAGCCCTTTCCAACTGAAATCCTCTGAAAATTAGCATTGTGCTGCAAAGGCCTGAGGAAGTTAATGGGAATTCCTTTAAATAATGTGAATTCCAGGTGGGCTTAGGATGCAACACATCTTGCAGGGATGCCTCCATGGAAGCAGCCTCTGTGTAAATGCTGCAATTTAACACCATTGGAGGAGATCTGGCTGCAGGCCAAGCTGGCTTTTACCTGGACACAGGTTGGGTGCACTTGGTATGTTTGCTAGCACTGCAGCTGTGTCCTGCAGTCACTGTACCTAAAATAGAAGACTTTTAAAGCCAGGAATTCTGTGTATTGTAAATTCAGCAGGACTCCAGGTGCATCTAGGCAGGGTGCATCTGTTAAGCCTAGTGCATGGGTTTTAAAAGATCACTGGATTTTGCTTGTGCTAAACCCCATGTGTTCTTTTGCATTTTCTTTTCCCAGTAAGCCAAGAGTAAACAGAAATAATACTCAGGATCTTCTAATTGCTGTAATGTGTAATCTGTCTGCAAAAGCACCATTTGCCACAGATTTTCTTAGGAAGTGAAAAGTAAAGTACAAAGTCACTCCTGAAACGATTCGGTTCTAGGTGAGAACTTGAAATACTAAATTAACATGACACCAGGCACTTCAGAATGGCTATGGATCCAGTAAAGAAAATAAATAGGGTGAAAATCCTGTAGGACCGATAGAGACCAAACACACCAGATCCAAGTGCTGCCCAGGACTGTGGGTAACCCAGCTAATATTTACTTTGCTAGCAGCCAGGTGTGAAATCAGATATTTTCACAAGCATTTCAGAATTTGATCCCGGCTGATGCCCTGGCATTTGCAGTGAAAATCGCTGTTTATTAAGAAAAAAATGTCCCCAAGATTGCAACAGGGATACAAGTTTTCTGTCTGCAGAAAGTGTTGAAAGAAGATACAGAAGCAAACACCAGGGACACTGTTCACTACAGAAGCAAGCTCTCCTTCCAACACCTTTGAAAGACGTGTGAGAAGGAACACGTGGCAACACGACTCATAATAATACTGCTTACCATGGTGCTTTTCACTGGGAAAATAAAATGAACATGTTATGCATTTATTTTGCTCTTTATATCAAATTACCTGTTGTTACTTGACTCTTCTGAGCTGCACCAGAGACAAAACATTCTTTATACAGTGCAAACAGTGAAGTACCTGCCATAATCAGATGGTTTCTAATCTGCCCATGAAGTTTGGGGTTAGAGCCAGGTGAGGAAACAAGAAGGGGCTGCCAGAGGAGGGGACCAGGGCACAGTTACAGCAATGGAGACAGGGGAAGGCTGTGGAGGCTTGGCCCTGAGTGCTGCTGTGAGCTGTCCCACCTCTTCCTGCTCCCCTGCTCCCTCCAAAAATTGATAACAAGAAATAGTGCAGTCCTGCTGAATGGGTCAAACGAGCTTTTGACTTCTCAGTTTCCCCCAAATCAGCGAATCTGCTGTGTGGGTAATTAGTCTGCCAGTCTCATCCTGGTAGCACTGCTTTGAGAGTGTGACATATTCAAAGGGGTTGTGAGCTCATTGTTTTCCCCACCCTCCCTTCATTTTCTTTTTTTTTGTGTCACAAGTGTTCTGTTTTTTAAATGATGCCCTCCTCCAGCACAAATTGACTTGGACAGTAATTTGTCATGTCATCTTCAGTAAAATTTTGAACAAAATGGTGGAAGATTCATGGAGGAGCAAAAGCACCACATCTTTTATGCATTTCAGATGGTAAAGTATAAATCAAAAAGCCCAGGGACCAGTTTGCAGAATGAGAACAAGAAAAAAAAGAACCTAAAATGGGTAAAGTTAGACTGTATCTGTGTCTTATCCTGCACTGACTAGTCTGGGATTTAATTTTTAATTTTTCAGGGACATATTGTCTTTATGTCAGGGTGGATACAGTGGATAAAGCAGATCTGATAGAGACCCAGCCCACACTCTTCCTTGCATATAAAATCAGGGTGAAAGTAAACACAGGTCAAAGGCTTCATGCTGAGGGAAAGGAACTCAGGGTTAGGACCTGATGTTCTAACAGCTTTCAGGGGTTGGTCATCCTTAACCCTGGAGAAAAATGACCTCTCTCAGATGATTTGCTTTGGGTAAATTTAGCTTCAAAAATCTTCTGCATATCTCTTTAGTGGGAATGAGTCCCCTGCTCTGACTTGAAGGACTGAAACCATTTTAAAGCTGAGCAGCTAAATCCCATCAGAAGTGAATGGGAACTGGCTGAGCAGTTTCTTATAAATCACCTTTACAGTCTGAGGGTGAAGCCTCTCCCTCCAAACCAGGGCTAATTCCCACTTTCCCAGTGTCCCTTGCCCTGTTGGTTTCGAGAGCAGAAGCTTTGGGAAGGGGAATTCCTTCACCCCTCGTTCCTGAGCAGCCCCAGTGCCTGTGGCCACGATGTGTGGTTACAGCAAGCACAACATGGATGAGATGTGAAGGGGTGGGGAGGGCTGGCTGCACGCAGCTGCTGGGATGTTCAGCAGGTGGATCTGCATGTATTGCCTGCCTGGATATTCACACCTGCATTGCCTGTCCCACACAGCTCGAGGAATTGACAGGCCAGATGTGCCTGCCTCTGATCCATCCCCTGCTCCATTCCAGCTGATGTTGCAGGCACAAACCTCTTCACATAGCCTCCTTTTTTTTTGTTTTTTCTTTTTCTAAATGCATGATCGATCTATTTTAAAAGTACACACAGCTATATGGTAGGAGAGATTAGGTAGAAACAGCAGCATAGAAAAAGATCTCCTGTGGGAAAATCTGATTATACCCTTTTAGGAGGGTTTTCTTGTTGAGAGTCAGCCTGCATATTTCCAGACTGTATTTGAAGGTCACTCATTGTCTTATACTGCTTCCTACAACAAAATTGAGAGGAGTATGATGAGATCTCATAGTCACCAGAGAGCTCATTTGTTCAGCAAATCCAGCCATGACCCTTTCTAATGTTTTCTTTCCCTTCTTTCCCTCACTTCTGCTGGCTTGTTTTTAGCTGAATGACTCCACTATAACCTCCCTATCAATATTCAGAGATGATTTCTGAAGTTTGGATAAAGTCTATCAAATCTAGCAGAGACCAAAGTGCCAGGCATATTTGTAGAGTCTAAACAGCTGTCAGAGACTACAGGATCAAAATCTTCAGGTCACTTCTTCTTCTTCTTCTTTGGTGGGAAAGGTACCATTACGAATTCTTGATTTTACCAAGTACATTTGAATGTGGCAGTAGCTCATGTGTGAAGCTCAGACTGGGTCCAGCTCTGCAAGTGCTGGCACTGCAATTTATTTGCAGGAGTTGGGAGCAGCCCGCAGGGAAAATGAGCAGACTGTGCCTTGCCTGGACTTGGTCCTGGTGTTGGTTCAGATGTTCATGGAGAACAGACCCTGTGGCCAATTAAAAACGCTCTGTTTCCTTTTGAGTCTCTTCCCCAAGTGAAAGGCACAACTAAAGCTTTTCAGTGTATGAAAGATTGAACCTATGGACACGGAATCTGTCTGCCTAAGCACAGCCTATGAACACTGAAAAACTGTTGGAAGTTTGGAAAGGAAAGGCTTTAAACTCAGGGATTTGCAGTCTTCTGTGGTTGTTCTCCGAGCAATATTTCTGTCTGCCTTCTGCTTAATGAATTAGCAAAGCTAAGAGAGGAGCATGAACTTTCAGGAGATCTCCTTCAGTGCCCCTTATGGCTGATCTGGAAATGATGCTCATTATAGCACCCTGTGAGCAGGATAGGTAACCCAAAGATGTCAGGAGGGGCTGCAGGCTAAAAAGCTAACCAAAAGCTCTTTCTAGACATCTGATTCCTCCCAGGGATGACATTAATAGCACCATTAACTTTGTAGTTTTATTTAATTTCCAGGGATTGTGCCAAATCAGAGTTTTCTGTGAAAACCTTATCAGCCCACTCCAAGATCCATCAAGATGCCCAAGAATGACAAACGGGAGCAAAGGCTGGGTCAGGAGTTTTCCCCTTTCCAGTCTGGGAGGAGCAGAGCTCTGGGCCCTGCCAGTGCCTGAGCTGTACCAGAGCTCACTCTGGAGAGGGAAGGGAAGCCTCAGCTGGGACAGGAGCTTTCCAGGGAGGGAAATGAACCTTTTCTATTCCTTGAGGTCACCCACACTCATTGCCCAGTGTGTGCTTTCCCATGAAGTTTGTGAAGGGTGGGCACAGGCAGCCACACCAGAGGGTGCTGCACTAATGGAGAACTGTTATCAACAGCTTATATACAGGGTCTGATCATCTAAATATACTTACTGGGGATGAGGGGAATGAGGGTGTCAGGAAGAGGGGGATGGGTGGGAAAAGTTCTTTCAGTAATTGCAATGAAGTGATTAAAAAAATTCAGGAAACCAGATCCCCGCTTTGCACTGTCTCCCTCCCTCTCCCTCCCAGGTTTCATTAGTTTCTACAAAGGAGCACTGGGGAGATTATTTATCTTTGATCATTCTGGGATCAATCTGCACATGTACAAGCTCACTTTAAACCTGTGTTTGCCAACTGTTAAGCTCCACATTACACCCTGGTTTTTAAAGGCCTCGGGAAGATGTAAACTGGAGACAAAGAGGAGATGGATGATTTCAATGAGGCATTTCAGAAATTGTTTGAAGAGAGCAGCTGCCCCCCATCCTGATTAGATGCACAGCACTCTGCCAGCTTGATTTCAAAAGCAGGTAAGAGTGCAGAAAAGGGGTAGAGAGAATGACTGGAGAAGGGATCCAGCCAGCAGCAGCAGCAATGTTGATTTTTCTCATCCTGTTTATTCAGATGGCTTGTTAGGGATTGTTTTATTCTTGATGCTGTTTCACACCTTATTTAATACTTTTTCATATTTTTGCACCCTTCCTAATACCAAGGGTTCAAGATGGCTGTTTTCTGCAGCCAGCTAATACCTTCAGAGCAGATAATCTGGGGATTCTCTGTGTTTGATATACTTACCACACTGCTGCTCAACTCCCATGCTGTGCCTCAAATATTTATTAAAAAAAAAAAAAAAAGAAGAAAAAAAGGAAAAAAACCCCAAACCTTCTCCAGGCTGTTTCCTCCACAGCCTTTTCTGCTGAAGCTTCCCATGTCACCCTCCGTGGTGAGCTTGTGGGATGCTGATCTTTTTGTTTATTCATTTATTTTTGGCAGCATCACTAGCTGTCTCCAAAGAAGGGGGTGAAGGCATTTGAGAAGATAACTTGTAAACATTTATCATGGCTCTGCCCGGGTGGGCAGGCCCAGGGCTCACTCTGGAGCCTCCTGTGCTGCGTGGGTGATGAACTGCCACGTCCCAGCCCCAGAGCTGGCTGCATGCTGGCCATCCAGCTACAAATCTGTGTTTTACTTGCCTGGTGCTGCTCATGGTTTTGCAGAGGACAGGGCAAAGATCCAGCTTCAAGAAAGACTTTTAAGGTGAGACTCATAAAAGTGTGCCAGGAGCTCAGTTTCCTTATGTTTAACCAAGGCAGAGAAAAGTGAGGAAGATGTCTCTGTGTTTGAATTGCTGCTTTTTTGTAGGTTTTTTTGTTGTTGTTGGGGTTTTTTTCCATGAATTACTAAATACTGAGCAACAAAAGTTTATTATTTGAGCAATTTTCTCTTCCAAGATTTGGAATTTTCCTTATTGACTGACTGTAAGGTGTCAATAAAATTAGACATAATACCGTGTCTTCAGTGGCCAGGACAATTCTGGAAAGTAGACCTTTTTCCAGAATTGGGAGGCAGTCTCCAGGACACTGTGCCATCCCAGATTTTAGGAATGGCATATGAAACAAGGAACTGTGTGTCTCTTGCCTGGGACACTGTATTTTCCCTGTCCCATTCCTTCTAAGACACAGCCCCTGGTGGAATGCTGGGTCCCAAAACAGAGGCAGAAAACAGGCCTCTGGCCCCAAACAGTGTGGACATTGATGTGTGACTCAGTACAAAATTATGATCCTTGTTCCCTGGAGGGGATGAGGCTGCTTTTAGATTTATTAGCCTGCATTTTTTTCCTGGCTAGGTTTGCTTGCTCTCCCTCCTGCACGAGCTGTTGGAAAGCATGGTTTTCCAAGCAGTGACTCCTAGACCTGCAGAGTTTCTCAAGGTTGGCACGGGCAGCACACAACCTCTGCTCAGAGAGGCTCCTCTGTGGTGGTTTAAACCTTCCTTGCACTGTTCTGCCAACCCTCCTGTTTTTTTCTTGATGGTCTGCAAGATAAAAAAGCCTCTACAGAAGCAGTGCTGTGGGCAACAGGGACCCTGCGGTTTCCATCAGCTGGTGGTGATGTTGATGGTATATAGAAAAGGAAATGATATTTAACAAAAGAGGAATATTTGTCCTCTGCATGAGACTTTCTCCCTGTCCTCGGTCCCTTTCTGTTTACTGCTGCAGGGAGGCAGTGACTGGCTGGGCAGTGCCGAGCTTCGCTCTGCTGTCCGGCTGCTGCCTGGGGCTGGAGCTTCTGTGGGGCTGGAGCTGCCATGGGGCTGGAGCTGTGGTGGGGCTGGAGTGGGGCTGGGGCTTGGATGGGGCTGGAGCTGGGGGGGGGCTGGAGCTGCCGGGGGGCT